>LPNX010509968.1:51046-110274 GCA_001517045.1 Pseudotsuga menziesii
TGGGAGGGAGACTAAGAGTTAGAGAGAGTGGGAGGAGCGAGAGTAGGATGAGGAGGGAGAGAGAGAGAGAGAGGGAGAGAGCAAGAGAGGGGGAGGGAGAGAAATCAGAGGGAGAGAAGTGAGAGGGAGAGAGAGAGAGAGAGAAGCGAGGGAGAGAGAGAGAGAGAGCAAGAATAAGGGAGGAGGGAGGGAGGAACAGAGCGAGAGAGAGAGAGAGAGAGAGAGATTTTGTTGAAGAAGAGATATATTCTTTCCAATTGTGTACCTATGATATCGAGAATATATTGAACACAAAGTTGATAAATTTTCTCAAGGGAGCAAAGAATTCCATGCGAGGTCCACATTTAGGGGAACATAGAGAGTAGACGAAAATAAGAATAACTTACATTCCAAGTAGAGCAAGGGAATATAGAGAAAAGTTAAGGAAAACTATCCAATGTAAATAATGGTTATAGAAACAAAGAAAAAAAACCCTGCATTGAGGATGGGTCTAGTTTAATCACCCACAAAAAAATAGGATGCGGTGCGACCTACCTCACAATAATGGTGAAAGTATGCCTCTTGAGAGAGATAAGGGTGATCATCTTACATCTTAGAAGAAGTAAGTTTGAGAAATCACAAGTGAATTATTAGATGCACAAAATCTCCATTAAAATAAGTGAGTTTGATTGGCTTCACCTCTTAAAATATGTGATTTTAACGACAATCCTACCTCTTAGAGGATTAGTAGGTGTAATACACACACATGTTACACAACTGTACATATAACCATCTATAGCTAAAAACACACATAGAGTGCTACACAAGCTCTATAATTACATGAAAATTTAATTGAAAACATTTTAAATGAATATCAATGATCCCTAATCAACTCACCATTGTGGAAGCATATATAATTATTAACTAAATTTGTATTAAAAAAGATATAAACATGATTAAATAACTCAATTTATTTTTAATATATATTATGTTATAATTTTGATAGTTCTAAAAGATATTAAAAACATTTAGCATCATAACATCATAACCATATGTAAAGGATCACTGAAATAAAGACAAGCACAACCACACAAAATAACACATATATTTATCTTCAAAAACCCTCACAAGAGAGAAAACCCAACAAAACTTTATCGATATAGAATTTGACCATGTACAGTGTAAGATGCCAAGAACAATAATAAATGCTCCCTTCCACAGTAGACTGCTCCTCTCTCTCTCTCTTATGTGCAATGCTTAAGTGAGAAGTGTTGAAGTGTGTAAAAATAAGGGAGGTGCCTCACCTATTTATATTCATTAGGTGAGTGACTCAATTACCTAACTAGGTCAACCAGGTTCTCTAATTGGGGTCGACCTACCTAGGAAGACTCAAAATAACATTTATAAAATACTTTTGTGGGTACTATTTCCTCAACTTACAATGGAGGTTTACCTCATGACTTTTACATGACTAATTACATCAAGGGAATCTATTAATGGAGGAATAGAATCTCCAAAGGAGGAATACAGTAAAAGTACAATAGAATCTCTTTCAAAGTTACATTTATTTCAACACTCACTCTTAAAAAGAAAGATATTCTACATCATCATCAACAGCCACAACAACACCTATACAACTGATTAGTGAATCTATATGTCATAGAAATTTTTATAACAACAACATCATAGCATCATCTTCATCATGGAACATCATCTTTGTCAAACATCATCATCATGGAACGTCATCATCACAAAACATCATCATCGTTGAACATGATCATAATGAAACATCATCATCGTGGAACATCATTATCATGGAACATCATCATCATCAAACATCATCACCACAAAACATCATCATCATGGATTGTCATCATCCTGGAACATCATCATCATGTGGCATCATCATCATCATCTACAATATCAATATATGAATATTGAGACATCATCATCATTTGCAACATCAGTATGTTAATACTAGAACATCATCATCATCTACAACATCAGTATGTGAATATTGGGACATCATTATCATTTGCAACATCAATATGTGAATACTGGGATATCATAATCATTTGTAACATCATCCGTATGTGAATACTGGGACACCATCATCATTTACAACATCATCAGTATGTGAATACTGGAACATCATCATCATCATCTGCAACATCATCAGTATGTGAATACTGGAACAAAAACAACATCGTTAACATGATAATGCTAAAAACAACATCATCAAAGAATAAATGATAGATCATCATCTGCATCATCACCATAGAGGTGTTGGAACATCATCATCATTAGCATAAAATTTTGAGACAACATCATCATCATCATCAATAGCATAAAGTGTTGGGACCACAACCGCATTAACATCATTAGCACAGAGTACAAGGACTACAAACACATTAACATCATTATCAAGACAGAGTGATAATACCACAACCACATCATCAACACAGAGTGATAAGACCACCACCACATCATCAACACAAAGCGTTGGGACCACAACCACATCAACATCGTCAACACAAAGTGTTTGGACCGTAACCAAATCATCGACACTGAGTGCTAGAATCATTTGAAACAACATCACGGTGGGCACTTTGGTAGACCCAACTGGCCTTGTTTGGAATACTAATCCTTTCAGACCAAACAATCCTATCTAGACATACCGATCTGCCTAGAGACCAAACAAGCCTTGTATGACTTACTAACCCTTTCGAGACAAACAAGCCTAGGTAGACATACTAATATCCCTAGGATCAAACAGGCCTTATTAGTATTGATACACTAGTCCCAATGGGATCAACTAGGCCTTATTAGGCTGACATACCAATCCAGCTAGAAATAGCTGCCACACCACTACAATAGGCATCACCGCCACATCCACTCTTTCAAGGGAGGTCCTTATAGACTACACCAAGATTGTCTCGAAAGCATTCAAACTTTACACGAGACAGAGGCTCAGTCAACATATCAAAAAATTGTTCTTCATCATTCTTCTCTTCTACATCCGCAACTTCATCGTACATTCACAGCTACATCATTCTTCTCTTGTACATTCACAACTTCATCATTATTCTCTTGTAGGTGATTGCATATGATCCTTCCTACAAGTCAAATACAGTTGTATGGTTAGAAACATTTCATAATCTTCAAAACATATTCATAATGAAAAAATGTTATCCATAAAGATGTATGTCATACAATCATGTAACTATTTCATCCCATCCATATGTCGTACACATACGGTAACTTTCTGCATTCCTTCCATCTCTACCAGGACATTATTAAGAGTGTGCACTATTCCCAATATGTTATAAAAGAGGTTTCATTCTCTATCAAATATGAAAGTTACCTAAGTTGAAAAATTAGGGTTTCTCTATCAAACCCTAGGTCCACCAAAAGCAGTATTCCAAAAAAGATTTCAAGAAAGCATCAACTTGAAACAATCTCTTTGGTAAGTTTTATCCTCCCTATTTACATTTGAGGTTCTCATTTTTATCATGATTACAAACAATACTGAGCTTTAGGACAAGATTGAAGGAGCTGAGAAATTCTGAGCATGGAAGTATAGAATGCTTCTCATACTTGAAGTAGCATGACTTGGAGAACTATGTCAAATAAGAAGCTACAGATCCAGAGGGAGATAAAGACATAACAAAGCACAAGAAGAACTTGGTCAAAGCCAATAGGATTATTTTCATCTTCACTAAAGACCATTTGGTATCATATGAAGAATCCCAAGGAGATGTTTGATGCAATGATTGTACAAAGGAAAGAACATCAACAAGAAAATGACCTTGAGAACTCAACTAAAGGATGTGAAGATGCAAATATCAAAAAGCATTCAATCTTACTTCAAAAGGATCTCTTAGCTCAAGGAGCAACTAGAATCCATTGGAGACCATGTCGAAGAAGCAAAAGTGGAGATTACAACCTTGAATGGTCTCCCAAGTTCATGGGAATATTTCATTCAAGGGATTTGTTCTAGAAGGAATATCACCTATGGAGGAATGCACGTAAGAAGAAGCTCGATTGATAGAAAAAGAATAAAAGATGGATGAATATGACAATCAAGCCCTAACAAGTCATGCAAAGAAGAGAAAATTACAACAAGGAAGAACATTCTCGTAAGAATAAAAGGACTTTAGGAGGGACCTCTCACAGCTCAGATGTTTCAGTTCTGATGAGAAATGACACTTTGTGAAAGAATGTCCCAAAAATAAAGAATAGAAGAATGATATGATCAAGAAGTACCCGCCGATCATGTAGAAGGATGTTTGGATATGATTTTGAGACCTAAATGAAAGTTTGCAATGTCCTCCAAGTAGATCTACAAGATCAATCATACAATAGATGGAAGTATCAAGAGATACAAAGCAAGGTTCGTGGTTTCTCTTAGAAAGAGGGAGTCGATTATGGTGAGACATTGCTATAGGGGATAGACATACCTCTTCAGTGGTGGACATTACACTATATAGTTGGTGTAATCGAAGTAGAAGAACAAATCAAGAAACCACCAAAATTTGGGACTCTCTACAGAAAACCACCTATGCATAGAAGGATTTATACAAGCTCAAAAGATACCAATGAGATAACATATACAATTACATGAGGATCTTGAGGATCAACTAGTTTGATGGAGGCCCCAAACTTTACTACAAGGTAATATAGAAGCCTACAAAGGATGAGAAGCTTATAGATAGGTGCAAGAGAAACTTGCAACGAAGTTTGAGATGGAGGATCTTGATATCCAGTGACCTTGAGAGGTGACATAGATGGATACATAGAATATTAGTATAAAAGGAGGCTACCTGTCACTCCAATGTATCGATGCAGAGAGTACAAGTTTCAAAGGGAGTGATTACTATAGATATCAGAGTTTGAGAATCTTGACATGATTCTTGGGATTAGTGGCATGGCAAAATCTAGAGGAGAGTTTCCTTAGCCAAGGAAGATGTGTGGTCAAGATCTTAAAGAGATTCAAGATGTTGGGCTATTACTACAATGATAACATCTAACTTGAAATTGCTATGTAATCCTAATTCAATTATAGCTGATGCCATAGCCTACAGGAAGAAGATTGGTTCGTTGATGTACTTGATGAATGTGAGGTTAGATATTTGGTTTACGTTGAATACTTTGATCCAGTACATGGTGGAGTCGAGATGTGTTTAGATGGATGTGGAAAAGAACATGGTGAGGTACCTGAAGGATACAATTGAGTATGGGCTCAGATATGCAAGAGATCAGGGGATCTAGCAGTAGGGATATGATGACTCTGATTGGGTTGACAGCGCTGCAAACAGAAATAACACTCCAACATGTTGTAGAAAGTGGGCCAGTGTTTCTCTCAGTGCAACACAAGATAAATATATTGCAGCTAAGAAGAAAGCAAGGGAAGAATCCTCAAGTGATGAGGAATATGTACTCTGATCCAGAATATTTCTATCGATGAATATGAAGATCATGCTTTATCCATTTCAATATTGGATAAGAAGGGATGCATTTATAGGACACTGATTCAACACCGATACATAATTTCATTGATCTATGGTGTAGAATATTTTCTCATCATTTCCAATCATGAGCAAGATAGGATCAGGTCCTCAGAATCAGACGATGAATTAGAGTACGTTGTCAAAGGATCCAATAATTTATGCAAGGAGAAAAATATCAAGAGGGATTCTTCCAAAAAAATAAAGATAAGTATTTGACTTCTCATTTCCTATATATCTAGTTGTTCAGTTGTGTACATAGATGTGTTCCTAGGTTTAGGAAGTGTATTATGTATGTTAGAGTGTTTGCATTGATAAACAATTTACTACTGATATGCATGTGACGGGTAAGTGGCTTATGGTGTTGTACAACATTCCATTGCTACTTGTTACTAACTAGGTTGCATCTATTCGGACGGACTTTCAAGTGAGCCTGCAAAGATGAACAATCACTTATTCAAACTTAGAGCTTGGAGGTCCATCGGGCCTTCTTGGCCTTTTTATTTTTTGTACCACATGTTCATATCCCTCTGGGGAGGTTGTAATAAATGTACTAGCATGGAAAAAGTTTGTAAGGGACTTGGACTCCTAAGAATTAGACATCAATCCTATCATTCCAAGGTATTTTTTCCCTTGTCAATTATATAATGTTGAATAAGCAATCTCTAATTTATGAGTTTTTCACCACTCCAAATATGGAATGGTCGTCTTGGTGGTTAGGGCTTAGGAGTTTATTAAATTCCACATGTATATGAGCATGGTAGGAATTTGTATTGGGTCGTATGGACATGTGATAGCCGCCCCTATATTTTTGTTCAATTTTAGGATATATATATATATATATATATATATATATATATATATANATAAAAGCTTGATCCAGAGGAAAAATTTGGCGTGGGGATGCTCGTTTTAATGCTCAGAGCATTCCCTTTACCCCAGGACACACTTTTCATACACTTCAGGATATCAAAAGTCACTTATGGTCATTTTTCGCTATCAGAGCATCAAAATTACACTTAAATGCTAAAAGTGCAAGATTTTTGCATAAGTCAAAATTTCATAAAAAAGGACAACAATTTGATTTTTTAAGTGATGGGTGACTTGGCATAGTTTGTACCCATGTTGGAGACTTATTCATAGGAGGCATAGTTTGTACCCATGTTGGTGACTTCTTCATAGGAGAAAAGTGTCACTATTACTTAAGTTTTGATACCATGCAAGTTAACCAAAGTTTCACCTCACATCATGAACCCATGCAAATGTGGTTGCGTGAAGGTTTTTTTGCACATATGAATAAAGGAGAGGAGGTGGAATGATAGGTGGAGTGAGGTCTCCTACCTCATGGGAGGTGGCGCCTCCTCCATGGGATCGCTTCACTTAATAATTAATCAATCCCATAAATCACTCTCATTTCTTGAGCTCTACTACCAGTTTTGGTTGCGCCCCCTTAGGCCTTCTCTGACTATAAATAAATCAAGGCTCTCTCCCTTTGAAGTTAGTTGGAATGTATTGTGAAGAGCTTGCACATTGTATTCATTGTTCATTTGAGAAATAAAGAGACTTTGGAGGTCAAAGTTGTGTGGTTATGTTTTGAGTGGATGAATTATCATTGTGCTTTGTGGACGTAATCTATGCTTGATCCATATTGTTTACTCAATATCTAATCTAGCTTGCTTGAAGGATTGGTATTGGTTTTGCAAGGTAAATTAAATAGTTTTTTTGTTGTTTTAGTTTATTTAGTATAGATGCTTAGAGATCTAATCAAATATTTCATTTTTTATGAATATCTTCATATGGACTTCTAAGTATATATGTTGCTGGATTTGATCTTGGTTTGTAAGTTGTGTGATGCACAGGTTATCTTAGCTGGAGACATAGAATATCTTTCTTGATCTATCTAGTTTATAATTTTGTTTACAAATGATGTCCCTCGATGCCCCACAAGTGGCCTGGAAGATTATCATCTTCTCCAAGCTTCGATTTTCTCCTTCTCCTCACTTTCTAAATTATCTCGTCACTTTTTTGAAAAATAGTAACATATATAGTATAAATTTTTATTTGCACAAGTAGATCCTAATTGATTTTCGTTTACATATCCAGCTATGGTTTCAAAGAATTATCATTTTCTAGTGTAGATCTGGATTACTAAGCTTTCATGCTTCAAGTCATTTACCTCATAAAATTAAAATTCTTGATTAGTAAGTAAGCTTCTGATTTTAAGTTTCAGATCTAGCATCTAAGTGCTTTGATTTGTTTTCTTTTCTTATGAAATAAACAAGGACCCTGAAAAAATAGCTTTCTAGCTCATTTTTTCAGTTACTTTTAATTACTTTTACTCATTTAGTTTTATTCATCTTTTTACTTAGAAAATTTTCAGTATATTTTGGTAAATTTTCCCAAATCACTCTTAAAGTGTTTTGGGGTACATTCTACTGATGTTTGTTGGATCTTTTTTGTAGGTTTACAATAAAAGAGGAGGAAACTTTGGTGAATTTTCACAAAATTGAGTAAAATAAAGACCAGCGAAGCTCCCCCTTGCTTAAATATTCATTTTTTCAATAAGTTGTAAGCCTTTGGATCCAAAGTATAAGGACCAAATCGAATTTCTCCCATGTTTTAAAAAGTTAATAAATATTTGAGTAGGCTCCTCAGAGCCCACTCCCCACCGCGAGGGTATTTGTGTCGGTGTCTGTTTTCATGGTTTTGCTTCTACTAGTGTAGTTTGTTTCATTACTTTGATATTTTAAATTGTATTTCAATTCTTTGCAAAGTAATAAAAATACTAACCCTAGGACTTCCCAAATTACCCGAAAGGGGAAAGAGATGCGTGGTATGATTAATAAAATAATCTTTGTTTGATTTGTGTTACCTTTACTTTTTATAGTAATTTACATATCCTTGATTTCCTGATTAGGGTTTACAGCATGAAAGAGACTCTTGGGGAGTTAATAAAAAATCAAACATTGTTCAAAAAACTTTATAATTAACAAGGCCTTTGTTGTGTATGCTCTACACCACTGCGGTTCGACCAGCCAGTTGGATACATCAAAAGAAACATGGGTGACTATTTCAAATTAGTCTTATATTTAAATTATCCTCCCAAGGTGAAGATCCAATGCATCGAATTAATATGTTGCAGGAAAATTTCACAGAGGAAGCAAGAACAACTAGATAGTGACCTCGAGAGATCGTTAAGTTACAATATCATTGGTGTGGTGTTGGACACATCCCAAAGACTCTGATCCATCCCACATATTCTTCACATGGAACCAAATTGGATAATGGTTTTGTACATACTCCTCGTATCGTCAGGTATATATGGAGTCTCCTTCCCCCTGTTTTTAATCCACTCGTTAATTCATAAATTTAAAATTGACCAAGGACAATTGCAGTACTTTCAGCACTCCAACAACACTCCATTTCAGACTCCTTTTCAGCACTAGTCTTTTCTCTTATCATATAAGCATTCTTTTTTTAATTCACAATGTGTTGATTTATTATATTGTTCATGTTGTTGTCTTAATCATTATTCCAATTTCTTGTGCCATTTTACAAAAAAACTCCTAAATAACTCACTTATTCACAAACCACCAACTTAAAGCTTAATCAACCTTAGTAATATATAGGGTCTACCCCCATTGGCTTCATTAGAAGTTAGCCTAGACAGAGGAGTTGAGTATCAGGTGACAACACTTGGCTCGATCTTGCCCCCAAGATCGTACCCAATGGATTGAATATTTCTTCCACGTGGCCCTAGGTTTGAATTAGGCGACAACATTTTGGTGCCATTACCGGGGATAAATATTTCTATTCCCTGAATACGACCTTTGATTTTTCCTTATTGTTTTTCGCTTTGTTTGATGAATGTTGTAAATTCAATAAAATTACTCAGATCATCTAGGGACTCCACTACCTTTAACTTTACCAAGGTGTTATACAAGAAGAAAATTTGAAGGATTAATTCAGTTCATTCTTGAACCTAAACATGATTACCATAAGAGGAAAAGCAAGCTAGCTTCTCGTATGAGCCTTGAAAATATCTCATTTGAGTCAATCTTGGACATTCACCTTTTATTTGTTAATAATTCTTAATCAAGTAATCCACCGAGTACCATGGGTACTCTTTTAAAACCTCTATATTATTCCATTGTAATTGGGAAACCTCATAACATCCCCAAGAAAGCAATTGAAAAAGTTCTATATTTTCATGGAAATGATGCTATAACTGCTAAGTATCACTTGTTGGATTTTACGCAGTGCTACAATAAATGGTGTCACAATGTGAACCATGAAGATGTCAAAATGAGGTTTTTTTCTGTATCTCTCGAAGTTGATTCCTTTGAATGGTTCACCTATGTAGACGAAAATGGTATCAAGACCTTGAAAGAGTTCGAAATTGCTTTCAGACAGAGATGGGGGGATAAGAAAGAAAAGAGGCACCTACTAGCTTCCTTGACTAATACAAAAAAGAAGGAGAACGAAACCATTGAAGAGTTTAATAAAAATTTCAGTGACATGGTGGGAAAAATCCATGTTGATATTAAACCGTCTAACACCTCAATTATCATATACTACATAGAAGCATTCGAAGGAGAAATGAGGTATCATCTTAGAGACAAGGAACTAGACAACCTGAAGAAATCCATGGAAATAACTAGAAATATTGACAGGAACATGCAATCTTCATGGAAGTCTAATATACCTGGCTTTGTCAGAGGCACTGCATCCTCTTCAAAACCTCATGATGCCAAAGGAAAAATAGTTGAAACTGAGTGATCCTAGGAAAAAGTGGAAAAAACGAAAACAAGAAAGGCATTACAGTCAGGAAAATGATAATGCATCGAAGATTTCTGGTGAGAAACCTTCACTTGAACAAATTGTGGAGAGGTACAAAGGTGTTGTTTATCAGAGGAAGAAGAACATGATCCCAACCAAATCAAATCAACATATGCCAAATGTAAAGACTCCTCACACTCTATATCTAAACATTCATTTGGGTAATTGGTTGTCAAGTGCTAAATATTTTGTCCCAGTAATTGAGATACTTAAAATTCCTAATCAAAGATATATTTTCATGAAAATATAACTAGAACCTACAGAAAATATTTTGAAAAATATGAGGAAATATCTACTGAGAAACTTAAAACAACTACTGAGAAACCTAAGGAGAAACTTGTCAGTTCAGAGGAAAAGGTGATGGACAAACCCATAGAAAATTTGTCCAAGAAACAAAGTAACTTCAATGAAGATAATCCTATTATTTTGCATAGTAGGGTTCCTAACAAAGAAGAACATCCTAACTTCTACATATCACTAATTAGAAATAGTAAATTGTTGCACAACTGCATGCTTGATTCTGCTGCACCATCTAACATCATGACTACAAGAGTTATGGAACAAATGGGTTTAACAATCTCAAGGCCATATCAAAATGTATGTGCCATGGATTAAACAGAAATCGGTGTTGTGGGTATAATTCTGAACTTTCCAGTCAAAATAGCTGTATGCCCTAACATAGGTGTAACCATGGACATAGTGGTCATAGATGTGCCTAACAAATAGGGAATTTTGTTATCAAGAAATTGGGTTGCTCCTCTTGGAGTATCTATTCAAATGGACTGGACCTACTCCATGATTCATGCCTCTGAAGATGCACATGTTAAGTTATATAGAGAAAAGGAAAGAAAGTATCATGTGGAAGATCTGAATGAGCCATATAATGAATAAATTTGTGAAATAAAAAAACTCAGAAAACATGCCATCTTTGCAAATTATCTTATGCCCATCAGAGAAAAAACTAATGATGAGGATTTTGATCCGCTATGGAGAATGATTTTTGATGGAGTTTATTCCAAGGTTGGGAAAGGGGCATGCATTGTCATAATTTCACCACCAGATAAAAATTCAATTTTTTCATACAGACTTGAGTTTAATGCATCCAATAATGTAGCATAGTATGAAGCACTATCGTTAGGACTTGAAAGTGCTAAAGTTATGGGAATTCATGTGCTGAGTATTAAAGGTGATTTAGATATGATTATTTCCCAAGTCAAAGGTACATTTGCATGTAAAAGTGATAAAATTAAGAAATATAAGAATGTTATATGGGGCATATTGAATTATTTTTGTGCATTGAACATTGTTGTTGTCCCACATTATGAAAAATGAGGTGGATAAGCTCATTGTGGCAGCTTCAACTTTGGGATTCACTGAAGATTTGGTTAAAGGGGATGGAAAATTTGAAATAAAATACAGACCTTCAGTACTGGATAACCTTAATAATTGGAAGGTATTTAAAGATGATAATAAGATTGTATGATTCATAAACAACATGCAAGAGTTTTTTGATTGTCAGATCACTTTTCAGGATGAGAAAAACACTGATATCAAAGAATAGGATCAACTTATGAACCGCATCCCAAATAATGATGTGGAATGGGAAAGTACCTTTGATAGGCAAGACAAATATAACATTGGTACTGAAAAGGAACCCATAAACATAAAAATTGGAAAATGTACTTCTAAAAAAGAAATAAAGGACATGATTGAGTTAGTAAAATAATACATAGATGTATTTTCTTTTACGCATGATGAGATAAATTCCTATCGGGATAATGTATTCCAACATGCGATCCCATTGATACCTGAAGCTAAGCCCTTTCAGCAGAAACTTAGAAGAATAAATCCCAAGTTGGAACCCATGGTCCAAAAGGAATTACAAAAGATGTTGGCAGCTGGCATTATTGCGCTAATAAGGAGTTGATCATGGTGATCAAAATATGTTGTAGTTAGAAAAAAAGAATGGACAATTTAGGTTATGCATTGACTTCCGAAACTTGAATATCTCGTGTATGAAAGACAATTACCCCTTACCTGATATGGAAAATTTACTTCAAATAGTAATGGGGTCAAGAATAATGTCTATGTTGGATGTTTTCTCAAGGTATAATCAGGTGCTTGTCAAGAAGGAATATCAACACAATACCACTTTTACTTCACCTTGGGGAACATTTGAGTACTTAAGGCTGCCCTTTGGTCTTGTGAATGCAGGTGCAACCTTTCCAAAGAGCCATGGACTATTCCTTCAATGAACTAATTGGAAAAATAAAAGAAATATACCAAGATGATCTTATTATATCTTCCAAGGAAAGATATGATCACATAGGCCATCTTAGAAAAGTGTTTAAAAGATGTAGAATGTATGGCATATCTCTAAGTCTTTCTAAATCAATACTAGGAGTTTATGAGAATAAACTGATTGGACGCATAATTTCCAAAGATGGGGTCAAGATACCCAGTAAGAAGCCTTTATAGTCGTTTAAGGACATGGACTTTCCAAGATGATTATAGAAGGAAATGAACAAGCCTTAGGTATGTTTTGTCAGAATAGTTCATCAATATCTGTTATTTCAACATGAATTCAACATCTTCAACAACAACAATGGTATTAATACATTATATTCTACATCATCAACATAACATGTCTGGATCATCTAGTTGGCGCCAAGAGAAGGGAATGAATATTGCAATTCACCAAGTATTTCCTTACACAAGAAGGATTGGGTTGGAAAAACCCTGATGGTCTCATACTTAGGTGTGTAGACGAAGAAGAGTCTCGAAGGCTTTTAGAGGAGTTTCATTCAGGATTTTGTGGTTTCCATTTTGCAGCTAAAACTACAACACACAAGATTCTTAGAGCCGGATACTATTGGACCACCTTATTTGATGATGTGCACAAGTCTATTAGGAATTGCTAGAAATGTCAATTTTTCATAGGAAAACAAAAACTTGTTGCATTACCACTAAATCCGGTAGTAGTCCAATCCCCTTTTTAGTAATGAGGCCTTGATTTCATTGGTAAATTTAAGGACAATTTAAATAATGGTTATGCTTGGATTTTAACAACAATTGATTGTTTTAGCAAGTGGGTAGAGACCATACCTACTAAATCAACAACCGAGAAAGTGGTTATGGAATTCCTTGAAGACAGAATCATCACTTGATTTGGGGTTCCTTCCAAGATAACCATAGATAATGAAAAAGCCTTCATTTCAGTAGAAATGTTTTCATTTTTTTTTAAATTTGGAATTATATTATCTCATTCCTCAAACTAGTATCCCCAAGGAAATGGTCTTACTAAGTCAAGTTTTAAAAACTTGATGACCATCATAAAAAAAATTGTTGGTGATAAAAAGACGGAATGGGATGGTAAAATCAAGTTCACACTCTGGGTAGATATGATTACTAAGAAAAGTGCAACAAGAAAGTCTCCTTTTGAGTTGGTTTACGGCATGAATGTGACTTTACCAATTTATCTTCAATTACCAGTGTGTCAGGCTCTCTAGGATGCAGGTTTAGACCAAGATAACTTTTCAGAGTAGAATAAATGAATTGATAGAGTTGGATGAAGTCAAAAGAATGGTTTTTGATCAAAGTACCAGAAGTCGGAATAAGGTTAAAGTAAATTTTGACAAATCATCCAAACCAAGGGTTTTTCAGAAAGGAGATGCATTGTTACTTCAAGACAAACGAAGAGAAAAGATGAGAAAACACATACAGTTTGATAGTTTATCGACAAGTCCTTAAACCATTTATGATATGGCTAGTGACAACTCATTTTATCTCAGTGACATGGATCGGGAAAAGAAAACACTGTCGATCAATAGACATATTCTAAAAGTAATTTTCAGTGAAAACATCTGATGCCCATGGGGGCATCTTTGTATCATGATTTTCTAAACTCTTCCTTGCAGTTTATTTATTAGTTTAGCTTATTTTCTGTATAATAGTTTTGTATATTATTTTTTATATATAATCAATGTATCATATATTTCAACTTATTGTTTCATTTGGTTATTTAAATACATGTAATTGAATTATTCCATTTTTTATGCAGGAACTGAAGATTCTATTTTTCTCGTATGATTGATTTCCAAGAGGTTCAAATCAATCATATGTCCCAAAGTTGGAACCATATGTTACCTACTAGGTTGCATCTAGTCAGAATTTCAAGTGAGTTGACAAAGATGAAAAATCACTTGTTCAAACTCAAAGTCAGAGGTCCATCAGGCCTTCTTGGCCTTTTTATTTTTTGTACCACACATTCATACCCCTTTGGGGAAGTTGTAATAAATGTACTAGCATGGAAAATTTTTGTAAGGGACTTGGATTCCTAATACGTAGACATCAATGTGATCATTCCAAGGTGTTTTTTCCCTTGTCAATTATACAAAGTTGAATAAGTGATGTACAAGTTTCAAGTTTTTCATCATTCCTCCAAAGTTGGAATGGTCGTCTTGTGGGCTAGGCCTTAGGATTTTATTAAAGTCCATGTGTCAATGTATATGAGCATGCTAGGAATATATATTGAGTCATATAGACACGTGATAGGTCTCCCTATATTTTGTTTAGTTTCGAGAAAAATAATATTTTTTCATGTTTTAAACCATTTTTTAATGGTTTAATTAAAAAACTTATAAATGACATAAAAAGTTGATTCATCGGCAGAATTTGGTGTGGGGATGCTCTTTTTAATGTCAGAGCATACTCTTTACCCTGAGACCCAATTTTCTTACACTTCGGGTGATAAAAAAAGTCATGGTCATTTTTTGCTATCAGAGCATCAAAATGACACTTAAATGCTAAAAGCGCAACATTTTGGCATAAGATAAAATTAAGAAAAAATAAAAATAAAAACAAAAAATTGATTTTTTAAGTGTGATGGGTGACTAGACATAGTCTTTCCCCATGTTGGTGACTTCTTCTTAGGATAAAAGAATCACTATTACATAAGTTTTGATACCATGCAAGTTAACCAAAGTTTCACCTCACGTCATGAACCCATGCGAATGTGGTAGCGTGAAGGTTTTTTTGCACATGTGGATTAAGGTGAGGTGGCATGCTTCGTGGAGTGAGGTCACCTACCTCATGGGAGGTGGCACATCCTCCATGGGATCACTTTAGTTAACTCTTAATCAATCCCACAAATCACTATCATCTCTTGACTTCTACTTCCAGTGTTGATTGCGCCCACTTGGGCTTGCTCTGGCTATAAATAAAGAAAGGCTCTCTCGCTTAGAAGTTAGTTGGAATGTATTGGGAAGATCTTACGCATTGTATTCATTGTTCATTTGAGAAATAAAGAGACTTTGGAGGTCAAAGTTGTGTGGTACTGTGTTGAGTGGATGAATTATCATTGTGGATGTAATCTATGCTTGATCCATTTTGTTTACTCAGTATCTAATCTAGCTTGCTTGAAGGATTGATATCAGGTTTGCAAGGTAAATTAAACGGTTTGTTTACTATTTTAGTTTATTTAGTATGGATACTTAGATATCTAATCGAATATTTCATTTGCTTATGAATATCTTCATTTGGACTTCTAAGTATATATGTTGTTGGATTGATATCATTTTGTAAGTTGTGTGATGCACATGTTATCTTAGTTGAAGAAATTATTGCTTGATCTATCTAGTTTCTAACATCCTTTCTTTACATAAAAAGTCTCTCGGTTCCCCACAAGTGAAGCCTCAAATATCATCTTCTTCTCCAAGCTTCTTGTTTCTCCTTCTCCTCACTTTTTACATTATCTTGTCACTTTGTTGAAAAGAAGTAATAGATCTAGAATAAATGTTTATTTGCACAAGTAGATCCTATTTTATTTTCATTTACAGATCTAGCTAGGGTTTCAAAAAATTATCATTTTTGTTGGAGACATTTACCACCATACACACTCATTTTGGTCAATTTGGCCTAGTTAAACCACTATCCTAAGTTGTATTGACTTAATTGACATCAGAGGAGCATTGTATGACATCATCATGAGCACACCCACGCTTACCTTCAGTCAAGGAGGCTAACTAAGCCTTCTCCTACATTCAAGGAGGCTAAGTGGAGCACTCCGAGGGTGATCTAAGTGTCATGAATGCCCCATATTGCTAACTGATGGTTACAATCAGTTAAATAGAGTATTGAAGGAAAATTCATTCATTAAATTGATTATTTAATGATTATTTAATGAACTGGAGTCAACAAGGGCGCCTCCAACCACTTCTGATGGTTAGTTACACTTCAGTTAACCACATCGGGGGTTCATTGGAGTCATTGATACGCTACCACTTGTTGGTTGGCTTGCAGTGACATGTGTTTGAGCTGCTTTCAGTTAGACTCATCCATTTATTGCACTCCGACTTCAGTTAGGGCTCAGTTGAGCCAATTAGGGTTTCGATCAGTGGTTAACTTGAGTGTTGACTGTGGCTTACATTCGATTAAGCTAGACTCACTCATTCAAGTCGAATGGCCTCCTTGGGAATTTGAATTGTCTTGGCATTCATGCTTCTAGCATGATTATTGTATTGTATTATTCATTATTCTTTTGATTATACAGAGATGCTACTTCCATTGCAGCACCATTTTGCCAATTTTATGATTATCTGTTTGTATTCTTTGTGAGACTGAGTTTTCAGTTCCTAGACCACTATGACAAATTAATAGGGTATTAGAGCTCATGATAGGATGAAGCTTATATCTCTCAAAAAAAAGGTTTTTGACAGATCTTGCATGAAAAATTGAGCAAAGCTCAAAAATTCCAGCACTGCACCAGAAGCTAAGGCTTACCACTTAATACCCCAAGTAAGGAAATTGTTGATCAAGCTTGCTTGATTGACTATGATGGGTGTGATGAAAGCCCAAAATGTGCAGGCTGTCCGACCTTACGGTGCCCCTTTTGTTGTGATTTTCAGGTTTTTAACAGGTGAAAGCATTCACTCCAGCAGATTCAGATGGATTCTTCCCTAGAACTCTTGACTCGGTTCAATTTCCACTCATGGAAAGGAGACATGGAGATCCATCTACCTACCAGAGGAATCTATAGGGTCACTATGGACACTAAAGAAGAGCCTTCTTCTGTGACAGAAAAAGCTATATTCTTGAACAAGAAAGATGAAGCATTCAGATTCTTGTTTCTCTCTGTTTCCTGGGATCTTCTTTTCCATCTTTTGGTATTGAAGACTCCAAAGGAAATCTAGGACAAATTGGAAACCCTGTATTAAAAGCAGGATGATTTGAGAGTATACCAGCTTGAGAATGAGTTGATGTCTCTCCAGCCTTCCAATTTCGAGACCTTGAATGAATTTTTCACAAAGTTCAAGCACATTGTCTTACTATTGAAGAAATGCAAAGTGGAGAAGGAGGATGATTAGCTCATCCTCGCCATACTCTCCAAAATTGGAGTTGATTATTCATTTTTTGTCTCTATATTCCATGCAGGGAAGATCACAATCCCTGGATGGAAGATGCCTTTACTCAATGCCTTCATTAAGTCCCTAACAAGTGAACATGATAAGCTTGTCCAGATGGGGATCATCAGATCCTCCCGTGATCAAGCCCTCCATGTCTTAGGGCTCAAAGATCTGAAGGGTAAAGGAAAGCAGCAGAAGAACCCAAAAACTAGATTCGAAGCTCCTAATCCTAAAGTTGAAAACCAGCAGCATGATGAGTCTTCCAACTCAAAGAAGAACAAAGGAAAAGGGCATCATGGAAAGGAAAAAGTCAAGTGTGCATACTGCAGAAAGGGCTTCCACCCTAAACATGCCTGCATGAAGAAGAAACTTGATGAAGCTACCTCTCTCCTTGAGATAAATCACATCAATATTCCAGAAATATTTCGGAGGAGAGATCAGCAAGATCGAGAACCACAGCATGAAAGAGGTCATGCCCTCATGGCAAGTACTTCGAAGTCCAAAGAAATCTTGATATATTCTAGAGCTTCGAACCACATGTTGGATGAAAGAGACTCCTTCTCATCTTTGGAGATCGACAAATCCATTCCCATCCACATGGGAGATGACTCCACCATCATTTCAGAAGGACAAGGTACTGTTGATATTGAGAATGGATATTTTTCAAATGTTTTGTATGTACCATCTCTGGCATCAAACCTCCTGAGTGTTTATCAAATGACACATACGGGGGTGCCCAAGAGAGTATCCTTCAGCCTGAATGATGTAGAGATCACTGAACTTGCATCCAGGAAACTTGTTGCAAAAGGCCTTGCAAGCCATCATGCAAAATCCTATGAGTTTTCCCATTTTGTGGCGGATGCAAATCCCACCGCACTGCTGACTCATGGAAATGAAGTTAGTATACCGTGGAATGAGAGGTTCATCCATATCAACTTGAAATACTTGCAGCAATTACAGAAAAACTCCATGGTTGAAGGCCTCCCGGTCATCAAGGAAACCACTGGAATTTGCAAGGGCTGTGTTGTTGGAAAGCACCCTGAGCACAAGTTCGATCGAGGGAAGGCAAGCCGAGCTACATGCATCTTGGGACTGATACAATTTGATATCATTGGTCCCATGCCTATCACATCCATGAATGGATCAAGGTATCTTCTGACTTTTATTGATGATTTTTCCGGGTACACATGGGTCTTCTTTCTCAAAAATAAGTCTGAAGTCTGTGAAAAATTCATTGAACTGAAGGCCTTGATCGAGAATGCATCTAGACAAAAGATCAAGATCTTAAGATCTGATAATGGCAGGGAGTATGTTAGTAATGATTTTTTGCACATATGATCCCAAAGTGGTATTCAGGTCCAGCATTCAATTCCCTACGGTGTAGCGGAGAGGAAGAATTGGTCTCTCAAGGAGATGACCACCTGTGTGTTGGAATCAAAGAAGTTGGCTACAAATTTGTGGGATAAAGCCATGCATGCTATAGCATACATTCAGAACAGAGTGACACACTAATCCATGAAAGGGAAGACCCCTTTTGAATCATACTTTGGACACAAGCCGGATGTGTTGAACCTGCGGGTGTTTGGGTTCACTGCATGGGCCTGGAATCCACTTGATAAAAGGAGGGATTTGCAACCGCAAAGCATAGAATGTCTGTTTATTGGGTATCCTAATGAATCAAAAGGTTTCAATCTACTGGACATCAAAACAAAACAGATCATCATTGAAAGGAGTGTCAAGTTCGATGAGCCTCTTCAGGAGGTGGAACTAGTGAAGGAGAAAACTGTTGAATTTCCTTCCTATTCTACTGAATATTTGGATGATGAAATTGGGGGTGTTGATATTGATTTGGATCCTCTGATTTCTGATATTAGTGTAAAGCAAACATCCTATTCTGAATTAGAACCTGAATTACAAAATCATCTCCCAACATGGGCCCGACAGACACTCTCCTTTGTAGGAGATAACATTGGAAATCCGGATGATCCAAGGAGAACCCGGTCTGATTTCCAAAGAGCGGGTATTACGCTCTCTTGTCCTGATTATTTGTTGTATAAATCTTATTATTTGATGATAATTTCAAACCCAAATTCCTACTACCATGCTTTGAAGGATCCGAGATGGCAAGTTGCCATGGATGAAGAGATGAATTCTCTTCAGAAAAACACTACTTGGGAGCTAGTTTCTATTCCTCTGGGAAGGAAATTGGTTCAATGCAAGTGGGTGTTTCAGACCAAGGTTGCTGCAGATGGAAGAACCTACAAATATAAGGAAATTATGGTGGTAAAATGTTTCTCCCAGGTCCAAGGTGTGGACTACCATGAGACTTTTGCACTGGTTGCAAAAATGAACTCCACCTGCATAGTTTTGGCAATTTCAGCATCTAAGCACTGGGAAATGCATCATATGGATGTTAAGTCAGCCTTTATGCATGGAAATATACATGAAGTAGCATGAGGGATACATCTATGATCCATATTTTGTTTTCAAGCTAAAAAAGTCACTATATGGGTTAAAACAGGCCCCAAGAGAGTGGTATTCCAAGATGGATGCCTTCCTTCTCTCGCAAAACTTCCAAAGGTGTAGATCAGATCCAAATGTGTATATACAACAATATTATGGTCATTTGATTATTATTGTTTTATATGTTGATGACTTACTGATAACAGGTATCCCAGTTGCTTCTATTTCAGTCATCAAAACTGCTCTCCATAATGCATTTGAAATGAGCGATTTGGGGCTTTTAAAACAATTTTTTTCTTGAAATTGAGCAAAATTCTGATGGGATAATGGTCACTCAGTCAAAATAAATATAATACATGTTATTCAAGTTTAACATGGATGAATGTAGGACTGCACCATTCCCTTTCCTATCAGGGATCATCCTTGAAGAAGGAAAAAGCACACCTCCCATGGACTGCACTATTTATCGACAGCTGATTGGTAGCTTGTTATACTTGACTCATTCTCGGCTTGATATCTGTTATGCCATGAATGTTGTATCAAGATACATGCAATAGACTCATGATCTTCATTGGAAGGTAGCCAAGAGGATCCTCCAGTACATTCAGGGAACCAAGACCTACGACATTCACTATGTTGCAGACTCCAAGCTAGAGCTGGTTGGATACACAGATTCTGATTGGGCGGGTGATTCTATTGATCGAAATTCAACTTCTGGATATGTCTTCATGTTTGTTAGTGGCCCCATTTTATGGTCTAGCAAAAATCATGCTGCCATAGCATTGTCTTGAATAGAGGCCGAGTATCAAGGAGTGGCGAATGCTTGCATCCAAGCTGTTTGGTTGCAAGGCATTCTTTCAGAGTTTGATCTTGGTAATACTTTGTCCACTGTCCTCTTTTGTGACAATCAAAGTGATATTAAGATATCCACATATTCAGTTACCAGGCGGAGGACCAAGCATGTAGAGATACACATGCACTATATTAGGGAGCTAGTACATGATAGGACCATCATTCTGCAATACTGCCCAACTGATGAGCAGATTGCAGACATATTCACCAAGAGCTTTTTAGAAAATAAGTTCACTTACCTCCATTCACTATTGGGGGTGAGTTCATCAGGGTGATCTAACTACTTTCAATGTTCAGCTTGAGGGGGGGGTTTCCCACTGGGTTTTCCCTCTTTTCCTCACTTAGTTTGTTTTTGAGCATTATTTGAGTTTTAATATTGTACAGGGTGACCTATGGCCTTAGTTTTCAGAGCCCTAGCATTCTTATGCACTTTATGTTTTCTACTCCTCCTGAGTATAGCTTAAGGGGGGGTGTTGGAGACATTTACCACCATACACACTCATTTTGGTCAATTTGGCCTAGCTAAACCACTATCCTAAGTTTTATTGACTTAATTGACATCAGAGGAGCATTGTATGACATCAACATGAGCACACCCACACCTACCCTCAGTCAAGGAGGCTAACTAAGCCTTCTCCTACATTCGGGGAGGCTAACTGGAGTAGTCTGGGGGTGATCTGAGTGTCATAAATGCCCCATATTGATAACTGATGGTTACAATCAATTAAACATAGCAGTGAAGGTTCCTTCCTTCATTAAATTGATTATTTAATGAACTGGAGTCAACAGGGGCACCTCCAACCACTTTTGATGGTCAGTTACACTTCAGTTAACCTCATCGGGGTTCATTGGAGTCATTGATGCGCTACCACTTGTTGGTTGGCTTGCAGTGACATGTGTATGAGCTACTTTAAGTTAGACTTAGTCATTTATTGCACTCCAACTTCAGTTAGGGCTCAGTTGAGTCAATTAGGGTTTTGATCAGTGGTTAACTTGAGTGTTGACTGTGGCTTACATTAAGTTAAGCTATACTCACTCATTCAATTCAAATGACCTCCTTGGGAATTCAAATTGTCTTGGCATTCATGCTTCCAACATGATCATTGTATTGTATTATTCATTATTATTTTGATTATACAGAGTTGCTACTTCCATTGCAGCACCATTTTGCCAATTTTATGATTATATGTCTGTATTATTTGTGAGACTAAGTTTTCAATTCCTAGACCACTGTGACAAATTAATAATTTTCTAGTGTAGATCTAGATTACTAAGCTTTCTTGCTTCAAGTAATTTACCTCATAAAATTAGAATTCTTGATAGTAAGTTAGATCATGAGTTTAAGTTTCATATCTAGCATCTAATTGCTTTGATTTGTTTTCTTTCCTTACAAAACAAACAAAGACCCTGAAAAAATAGCTTTCTAGCTCATTTTTTTAGTTACTTTTACTTAGTTTTATTAAGCTTTTAACTTAGAATTTTTTCGGCAAATTTTGGTAAGTTTTCCCAAAGCACTCTTAAAGTGTTTTGGGGCATATTCTAGTGATTTTTTTTGGCTGTTTTTTGCATTTTTACAATAAAAAATGAGGAAACTCTGGTGAAAATTTTGCAAAATTGAGTAAAAGGAAGACCAACGGAGCTCCCCCTTGCTTAAATATTCATTTTTCAATAACTTGTAAGAATTTGGATCCAAAGTATAAGGAACAAAGTGAATTTCTCTTATGTTGTAAAAAGTTTATAAATATTTGAGTAGGCTCCTCAGAGCCCACTCCCCATCCCCCTTGGGGGGATTCATGTCGTTGTCCGTTTCCATGGTTTTTCTTCTACTAGAGTTGTTTGTTTCGTTACTTTTCTATTTTAAATTATATTGCAATTATTTACAAAGTAATAAAAATACTAACCCCATGAATTCCCGAGTTACTTGAAAGGGTAAAGAGATGTGTGGTAGGATTAATTAAATAATCTTTGTTTGATTTTTGTTACCTTTACATTTTTTGGTAATTTACATCCCCTTTCTTTCCCGATTAGGGTTTACAACTTGAAAGAGATTCTTGGGTAGTTAATAAAAAAAAGAAAACATTGTTCAAAAACATTTTAAATTAACAAGGCCTTCGTTGTGTATGCTCTACACCGTTGCAGCTGAGTCGACCAGTTGGATGCATCAAAAGCAACGTGGGTGACTAGTTTAAATTAGTCTCATCTTTAAATTAACCTCCCAAGGCGAAGATCCAACGCCTTGAATTAATTCGTTGCAGGGAAAGTTTACAGGGGAAGCAGGAACAACTAGATAGTGACCTCGGGATACTGTTAGGATAAACCCTTGTTGGTGTGGTGTTGGAAACATCCCAGATACTCTAATCCATTCCACATATTCTTCGCGTCAAACCGCATCAAATAAGGGTTTTGTACATACTCTTTGTACCGTCAGGTATATCTGGAGTCCCATTCTGTATTTGTTTAATACACTCATTAATTCATAAATTTAAAATTGATCAAGGACAACTGCAATACATTCAATAGTCCAACAACACTCCATTTCAGCTCTAGTATTTTCTCTTATCACATAATCATTCTTTTTTTAGTTCACAATGTTTTGATTTATTATATTGCTCATTTTGTTGTCTTAATCATTATTGCAATTTCTTGTTCCATTTTACAAAAAAAACTCCTAAGTAACTCAATTACAAACCACCATGTAAAGCTTAATCAACCTTAGTAACATATGGGGTCTACCCTCCTTGGCTTCGTTAGGAGTTTTACTACATCGAGGATATGAGTATCAGGTGACAACACTTGGATCGAGCTTGTCCCTAAGGTTGCACCCAATGGATTGAATATTTCTGCCACATGACCCGAGGTGTGAATTAGGAAACAACACTACTTATATAGAATGAAATCTCTTTGCTGACATGTTGGGAGTAGTGCACACTCATAATAATGTCTCGGTAGAGATGGAAGGAATCTAAAAATTTACCATTTGTATACAAGATACAGATGGATATTGTATTAGCTGAAATAGTTACATGATTATATGACATATATTTATGCATAAGAATTTTCCATTATGAATATGTTATGAAATGTTTCTAATCATGAAACTGTATTTGACTTGTAGGGAGGATCGTATGAAATCACCTACAAGAGAAGAATGATGCAGTTGCAGATGCACGAGAGAAGAATCATGCGATTGCAGATTTACAAGAGAAGAATTATGAAGAACAAGTTGCTTATGTGTTGACTAAGCATATGTCTCATGTAATACCTTCAAGACAAGCTTGGTGTAGTCTAAAAGGACCTCTCCTGAAAGAGGGAGTGATGATGTGGTAGGTTTCTTGTTACAGTGGCGTGGTAGATCAGTTTAGCTGGGGTATGTCTGTCTATCATTTTTTGGTCTGAGAGGGTTAGTAAGCCAAACGAGGCCTATTTGATCCTAGGGGGATTAGTATGTCTGGGTAGGCTTGTTTGGCCCAAAAGGGTTAGTAATCCATACTAGGCTTGTTTGGTCCCTAGGTAGATCCATTTTTCTGGATAGACTTATTTTCCCCAAAAGGGTTAGTAAGTCGAACAAAACCTCGATAGATCTATCAGAGAACCCATTGTGATGCTGCTTCAGATGTCCTGATGGCATCATGATGTGGTTCCAACACTTTGTGTTGATGCCAACATTTCTATATTGATGATGATGTAGTTGTTCCAACATTTCTATGTTGATGATGATGTAGTTGTTCCAACATTTCTATGTCGATGATGATGATTTTGTTCTAGCATTTCTATGTTGATGATGAAGATGTTGTTCCATCATTTCTATGATGCTGCTGCTGCTGCTGATGTTGTTCCATCATTTCTATGTTGATGTTCCAACATCTCTATGTTGTTGATGTAGATGTTGATTTAACATTTATTTGTTGATAATGTTTTTTTAGCACTAACATGCTAATGATGTTGTTGTTGTTCGAGTATTTACAAACTGATGTTACAGATGATGGTGATGATGATTATGTACCAGTATTCACATACTGATGTTGCAACTAATGTACCAGTATTCACATACTGATGTTGTAGATGATGACGATGTTCTAGTATTCACATGTTGATGCTGCAGATGATGATGTGCCAATACTCACATACCGGTGATGATGATGTTCTAGTACTCACATACTGATGATGATGATATTATAGTATTCACATATTGATAATGTTCCCGATGATGATGGTATTTCAGTATTTACACACTGGTGATGATGCTCATGATGATGATGTTTCGTGATGATGATGTTCCACGATGATGATTCTCCATGATGATGATGTTCAATGATGAAAATGCTCCATGATGATGATGCTTTGTGATGATGTTCCATGATGTTGATGCTCAGTGATGATGATTCTCCATGATGATGTTCCATGTTGATGTCCCATGATTATGTTGTTCCAGACACATGATGTTATTGTTGCTCAAAATCTCCTATGACATATAGATTCACCAGTCATTTGTGTAGTAGTTGTTGTTGATGATGTAGAATACCTTCCTTGTTAAGAGAGAGTGTTGAAAGAAATGTATCTTCTGAATATATTCTATTGTATTCCTCCTTCGGAGATGTTATTGCTCCATTCAGAGTTGTCCTTGAGGTAATTGGTCATGTAAAAGTCATTAGGTAAACCTTCGTTGTAATTCAGGTAAATAGTACCCACAAAAGTATTTTAAAAATGTTATTTTGAGCCTTCCTAGGTATATCAAACCTAAGTAAAGAACCTAGCCAACCTATTTAGGTATTTGAGTCACTCTCCTGTTAAATATAAATAGGTGAAGTGCCTCCTTCATTTATAACGCACTTCTCACTCTAACATTGCACAAGAGAGAGAGAGAGAGAGAGAGAGTAGTCTACTACGGAAAGGGAGCTTCTATTATGGTTCTTGGGGTCTCGCACTGTACTTGGTCAAAGTCTATATCGAGGAAGTTTTGTTGGGTTTTCTTCCCCATGAGGGTTTCCCAAGATAAATCTATGTGTTCTTTTGTTTGGTTGTGCTTGTCTTTCTTTTAGTAATCCTTTGCATATGGTTATGATGTTATGATGAGAAATGTTTTAATATCTTGTATAACCATCAAAATTCTAATACTTTAATGTCAAGTTTGGACTCTAAGATATTTGAACTTTGCACATCCACCTTGAAAGATAAGACTAAACCAACCATCACACCGTTGAATGATCCCCAATATTCCACTTGTAACATCATTCAAACACTTCCATAATAATTCCTCCCAAATCCCATCATTTGATCATAATACACCAAGGTTTCATGTTTGGGGTTTAGTGAAATCAGAAGAGGAAAATGATCCCATATTTATACCTTCTCTACCATTAAATTCATTTTAAAAAGGTAGAATTTTTTCTAGAATTCTTGTAGACAATTTCACTTAATGTGATTTAGAGAAAATTTGTCCTATATCATGTTTATAAAAATTTTAGTCTCTTCATTGGCATTGCCATATTCCATTTTGTGTGAAAGGAATGCACTTGCTATTGCTGTGCTAGTGTTAATTGTGTTTAAAATTTTAATATGATTTGTAAATTGTAGCAGGTATTCCACTAGCAGTTCTTCACAATAGACTTTCGATTATGTTTTTTTTAAGTATTGATTTATTATCTCGTATATGTGCTCAATGCTATGTATTTGCAGAAAATTAACGAACTTTAAACACATACAACCATGAAATTTGATGCATATATTTTACCCTAGAGAAACCCACTTCAAGAAAACTCCAACAATGGAATTGGATCCATTTAACCTTTATTGATTCTTTGAGAAGAACATAAATTACATATTTTTATGGGCTTTGTGACCATAATTAACTTTTCACGGGACTCTGGCTTCTACAACAATATTCTATCTTCCTTTACTTGTCTTTGATATTATGATGGTAAGAGTATTAGCCATCAAAATTACCGACTTTCGTCTCTATCTATAGTAGTGTTATCAGACTTTCCAAAGACTCGAGTTTGGTGATTCTGCACGAGTTCACAAAATGAGTACTCATTAGAGGCTCGCTTAACAGACTTGCCACTCATCAGACTAGGATGAAATTCTCTAGGCTTTTCAAACTCGTCAGAGATGGCAATATTAAATTTTTAACATAACCATTAATTGTTTTAGGATGTTTGAGAGTGGTTCCAACCTCATCGAACTTCATATGCAAAAATTAGAATTTTAGATCCCATTTAGAATTCAACCTAAGTAGTGTTCATGGTTTCAATATTGTAAAGTTTCCACTGGATTCCATCATGTATGATGACAGGGGATTGACATTTAATCAAGTGCATCAACCCCTCTATGTACCTCGAAGTTGGTGGTGATGATTGTTTAACTCCTTTGTCATGAACTTAGAAAAAATTTACCCTTCACTCAAGCAAAATTACTTATTAGGCATGTGAATATTTTTCTACCTTTATTTAATGTTTGGATTAGGAGGTTTCATCAAAATTGTAGGGTGACAACTAATTTTTTTGGAGGATTTGTTAAAGTTTGGGTTAGGTTAGGGTTTGATATAGGAAAATTTTAATTTTATACTTTAATGCATAAAAAAAACTAAAAAAAAGCTAGATCCATAACAATACTGCTGCAATAATTTAAAACATAATTTTCATCTCTTTCAACTTTAAGACTCCAATGGTCACTGTGTTAAAGTTGGTCCTTCAGATAATTTTTCAATTGAAATATAAGAATAGTGCAATACAAAAAACAAACTAATGAACAACAATTAATAAATAGTAACAATGTTGGCTTAGATCTAGTTTGGATCTGTCTTATACTTAGACACTTTTGGAATCATACCTTGTCACTGTAAGAACAAGCATCCGAGAGGAACATATGACATACCTTGAGAGAGAGAGAGAGTGAGTGAGAGGGTTAGAGTGTTGCAGGTTTAGGTTAGACACATACAATAGAAAACAATATATCTCAATCACCAAGAGTGAAGACCCCTGTAGGATAACAACAACCATGATATTCAACCCAAACACGGTTAGCCAAACTCAAAAGATCACAACTCCCTCTAGCATGATTAAAACCATCATCGACCTGTGTTTCAGGGCTTAGCACAACCAAAACTCATCTCAGGAAGGGATGGAAACAAGTCATGATCAACAAGGGAAGTTTAAACCAGTCATGGTTTGGATAGAAGAGGTCAGCATAGTCCACGCCAAGGATGAGGGAGGTCAAAAAAATCCATGATCAGCTTGGTGAGGTCATCACATCCCATGGCCCAGCTAGGAGAGAGTATACATAATCAAAAACTAACTAGGAGAGGGAAAATACACTCATGGATCGACTGTAATAGATCATACATAGTCACGGCCTACTAGGAGGAAGCAACCATAGTCATGGATAAACCCAAATGGAATCCAAAATAGGTATGAACTTATAGGAGAGGGTATGCACAGTCACAAATCAAGTTTAACACCCCCAGAGGAATGATTCCCAAGCTAACAATCTAAGATAATCTCATAGAAATGAACACGACCTACATTATCAACAACAAAATGGCCATGGACCAGCCCAATATAGACACGACCTACTAGAGGTGTCAGAAGAATCTCGTCGATCAGCCAAAGGAGACTCACATAAAGTTCATAGATTATCCCAGTACAGTCACGACCTACCTAAAGGTGACCAAAAATAGTCACGGACTAGTCCACAAGAAGATAGAAGAAATAAGAACCCAAAATGCCCACTCAAAGCAACAATAACCCTAGGCGTCAAGCACAAATCAATAAGGATAAAATATAAACTTCTCTCATGTTAATATGCACACCCTAGAAATGAAGAAGTGAACTTAATTTATAATCTTGACAAACCTTCTAGAAAGGTCACTTAGGCATTCCTAGGTTTTAGGATAGTTACAAAGATAAAAATATAAAATATAAAATAAAGTTAGGTTGACTTAGGATCATGGTACCACAAATAATAAGGTCTCTAGGACCAATAGGAAGATGTAATACCATAATTCAACTAGAGGGATCACAATAAGGTGGTAAGGAAACCCCCTTACCCACAATGCCAAGGTGTACCATCAAGGTGGGGAAACAACCCTTTTACCCATAATATCAACAAGACCAAGGAATTTAATCTTTTCTCTTTGGAGGTATATTGTCACATGTGTTCCATATATTTTATCATCACTGTATAAGGAATATCAAAACTAGATGATGTGATCCTCTGGTCCTCCACACTGCTCTGAAGGGGTAAGAGCTAGTGACATCATCAAGGGGTGGTCAGTCCCTTGAGAAACAACTTATCAATAACCATTTAGGAGAAGAGGACATCACACATCAGCATATTAGTCAACTAACCAAGACCCACCTGGTTAACTAATCAGGTATGTACCTGCAGGAATTACTTGGTCCCAGAAAAAGAATATGCATGGTCCCAAACTAAGAAGTATCAACCTCAACTTCCAGGATCAGCTTGGTCCCATACCAAGAAAATTCCTGGTCCTAGATTAGGATACCCTAGAGGCATATAGGGGCCCTAACTACATGCTAGGTAATTTTCCATGGCTTCAACCTTCTTGGTCCTAGAACAAAAAACCAAGAGACTATTGGGGTCCCTAGGGTACCGTCTAGGGACTTACTTTTCCTAGTTCACTGATCAGGAACCCTATTTAATTGACTAGGCTACCATCCTCCCTAATAATGGGTCTCACAACTGCACTATCTTTGACACTCCCTCTCAGTAAGAGAGACATTCTCAACAACACTAGAGATATTTATAACCTGTCTTCTTGACATAGTGATAACTTCTCTCAATGTGTTCCGACCTGTCATCAAATTTGGTATTTTTTGAGAGATTCAAACAACTTTGTATATCGGCCAATAGCATGAGCTCATAGATCCACTTGGAAGTTGCAACTGAATTCCCTTGATATTTGAGAATTAATTTCCATATATAATCTTTCCAAAGTTTTTGTTTGGATGACTCCTCATAATGGGAGTAATCTAAATTAGTGACATAGTTCACATTGGAGCATCCTTGAAGCCTTCCAATAGGATTTTCCATCAGATAAACTGAAGGCTTCTTAGCCTTCTCCCTCTATTTCTATGAGTGAGAAGTCTCATAGCCTTCCATAACTGAGTCACTAGAAGACTCTCTCGAGTGATGGAGAATTACATCTCTACTTTCTTTTTCTGCAATCCCACTCCATTGGGGATTGAGGAGCACAGTTGGATCCCTCTTTATATATAAATATTGAAAGGGGTATAGAGATTTAATAACATGTCCCGAGACCTTATATATATCACCTTAATAGAATTTAATCACAATGGATGAGCTCATATTTTCAACTTTAGGCCATACCAAAGCCTTTCCTTCAAAGAAGAATACAGAGAACCCCTTGTCTTCTAAATCTGTCATTGAAATAACATTCTTCTTTAAACCAGGAACATATAAAATTTATTCAACACTAATCAACGTACCTTAATTAAGTTGAAAGGTAGTTGAACAAAATCCTTTAATGGAATAGGTACTTCCATCTCCAAGTTCCACTTTCTTATGGAACTTCTTGGCCTTGTAAATTGCAAGGGCCTTCTTGAATCCAATCATATGCTTGGTGGCTCCACTATCTATCCATCAGGAATATGATAGGTTGGATATGGAACCTGTGAGTGTTGAATCCAAGTAGTATTCTTTTTTCTTGATCTTGATCCTTAGTCTCAGCCCTGGATTTATTTTACTGAGGTCCTTCTTCTTCCGTAGCTGTTGAAGCATGATACTTCTTTCTATGCCAATTCTTGTTAGGTTGATTCTTACAATCACTTTTATAATGACCAAGTTGACTACAATTATAACATATAAACTTTGATTTATGAAAATGATTACCTTGAGGTCCCTTACCATTGTCCTTGTGCAGAGAGAATTTATTTCCTTTATTTGTCTTAGCAGCAAGGGCATGATCCTCTTAAGTGGGAGGCCCATATCTACTATGAATTCTTCGTTCTTCTTCTAAAAAATCATGCCACAATATTTTGAAATTTGGTTGAAACTCTCTTCCATTTACTAAAGCAAATAATGTCTCCCAAGTAACAGGAAGGCCATCAAATACTATCTCCACAATATCATCATCTTCTACTTTATCTCCAATTCCCATGAGTTGATCTCTTATATGAGAGATCTTGGAGAAGAAGGTAGAAATAGTCTCATCCTTCTACCTCTTAAGTGATCGAAGTTTATTTTTCAAATACCTCCTCTATGTAGGGGATTTCTTCTCATAAAGATTTTCTAGAGCATCAAATCATTCTTTAGTTTTCCTTAAGTGATCTATTACAGGCATCAAGTTGTCTTTAACTGAGTCAAAATTGAATATTTTTTCCTTAGCTTGCTTCTTCTTGAATTCTGCTCTTCCCTGAGCTATAGTGGGATCTTCAACAACTCTAGTAACCAATTCATCCAGATCACTCTCCTCTAGAATATTTACAAACCTAGCCTTCCATGCATTAAATTTTGAGGCTCATTCAAGCCTATCTTCTGACTTGATTGAAGGAGTAGCCATCTTCAAACCCTAGCTTTCAACTTGATGAGTTTTTCCAAATAAAATTATGCAATCAATTTGATTGAGGTACAAACCCTTACCTTTGGGTATATGTCGTTTCGTTATCTTGCAAAATAGAGATAACTACATCCTAAGCTCTGATACCATGTTGAAAATTTGGGTTAGGTTAGGGTTTGATATAGGAAATTTCAAATTTTATACTTTAATGCATAAAACAAAAATAAAACAAAGCTAGATCTGTAACATTACTACTGAAATAATTTAAAACATAATTTTCATCTCTTCAAACTTTGACACTCCAATTGTCACTATGTTAAAGTTGGTCCTTGAGATAATTTATCAATTGCAATATACAAAACATAAACAATAACAATAGTACATTACCAAAATCAAACTAATGAACAACAATTAATAAATAGTAACAATGCTAGTTTAGATCTGGTTTGGATCTGTCTTATACTTGAACACTTTTGGAATCAAACCTTGTCACTGTAAGAACAAGACGCCAAAAGGAACATATGACATAACTTGAGAGAGACAAGGCTAGATCGTTGTAGGTTTAGGTTAGACACATACAATAGAAAACAAGATATCTCAGTCACCAAGGGTGAAGACCCCGGTAGGATAACAACAACCATGATATTCATCCCAAAACATAGTTAGACAACCTCAAAAGATCATATCTCACTAGAATAGAATAATTAACACCATCACTAACCTATCATTTAGGGCTTAGCATAGCCACAACTCATCCCAGGAATGGTTGTAAACAAGACACGACTAGCAAGAGAAGGTCAAACCAGTCACAACCTAGCTAGGATAGATCACCATAGTCCACTCCAAGGCTGAGGGAGGTCAAAATATTCCATGATCATCTTGTCGAGGTCATCATAGCCCATGTCCCATCTAGGAGATAGTATACACAATCACAACCTATCTAGGAGAGGTCACCATAGCCCACACCAAGGATGAGGGAGGTCAAAATAGTCCATGATTAGCTTGGTGAGGTCATCACATCCCATGGCCCAACTAGGAGAGAGTATACACAGTCACATCCGACCTAGGATAGGGTAAATAAAGTCATACCCAAACTAGAATAGATCATACATGGTCACGGCCATCTAGGAGGAGGAAACCATAGTTGCGAATCATCCCAAAGGGAATCCAAAACAACCATGACCCTCTAGGAGAGGGTATGCATAGTCACAAATCAGGTTTAGCATCCCCAGAGGAATGAAATCCAAGTTAACAGTCTGAGACAATCCTACAGAAATGAACACGACCTACATTATCAACAACAAAATGCTCATGAACCCAATATAGTCATGACCTGCTAGAGGTGTCATAAGCAGCTCACATCTCAGTCAAATGTGAAACATAAAGGTCACAGGTCATCCCTATACAATCATGACCTACCTAAAGGTCACCAAATACGGTCATGGACTAGTCCACCAGAAGAGATAAGAAACAAGAACCCAAAACTCCCACTCAATGCAGTAGTTCCCTTAGGTGTCAAGCACAGATCAACAAGGATCAGATTTGAACTTCTCTCATGTCAAGATGCACATCCTAGAAATGGAGAAGTGAACTTAATTTATAATCTTGACAAGCCTTCTAGAAAGGTCACTTAGGCATTCCTAGGTTTTAGGATAGTTACCAAAATAAAAATATAAAATATAAAATAAAGTTAGGTTGACTTAGGATGATCATGTACCACAAATAATAAGGTATTTAGGAACAATAGGAATATATAATACCACAATCCAACTAGAGTGGTCACAACAAGGTGGTAAGGCAACCCCCTTACCCACAGGACCAACAAGACCAAGGACTTTAATCTTTTCTTTCTTAAGGTATATTTTCACGTGTGTTCCATATATTTTATCATCATTGTATAAGGAAGATCTAAACTGGATGATGTGATCCTTTGATCCTCCATACTACTCCTAAGGGTTAAGTGTTAGTGACATCATCAAGGGGTGTCCAGTCCCTTGAGAAGTAGCTGTTTAGGATAATAGGACATCACACATCATCATCTTGGTCAACTGACCAAGATCCACCTAGTTAGCTGACAAGGTATGTACTTGCAAGAGTTGCTTGGTCCCAGACCAAGAATCTTCCTCGTCCCAAACCAGGATGTCTCTTCCTCAACCTGTAGTATTTGTTTGGTCCCAGAGCAAGAAACTACCTAGTCCCAGAAAAGGATAGCCTAGAGGCATATAGGGGACCTAACCAATTTATCGGGACTTTTCCATGGCATCAATCTACTTGTTCCCAAACCAAGAACCCCAAGGGACTACTGGGGGGCCTAGGGTACCTTCTAGGGTATTACTCTTCTTGGTTCACTAACTAAGAACCCTAGTTAACTAACTAAGGTACCATGCTCCCTAAGAATGGGTCTTGCAGCTGCATTATCATTAACAAGATAAACTTTGAGATTCGAGATAGAGGCAAGGGATAGAGACTAGAGGTGGGGGGTATAGGGTTCCATTGATGAATATGATCCCAATATAGGAAATGATTTTGTTGATATGTAGTTCTTTTTTGTAGCATGAAGTTTTGAGTTTTTTTGGACTCTAGAGGTGATTTAGAGCATCTTTGTTTCTGTATTTTGGGTTAAATACGGATTGCACTTGATGCAATTTTAGTTATAGGAACCTATACTTTATGTATACATGAGAAAATTTGCATATTTGTGTAAAATGGTTTGGATTCTTATGGATGTCCATGAATTTCTTTTCTTCAAAATTTGAATATTTTTGGGGAAAATTAGGAGGGAAATGAAGTGATTGAGGGATTAGAATCCTTTAAGAAGGAATTTCTTCCCTCATTATCTCAATCTCTCATTTTATTTTGCTTCTCTCTCATTCCATTTCACTATTGTGTGCTCTAATTGTGAGGAATTGATCTCATCATTAGCTAGGAGGGAAATTGAGAGAGCCTTCAACATCAAGATTCAATAGTGATCACTGGAAAAAGATCAATTAGCCCAAGATCATTTGAAGAAGATCAATCTAGAATTTGATTGGGTCTTGGAGGATGAATATCCTACTAATTATTTGAGTTGGATTGATGAGGAGGCCGAGGACCCTTCTAGTGTTTCCATTTTCAGAAATGGAAACACCCAATACACCTACATCACAATTGTTGCTTCAGTCTAGCGATGTTGGCACTATCTTCTCTAGTCCCTATTCTGGTGGTCATGCATTAGACTTGATATTGGACTTGAAGACATTGTTTATTTTTATTTTTACGGCGATAAGCGTATTATTTCAATACCTGGACTGGGATGGTGTGCTTTTAATGAAGATTTTGTATTTTATGGACATGGTTTCCTAATGGAGAATATTCATCATTGTATTAAAAAATCAAAGGGTAAAACTTGATAACTAGCTTGTAGTTATTAAGAAACAAATGAGCATTATTTCTCCTTAATATTCCACCTAATTACCTCTCCATAATTTTCCACTTAAATGATAAAGCATATGTGGTTCATGGGTAAGGATTTGGAAAATTGTGAGAGAGGTGGATCGTGGGCCACGAGCTAGCACGTTGTGATAGATAGCATGTCGATCGAACTTTGGTGGTTGTTTCAGATTCTCCTCACTAGTTTTAGATGGTAATATTGAGCACATGCAATTACATTTAGAAGTTGTATGTACATTTTCACAACATATTGTTGCTAGACTAGGAAACCACTCCATTGGGCAAAAAATCAAGGACGCGCAGGAGGGATTCTTGGTAATAGGTAACCTAGGTTTTGTTCAATTTGAATTTGATTTGTCCATTTTCGATTTCTATCGGCGTTCATCAGGTGATGGTGATCGATTGTGCTAGTCTACTTATGTTTTGAGTTATGTAGTTGATATTGGTACTATTTGTGAATTTGTTCAAGGTATGATATTTCGGTTCACTATTGTGCATATAAATATGGAGTGTCAAATGTTGTGTTATCATTTTTTATGAGACAATATAATGAATTTTTGCATAGAATGTGGTTTTATAACTTATATGGATTATAAATGTTATTAGTGTATTTTTGGTGCACAAATTTTACGAGAGGGTTACACCGAAAAATACCTAAACTTAAGCTGAAGGTAGTCCCTGAATCCTGCTCTTGTAGCCTTGCCTCTCCCTTGTCTAAGCCTCATCTGACCTTGATGCCAATTCGGATGATCCACCCTGCCGACCAGCGTTGAACCTGCTGGCCCTAGGAAACCGACGGGTTTCCTAGCCCCCGAGCCCACGTGCTGATAAACCCGATAGCAACTTACTTTTTTGATGAATGTAATTCTTCCTCTGGAGTTAACCCCCTCCTCCAGTTTTCTTCCCCTTTGTTCCAGCACCTTCTCTCCTCCCTTCTTCTGTAAAAATTCTCTCCAAGATACTCTCCAAAAAAAATCCCCTTCTCAACCATTCGATCCCCCTCCTTATACCTCCTTCCCCTTCCTTCTTCCACCACCTCCTTCATAAAAATAATAAGTATTAATTAGTTCTTTCTTGTGCAGTCCAACTCGTTCAATTTATTTAAGACATTTGTTTGCACATAATTAGATTTTCTTGATTTGTACATTTCTTCACCCTCGATGAGGTGGTGGGAAATTACTACATGCTTATCCTAGGGAATTGAACGTGTTAATTCAAAACATAACCAACTGTCATAAAATTACACCAATATTGTTTGTTCAATGTTTTATGCTGAATGGTAAAATAATGGTAATAATAATATTGTAAATTAGTATATGTTATTAATAACTTAATAATAAGTACTTAATAATAAACACTCATAATATATAATAAAATATAATAATAATAATAATTATTACTCAATAAATAACTAATTGTGGTATTGTTATTAATTGATTGAAATGATAACATCGACATGTTTATGTTTCTTGTTAAGTCCCCCCGCACATTGATTTTTAATAAATAAGGTACATTTACAGGTTTAAAATAAATCACAATTACTTAGTTAACCCATCCAACTATTTAATGTTTTTCAATTAATATTTCATACTAGCGTGCATGTGTGAGGTGTGCATGCATGGCCAGTACATGCACAGGATGCACATGTACTATAGCAAAAACCCCTAAATTCTAGCTGATACAAATAATATTTCACGCAACAAGACCAATATACAGATATAATATGATTTCTTTTGACATTCAGAGTTATTTAACAATTATCTTCTTATTAATCAATCAATTAAGATTGGTACCTACCATCACTAATCCGGTATCATAAATGTCCAACACTCAACAATAATAACTAATATGTCAAACCATCCTAACCTACGTCTGCATCCTCCCTATCCTTCCTCTGCTAGTACAAAGTGGATGCCAGTTGTACTGACCTTCCCACACAGAACCTGAGAGCAGTAGCATCAGCTAACTAGCGGACCTAGCCTCTCCTAGCAGGAATCCGACCATCGTCATCACAACAACTTGGGGAGTGTGTCTCAGCACTAACCTCCCATGACCTTGGGTATCAAAGTGACATAGGGTGGGAAATGCATCCATCCCTCTCTACATACTGGGTATATACTCCATCAAACCATACTGCGTTGCTATCGAGTTTATTGGTACGTGTCATTGTACCATCGCTTGGCAGTTAAGGCTCTCTTCAAGATATGTATTGAGTCATACTTTGCATCACACACTTGGCTATCACATAGCCCCTATACCCTGCAGGTTAGCACTATGCAAACATGCATTCATAACAATATTAAATCAATAGCTGGTCCATATTATCAACATTATTTCCTTTCATCACATAAAATCATAAAATTAATCGCATCATGGATGGGTGCCCATGTACCACATCATACATTTCACATCATATCAAGGATTACAATCAACTATATGTTTTTGTTATGAAATAAATAAATGAATCTGATGACGACTACTGCATGATAATCGCATAAGCACAATAATTTCATATAAATGATAATCATCATAACATCATAATCAAAGCATCTACATAGGCATGTTAATCGTCGTAACATCATGATCAAAGCATAATATAAGCATGATAACATCATAATATCATAATTAGAGCATAATCCTAATAGCATCATAACATCAGTAAATAATCACATATAACATGCCAAAATACAGTTTATGAAGTATAGTTGAGTCCACAGATAATAAGTAAATACGGTGTAATAAGTCTGAGTGATAAATATGTCGGAGTCAAAATATGGGGAACTACATACACCCACCCTTCACGAAACTTCGTCCCGAAGTTATGGTCAAAATAGTGAGGGAAAATCTCGACGCATAGTCTCTGTGTCCTTCTAGGTAGCAGATCATGGGCTATACTTGTCCCACTGGACCTTAACTTGGTCCACGTGCCAACTACGGAGCTGTCGAAACCTATGATCCAGTATACGTAATGGTATGGCCGTGAAGGTTCCCTCGTTCGAGACTTGCAAGTCCTTCCAATGAATCTTGTGAGACTCATCAGCTATGTAATGTCACAATACTAAAACATGAAATACATTATGAGTCCTATACAAGTGGGGTGGCAGTGCAAGACAATAAGCTACCGGTCTGATTCTTTCAAGAATCTCGAATGGCCCTATAAAGAGAGGTTACAACTTGGTCCCCTTTCCAAACTGAATGGTACTTTTATTCAGTCGGATGTGTATAAATACGTGATCCCCTACCTTATAACTTCTATCAGTTTTGTGTGCATCAAAATAACTCTTTTGTATATCCTGTGCTTCTTTAAGCCGCTTCCTGATCTGTACCACTTGCTCTTCCATCTCCTGAAGCAACTCAGGCCCGACTAAAACACGATCCTCCAACCTATCCCAACTGAGTGGAGTCCTGCAAGGTCTCCCATACAATGCTTGGTATGGAGGCATACCAATGGAGCTGTGATGACTGTTGTTATATGCAAACTCTACTAGAGGAAGATATTTCCCCCATTGTGTCTGCTGATCCATAACATACATCCTAAGCATGTCCTCCATCACCTGTTTCACCCTCTCTGTCTGCCCATCTGTCTCGGGATGATAAGTTGAGCTTAAGTTCAGCTGGGTCCCTAATGCTGACTGCATGCTTGTCCAAAATCTGGATGTAAACTTAGGGTCTCGGTCAGAAATTATCTTCTTTGGAACTCCATGAAGGCATACAATTTCATTTATGAATACCCTTGCTACATCCATCACATCATAGGTGTCTCTCACTAGAATGAAGTGGGCACTTTTGGTCAGTTTTTCGACCACCATGAGTATAGCATTATTTCTCGAGGATGTGAGGGGAAATCCCACAATGAAGTCCATGGAAATGACTTCCCATTTAGTCTCAGGAATATCATGAGGCTGTAAGAGACCGGCTGGGTGTCGATGATCTGCATTCTAGGCATTTTGAAACAAAATCCACTACATCGCTCTTCATACCGGCCTAGAAGAAGAGCTTCTTCATGTCTGCATACATCTTCTTCACTCCAGGGTGCGCACAATAATGTGCCCTATGGGCCTCTCTAAGGATTGCTTCCCTGAGATCACCTTCTTTAGGAATATACATCCTCCCTTGGTACCGCAGCAACCCATCTTCCTCAATATGGTACCCATAATACTTCGACTCACACTTCTTGCCACTCTGAATATCTGAGGTTACCTTTATATACCAACCATCTCCCAAGAGTTGTTCGAGCACTTTCTCCTTCAAATCCACTCTCAAGGGAATTAAGGAGAAAATCCTCGGCCTTCGGCTTAGAGCGTCTGCCACCACATTCTCCTTTCCTTTGATATATGAGATACCAAAGTCATACTCACTCATGAACTCACTCCATCATCGTTGCCTAGCATTTAGATCCCTTTGTTTAAAAATATACTGCAAACTTTGATGATCTGTTTTATGTGTGAAACTTCTGCCAACCAGGTAGTGTCTCCATAATTTTAGTGCCAGCATTACTGCTGCCAATTCTAGATCATGTGTGGCATATTTCTCCTCATGAGGCTTCAAATTATGAGATGCATAAGCTATTACCCCACCTTCCTTCATTAGAACTGCTCCTAACCCTTGCTTCAAGGCATCGGTACATACCATGAAGTCTTTATCCATGTCTGGTACTCGTAATATTGGTGCACTCGTCAGCAATCTCTTTAATTCAGCAAAAGCGGCATCACATTCATTGGTCCACTCATATCGGATTCCCTTTCGCTGCAAGGTGGTGATGGGTTTTGCAATCTTGGAGAATCCTTCCACAAATCTTCGGTAATACCCTGCTAATCCCATGAAGCTACGCACCTCATGCGCATTCTTCGGAATTGGCCAATCCTCGATGGCCTTCACCTTTTCTGGGTCCACTGAGATCCCTTCTCTTGAGATGATATGCCCTAAGTAGTGAATCTCCTTTTGGAAGAAAGAACACTTTGACAATTTACGAAATAGTTTATGTTCCCTTAAGCAAGTTAAGACTAACCGCAAGTGCTCCTCGTGCTCCTCCTCGTTCTTAGAATATATAAGATTGTCATCTAAGAATACCTTAACAAAGTGGTCCAAGTAATTCCGAAAGACACTATTCATGAGGATCATGAATACTGCTGGAGCATTGGTCAAACCAAATGGTACTACTACGAACTCATAATGCCCAAATCGAGTTTGAAAAGTAGTCTTAGAAATGTCATTTTCTTTAATCCTGAGCTGGTGATACCCCGACCGCAAATCAATCTTAGAGAAGACTGATATGCCTTTCATCTGATCAAATAGGTCATCAATCCTTGGTATAGGATACCTGTTCTTCACTATGGCTTTGTTCAAATCCCTATAATCTATGCACAGTCGCAAATATCCATCCTTTTTCTTAACAAAGATCATTGGTGCTCCCCATGGTGAGATACTAGGTCTAATTAGTCCCAAGTCTAGCAACTCTTTTAACTGGATCTGTAACTCTCAAAGCTCAGGGGTTGTCATTCTATAAGGAGTCTTTGAGATCGGCTCCACACCGGGTTTCAGTTCGATCATGAAATCAAGCTCTCATTCTGGAGGTAGTTGTGGAATTTCTTCTGGAAAGACATCCTTGAACTCAGATAATACTGGGTAAGAATTCAAGCAAGGTACTTTACTATCGCTCACCGTCTCAACTACAAACAACTAACATCCTTGTCTTAAACACCTTTTTGCTTTCACCGCGGAGATGAAACGGAGGGATATTTTCCTCTTTCGACCCTGGATTTGAATTGCTCGACCCTCATCATCAAGGCACAAGACTTTCTTTGCATAGCAATCCATGAAATCTTTTTTGTCTTCTAACCAATCCATGTTGACAATGAGGTCATAGGTGCCCAAATTGGTGACATAAGCATTCATCTTAGTGGTGCATACTCCGAAGTCAACTTGACACACCCTTACCTTAAGACCTACTTCCTGTTTAACCTCTGAAGACATCTCGACCGATTCAAAATCATCATGCTCGTAGGATTCCAACCCACATTTATCTAATGCATATGGTGAAATAAAACTATCTGTTGCACCAGGATCAAATAAAATTTTAAGTTTGACATTGTTTACTTTACCAATGGATTCTACTACGGTGGACTGATGTTCTGCCTGGTGGTTGTGAACAGCTGCATGAATCCGATGAGTGTTATCATAATTTCCCGTGGATGCTTTTCGTTCCTTCTGCCTACTGCTGGTCTACCCCTTAGGACAATCCCGCTGAAAATGAGGACCTCCACATCCCCAACAAGAGACATTAGGTGGTGCTTGCATGTTGCTGGGAGGAGTCCTCTGGGATGTGTTCCTTCCCCTAGATCCTCTAAAACCTCACGATCCCCTATAGGAATTGCCCTGTGTTCGTCCTTGGTTCCCATGTTTTGTTGATGAAGCTTGTGATACTGAGTTAACTGGAGTGTTACCTCTTGGGGTGAACCTGTTACCATAAGGAGGAGGTCTGGATTGTCCTCCTCTGAAGTATGGTCATGGGGCCCTCCCTGTAACATATTGATTGGATCCTATCAACTTGCTTCCTCCCTTTGCATCTGACATATCTTCAGCATAGCGAGCATACTCAACTGCCATGGCAACTGAATATGGCTTCCACATCCGTACTGCAGCCCTGATCTTGTAGTTGAGTCCATACACAAATCGCTCCACCTGTCAATCATCCGAGTCCAAGTATCGGACATACTTTACCAGTTCCATGAATATAGCTTCATACTCTTGCACTGCCATGTTTCCCTATACCAAAGCATGAAAGGAACCCGCCTGTTGTTCCCTAGAATAAGCCAGAAGATACTTCATGTTGAACCTCTCCTCGAATAACTCCCATGAAACAGACAAAGGAGTAAGATGCAATTGTTTCTTGAGGTCTGACCACCAATTTAGGGCATCGCCCTTTAGCTAGAAGATGTCCATTCTAGCCTTGGAACTTGAGGTATACTCATTTATTGTGAAGCACCTTTTCATACCCTCGAGCCACGCTTCAGCGTGCTTACCCGGTCGTCCTCCTGAGAACTAGGGAATTTTGATCTTCTGCAGCTCTCTAGAAATATCCTAAAGCGGTTCTTGCCTTGGGCCCTGTGCCCTCTAAGAGTTTTCTCGGCTCACCTGTGTGGTTTCTACCTCTACAATCCTCTCCAAATGCCTGTTTAGTGTGGCCATGATGGTTTCCAAGGATCTTAGTATCACCCCCATCTCAGGACTGGAGGTTATCCTTGGCGGTGTCGGTGGTGGGGTCTGTGGTGGTGGTGAGGGTGGTTGACCTGGGGTCTGTGGTGGCAGCGAGGGTGGTTGACCTCGACCTCGCCCTCGACCTCGACCTTGATCTCTGCATGTTTGAACCATGATAATTCCTGACATACTCAACAACATTATGCCATTATTACCTCAATCTAATAATTGCAGAGATAAAATATTAGTTATGCAATGCTTATATTTATGCATAGAGACAAATTGTCAATATTTGCGTAAAACTTGCATAGTCACTTTCATTAAACGATTTCGTCTTGGGGTTTAATCTATGTCTTAACGTTTAGCTCATAATGGTAGTCTCAACAGTGTCTTGTTTTTCTTATTTCACATCCATCTCGCCTCTTCGACTATCAGTCAAAGTCTCAGTAATGCCTTAAGTTTAATACTTGAATTATCAATAACATAGACTAACTAACGTTACCATATCTAAATTTTAATGTTATCTATATTGTTAGGTTTAGAATTAACATTCAACTTCAATCACTTAATATTTAAATGCTATGGATAAACATTTAATGTTACATTAAAGCAAAATAACATTAAATATTATATTTAATTAACCTAACCTCTATTTTAATCATACAACTTATCTTAGCTTAGTTAAACATAACATCTAAAATAGATGAATTATAACGCAATAAAATTAGTTAACTTAAATACAACTTATACTAAATGTTAATATATTAACAAGTTTCAATGTTAAATAATAATAAAATTTAACATTATGAAATTATGATTTTTCTGTATCATTGTTTGTTATCTTCGTTAAGATAAACTCCCCACATTTTTTTAATTGATTTTGATGCTTCCTCGTTTTGTGTATATTAATGAGGGAATCTCTGATATTTTTATATCGGCAGAAATTGCTTCCAAGTCTCGAACTGCTCACATTTTTTTAATTAATTTTGGCTTGACCTTCCTTGCTTTGCGTATATTAGCGACGTAATGTATGTTTTCTTTTATTTATTTTTATATTGGCGAGGTAATATATGATAATTTTATATTGGCAGAGAAGGCAGGCTTCGAACTCTCAAACTCCTCACATTTTAAAATTAAATTTGGCTTCTGCTTACTTGTTTTGTTTTGACTATATAGATGAGCTAATTTGACATTTTTATTTAGTAGATATATTGAAATCACACATTCAAATAAAAAGTAAAATAGGTTACAAAAGTTTAATATTCAAAATATAAAATTTATAATTTATAATTATAATTAAAATATTTTTTATTATTTTGATAAAACCCTAAATAAACTATTAAAATAAAACAGTTCCATCAACATTAATATATTAGCTTTTCGTGAGAATATTTATTTGGCAGAGCATTCATCATAATGTATATAAAATATTTTTCAGATCATTCATCATGATGTGTATAGTTCACGAGATGACTTGAGGTTGCATGCGCCCCACCTGTCCACCAACATGCAGCCAAGGCAACCAGTACATGGCGTGGAGTCCCCCCACGCCCCTTCAAGAACCCTTTCATTCTTACCCGCACGCGAGGTCATTCTCCGCCCAGTAGGCCAAGGGTGTCATAGATAGGAAGCGTGTTCAGGCCGAGCACATCAAAGCTTCACTGGAAAGGAGTGTTGTTCAAGCTGGGTGAAGTTAGACGTGGAAGAGTAGCTAGATAGCCACTTTATGCACATAAGAGTTTGTAGTATGATTTTTTAAGAGACGTGGCTCTGGTTCTATCAGGTTTATAACAAAATCTCACAAATTTGAGCTTCAGATCGATTCTCGCAGCTAGAAATTCCATCCTGGCGAAGAGGCATGTAGACGTTGGCATAGATTTGTCCACAAGCAGCGAATACGCCCTCCACTGGGCTCTCGCCAACCTTGCCAGATATGGAGATATGGTGTTCTTAATATATGTGAACAGTGACGTTGAATATGGGGAATCCCAAATTTGTATGGAAGGAGGAGCTCCCCTCGCGCCTCAGGAGGAAATTGGAAGCTTGGCCATATTGACTAAATATGGCGTCTCTTTAATAGTAGAAATCATGGAAGAGGTGAGATTGGCTTCCATTCACAAGGATCTGACTGTGGGTCTCAAGTTTTATTGGGGAGATGCAAGAGAAAAAATTGTGTGATGCAGAGGCTGACCTTCAGTTGCACCCCCTCAGCGTAGGATTGGTCATGCTGGAGCGGCAGATCTGAAGGTTAAACGGAGGCCACAGGCTAGTGAGGGAGGGCGCATTTACCGTCTTTTGGGTCTTACCAAACTCCAACCCTCATACCTTAGCTTTTGGGTCTTACCATGACCACGGTTATAGAAATCCGGAGTGATTTCCAATGTTCACATGAGTTGGTGAGGGTTGGACTGCTCCTATCCTTGGTGACGCCATCGATCTTCTTGGCTTGAGTAAGGTACAGTGTTGGTGTGAAGTGTTGAAGCTTATGGAATTGGAATGATTGTAGTGGAATGGCATGTGGATCCCCTCCGGGTAAGCACAAAAACTAAATTATTTGACCTTCATATACTCCTCCAGGATTTGAACCTAGCACGATAGTGCTATTACAAAAATGTTTATTCTGGGCTATTATGCCATGGCCTGAATGCACATGCCTAAGATTTCCCAATGCCATTTTTTGAATCTACTCTGTGTTTGGAAAATAAACCAGATTTATGGTATTTTTCATTTGAATCTATAGGCATAGACCTGCTGTACACTTTAAATGCTTACAAATATACATTTGCAGCCAATTTTTGAGTTTTTATCCTGGATTTTCTACTGTAGTTTTATAAATTTCGTTCCTGAATATATAATTGAACGTCTGGCATTATGCCAAGTCTATTTGTGGGAATACGTAATGATTATGGGGATTCTTTGTGTTTCTTGTAATAGTTATTGCTACAACAGTTGTGAACCTTCCTGGTGTTTCACCAACATATTTATTGTGAAATATATTTGGTGTATTTCCTTTTGATTTGAATAATGCATTTAACAGTTGAATCTTGATAACATAATGTATATGGTATATTTCTTATGCTTATGATAGACATGATGAATCCATAGGATTCGATCTAGGGTTATTTGTTTCTTTATATCTTGAATCTTGATATTATAATGATATTTCTAACCTTTGACTTCTTATCTAGCATGGTACAAGTAGCATGTTGTTGACATTATAATATTTGATTAACAACAGCGCCATTGAGAAGGGTAAAACTGTCGACCAACGTTTGACCCCCATTGGCATGAATAATATTCTCATATTTCTGGTTTAACTGGTCAAGTTTCTTGAGAATTTCAATTTCAGGAACCCAAAAGCCAAAGGTGTAGAATTGTCTTTATGAGGTCAGGTCGGCGCCTATATATATATATATATATATTTACCCGAATTTTTCTTTTGCCTTTGTAATTTGGATATTATAAATGTTTACATTCTATATTAGTGTATTCAGCAAGCTCTCCAACATACATATGTACTTAATGTATACATACATTCTATATATGAATTCTTCACTGATACTATATATGAATTCTTCTCTGATACTATTTTGTTTGCAGGGAAGCCTTTTGTTCAAAGAAAGGATTGCGATTAGGCTAGACTAAATAATCCCAAACAATCACAGCATGCCCACATAATTTCTTATTGTACAACTCTTAAAATTAATTTTATTATTTATGTATATATATTTTTTTATTCCAATATATCAATTGCGAGCCCTCTGGTTCCAGATTTGGAACCATGGCTCTGATACCATTTTGTAGTGCTCTGCTTGCTGGGCAGAGCACTAAGTCCAAATATGTAACAACAAAATGACATTTCTCCTTATACTAATTTTCAGAATTCGTGTATTTGTGCATTAACGAGAGGGTTACACCGAAAAATACCTAAACTTAAGCTAAAGATAGTGCCTGAATCCTGCTCCTATAGCCTTGCCTCTCCCTCGTCTGAGCCTCGTCTGAGCCTTGATGCCAATTCAGATGATCCACCCTGCCGACCAGCGTTGAACCTGCTGGCCCTAGGAAACCGACGGGTTTCCTAGCCCCCGAGCCCACGTGCCGATAAAACCGATAGCAACTTCCTTCTTTGATGAGTGTAATTCTTCCTCTGGAGTTAACCCCCTCCTCCAGTTTTCTTCCCCTCTGTTCCAGCACCTTCTCTCCTCCCTTCTTCTGCAAAAATTCTCTCCAAGATACTCTCTAAAAAAAATCCCCTTCTCAACCATTCGATCCCCCTCCTTATACCTCCTTCCCCTTCCTTCTTCCACCGCCTCTCTTCTTCCACCACCTCCTTCATAAAAATAATAAGTATTAATTAGTTCTTTCTTGGGTAGTCCAACCCGTTCAGTTTATTTAAGACATTTGTTTGCACGTAATTAGATTTTCTTGATTTGTACAATTCTTCACCCCCGATGAGGTGGTGGGAAATTAGTACATGCTTATCCTACGGAATTGAACGTGTTAATTCAAAACATAACCAATTGTCATAAAATTACACCAATATTGTTTGTTCAATGTTTTATGCTGAATGGTAAAATAATGGTAATAATAATATTGTAAATTAGTATATGTTATTAATAACTTAATAATAAGTACTTAATAATAAACACTAATAATATATAATAATAATAAAATAATAATAATAATTATTAATCAATAAATAACTAATTGCAGTATTGTTATTAATTGATTGAAATGATAACATCGACATGTTTATGTTTATTGTTAAGTCCCCCCGCACATTGATTTTTAATAAATAAGGTACATTTACAGGTTTAAAATAAATCACAATTACTTAGTTAACCCATCCAACTATTTAATGTTTTTCAACTAATATTTCATACTAGCGTGCATGTGTGAGGTGTGCATGCATGACCAGTACATGCACAGGCTGCACATGTACTATAGCAAAAACCCCTAAATTCTAGCTGATACAAATAATATTTCACGCAACAAGACCAATATATAGATATAATATGATTTCTTTTGACATTCAGAGTTATTTAACAGTTATGTTCTTATTAATCAGTCAATTAATATCGGTACCTACCATCACTAAACCAATATCATAAATTCCCAACACTCAACAATAATAACTAATATTTCAAACCATCCTAACCTACGTCCGCATCCTCCCTATCCTTCCTCTGCTAGTACAAAGTGGATGCCAGTTGTACTAACCTTCCCACACAGAACCTGAGAGCGGTAGCATCGGCTAACTAGCGGACCTAGCCTCTCCTAGCAGGAATTCGACCATCATCATCACAACAACTTGGGGAGCGTGTCTCAGCACTGCCCTCCCACGACCTTGGGTATCAAAGTGACATAGGGTGGGAAATGCATCCATCCCTCTCAACATACTGGGTATATACTCCATCAAACCATACCGCGTTGCTATCGAGTTTATTGGTACGTGTCATCGTACCATCGCTTGGCAATTAAGGCTCTCTTCAAGATATGTATTGAGTCATACTTTGCATCACACACTTGGCTATCACATAGCCCCTATACCCTGCAGGTTAGCACTATGCAAACATGCATTCATAACAATATTAAATCAATAGCTAGTCCATATTATCAACATTATTTCCTTTCATCACATAAAATCATAAAATTAATCGCATCATGGATGGGTGCCCATGTACCACATCATACATTTCATATCATATCAAGGATTATAATCAACTATATGTTTTTGTTATGAAATAAATAAATGAATCTGATGACGACTACTGCATGATAATCGCATAAGCACAATAATTTCATACAAATGATAATCATCATAACATCATAATCAAAGCATCTACATAGGCATGTTAATCGTCGTAACATCATGATCAAAGCATAATATAAGCATGATAACATCATAATATCATAATTAGAGCATAATCCTGATAACATCATAACATCAATAAATAATCACATATAACATGCCAAAATATAGTTTATGAAGTATAGTTGAGTCCACAGATAATAAGTAAATACGGTGTAATAAGTCTGAGTGATAAATATGTCGGAGTCAAAATATGGGGCACTACACAAGCAAAGGACAATATTGCTTGTCAAACAATATTAGAGTTTTTTTGTCACTCCAAAATATTTTTATTTTATTTTATTTGTTGTAGCTATTATACTCCAAACCAATTTTAAGAAAATCCTCATTGTTCAACATTATGTTAATATTTTGAACCATATTATCTTAGTCCATTATGAGTGCAATTAGTCTTGTGTTATCTTTCAAAGTCACTCTAAAATTGTTTACATCAAGCTTGGGCGTGCTTTATGTGATGTGGGGTGCATCATGAGTTAATTACCCTTGGTTGTAAAATCATAGTCATATGCATTGGTGTTAGATTGATCATCGATTGCTAGATCTTATCTTGATGCTTATGTGACCAAATTCCTTGGTACGTCGGAGACCCAAATAGCTAGGTGACTTCTTCATGCAATCCACACATGGAGCTTGATTGTTTTCTTGGGAGGACTACTCATTTTGGAAGAGAAACATGCATCTTGGAGGAGGGCGTTGAGCCCTAGATGGCATGGGGACACTTAATTACCTACATGGAGGTTTGTACATGACTTGAGTAAGTTTGGGTTGATGGGTGATCATGTAGCTTGGTTGGACTTGGAGGTACACATGGATTAGAAGGGGCGTCAGAGCATTGGAGGCCTTTGGAGGAGTGTTGGACAAATCTCATGAAGAATTCATCCTTGGACCCTTGCTTGTTGGACGTACTCAACTTAGAAATTTTCTTGTGTCATTTGGAGTTAAAGTGTTCCACATGTTGTCTATATTTTGTAGATTTAGGATGCTGGTAGTGGATTAGGTCCACTTTGTATTGTTTCCTTCTCTAGGATTTCATATAAATAAAGGGAGGAGAGAGTTTTTTCATCACTTGATATTTTTCACTCATGTAATCACATACTTGTGTAAGATATGCAAGAGTTAGAGTGAAGTTGTTTACTTGTACTCCTCTTTATTTGTTTTTCTCTTTGTCTTGAGATATAGGGTTCTAGGATGATTTTGAAGGGAAGACTAGGGATAGGGTTTTTATAGAAGGAGACAATGAAGACTAGGGTTTGGGATAGATTATAGAGGATTAGAGGGAAGCATTTGATATTGTCTCTTGTGAGAGGAGAGTAGGGTTTTGCAATAATTGGAAACCTTAGTGCTACTTGGTGTGCTTATTGTGGAGAAGACTGGAGGAGATGGTTTTGTAAACTTGTGGTATGAAAGTGTAGGTGCTGGGGAGGACATGTTAGTGTTTGTATTAGATTGTTGAGGATATTTTTGGAGTCCCCAATTGTTTTTAGGAGTGATTCCTAGCTAGTAGAAGCATGGGGGCGTCACCTAGGGACCAATATGATATCACGTCCGTTCATATTGGGGGGTTAAAATTAAAAAATTAAAAATCAATATATTGGGGGTATATTAGGGGTAACTAGGGTTTTTTTTTTAACTATTTAAATATCCAATATGTTGGGGTATGTTTTATTCAACATTTTTTCCTGAGCGATTCACCAGTCCTCCAAGCATTGCCTGCTAGGTGCCTATGCCTGCGAGCTCCTTTGCTTGTGGTCTGAGGTCTGAGTGCACCTGCACCAAGCCGAGGTGCCTGTAAGCTAGGTTTAGGGCATTTTTTCCATCGTGTAGCTGCATGCCAAGGTGCCTGTGAGCCGGGTTTAGGGCGTTTTTTCCATCGTGTGGCTACATGCCGAGGTTCCTGCGAGCTGGGTTTAGGGCGTTTTTTCCATCGTGTGGCTGCATAATATTTGATTGCTTAATATATGGAGATTGCTAAGAAGCTGAGGAGCCGTCTGGAAACTGGTGATTGCTAAGAACCTGTTGCAAAGGGGATATCTGGAAGAGTGATGCTTTTTGTTGATAGACCTGCATATCTGTGTGTATTCTGGGCCTAGTGGCTTATAGTGCAGTTGTGCACAGGGTCCTGCTAGCCGCCGAATAAACCTGTTAAATGTGTTAAAAAATACGAACTATAATAGGGCATTTTTTCAAATCCCCGCAGTGTTTTCTGGAAAACGAGGGTGTTTTACTCCTTGGGTTTTCTCCAGGTTTTGTCCATCGTGTTTGCTGGATAACAGGGCATTTTTTCCAGCAGCATTGCAGTGGTAGCAGTGTTTTCTAGAAAACGAGGGCGTTTATTCACCGTTTTGTGGTCGTGGGTTTGTGGTGGGTTTCTCCGATGCTGAGAGAGGATTTGTTCATGGTGACTTTTATGACTGTAGCAATCTAGAGGCTGGAAGTAAGAGGTGACGAGTCTGAATTAATTGGCTTGTGTGAAATGGCCCTAAATTGAAACGAATTTGCCAAATTGAAAAGTAGCTCACTACCAGACTTTGAGCAGATTACTTGAATTTACAATAGTTTATATGGACAAAAAAAGAGTTATCTTATATGAATTAGTTGACCATGCCAATCACTTGGAGTGCCATGTTTAGGGTTGCTTCGTTTTCATGCAGTTGCTGCATTGGTGGGTTTAATCGCGGCCTTTAATTAACATATTATAGAGAATCCACCTGGACCTTCCAGGAATGTGGGTCAAAATCTGCAACGCCATGCTCAGCATCCGTCAAGATTTCCTTGGTCCTTGTGAATATCTTTAGTTAAAGAGGTGGAGGTTTTAATTGAGGTTTCCGCAGAGCATTACCTTGCAAACGATGAGAAATGGTCTTTTGTTGCTGGCACGGAGGCTGTTAAGTAAGTACATTGTCTTTCCCCATAGATATGAGTTTTTAGCCTATGTGGTTGAGTAAATTTTTCTTTCCTTCTATGTTGGGACTATAACCATGGCTAGTTGAAACTGCAATGGTATCATATCCTTTACTTATGCAAGTATTTTCTAGCTCCTGAAAATCCTTTGGAAAGCATTTTTTTTCAAAAGTTAGAACTAAATTCCTGTCTATTCTCATTTTTCTTACTCACGCTTGGTATTTTAATGTAGGGCATTTCTTCGGTTGATTTTGCTGCACAAGAGTGGATACAAAATGCTACTAGACGAAGGAGTAACAGCTAATGTTGATGATGCTTCTAGGCCTCTTGACATGCTGTCTATGCAAAGTGGTCACCCTGAAGGAGGAAGGATGCCAACAAGTTGGAAAACTCATCCAAACTATAATTCACACAATTTGGAGGGCAGAGCATTACGGGCCTTGCACAAGTTTGGAGAAAATGCACGTGCATATCATTCATCATTGTTATATGAGGAACAATAACACACTGGAATAAGCTCACACCAGCCTGAATGTAAGTTAAATCTATTAGGAATTTGCTTTTTACTTTCTATTCTATAGCACTAAAGTATATTTTTCCTGAAGATCATCGAAAACAGTTTCAAGATCCAGAAATTTTATAATACCTTCAAATAAATTGATGTTGGTTGTAGCCAAAGGAATAAGTGTAGCCATAGTTGCAAGGTTTAGAGAAACACTATTTTTTGCTAGAAATGACTAGTACATTGTGTGCATAACTGTTGCCAAAAATATAGTTGCTTAACCAATTTATTTTTACTAACACATGGCTTGTACATTGTGTACATACTACACTGGTCTAATAAAAAGCAATTTTTTATTCACATAGAATAGTATGCATTTCTACAGCTATATTTGTTTGATAACTCTTGATCAGAAGTTTGAGTCGTCAGTAAGATTTTTCCATTAGCTGTTATGAACCAAAAACTTGGAATCATATTTTTTTTGTTGAATAAAATATGCAAAACTGATAAGTGCTAATGGCAGCAACAATATAAACAAAAATAGCAGTAATAATTGTACCAGAAACAGCAGACTCAGTTGTAAAAGCAGACAATTCCAACATGTTTCTAGCAGTAGATTTGATAACGTATTCTATAGCACTAATAGTAGGAGAAGAATGGCATTGGCTACTAGTAACAACACCTGAATGCGTAAATTCCTGAACACATAAAGTCTGAAATCATCCTGAGAAGGTGTGGACACTAACTCAGGCCAAACCCAAGGCAGCATGGATGCTGCTCTAGGCCCAAAAGTCCTCTTCTAGACTTCTTATGAAGTTACGATAATACACTTCCAAAAAGCACATATTTTAATGCCCTGAGTCACTGATCCCACCTTTTTTTATAGAAAAAAGGGGTTACAATCCTCGATGAGTGACACTTATGTGTAGGATTTTCAAAGCATTAAATATAGGTGGAGCTACAAAAAATATCATGAGTGAGAGGAACACTAATGTGGGCATGCATAATGGCAACCTTAAATGTGAGCATCCATTAATGTGAGCATGCATTAATGGTAGCAATTAATGTGAGAATGCATTAGTAACTATTTATGCTAAGGAAAGAAAGAAAAACACTCCCACATAATTTTTATCACTAACAAAGTGGTTATTTCTAAACATTCTAACAGTTGCCAAACCATTCAAATACAAAAACATTTCATCATGTGATGCTAGGGTCATGTGCTCCAAAACTGCAGCCTTTTTTGAGGAATGTTCACCAAATAACAAATCCACTAACCTGCAGTCAGATTGAAAGAATGTAGAGCTCAATGATTTCAAGTATTTGGTGGGTCCTCTGTCAAAAATACGAGCTACTAGAAGTTTGCTGGCCCGTGCATTTCCCTACTTGCATTCCATTGCTTGTAAACTACTCATTGGCACAATTTGTAACAGCGGATCTGAAAGCTACAACCTTCTTTTGTGAAAGGCATGCAAAACACCCAGCTCTGCTAAAATCATAACTGCTGCAGCAAATTGGGTCATTCAGTTACGTTATCCCTCTAGGTGAATCTACTTTGAAATTTTCTATTAGGGGCATGTTACTGTCTTCTCACTATTGCATTTACTACTCCTATAAACCGTGTAGTTGGATCAACTTCACAACATTCAAGAGCAGCCTCCTCACTAGAAATGGTAACACTGAGGATGTATTTGAGGATGTTGTCTAAGATTGTTATGTTCAGTTGCTAAACTGTAGATCTGTCTCTTTGGTTGTTACCGGATTTGTAAGGAGTTGTTACTCCAACCAATTCAATATCTACCAGAGATCTGCCATTTGAATATAAGGGAGTTGTTTAAGAAATTTTCTTGTGTATTTCGATTTGTGTCAAAGATTCTTTTCATATTTTATCATGGTATCAGAGTGGCTCCAATTTAATAGAATTGGCGAGAGATGTGTGATATCTGGGAATGTAAGGAATTGCAAGGAAAAAATCGTGGCCTTCGTAGCACCATGCACTGAGCTGTTCTGCAGCACCTTTACACCGTGTTCTTGCTATCATGACCCGCCTATAGGGGGTTGTTAGGTGAAGGGATGTTGACCCAACTAGGGTGAACCTGCCACCAGGTTATACAAGAAGTTGGTGCTTGCTGTCATGACTGACCTAGACAAATATGTCAAGTGAAGGGACATTGATCCAGCCAGGGTGAAACTGTTTCCATGTTATACAAGAATTTGTTGCCATAATTTTGGGATTTCTAACTTCTAAGACACCCTTGAGCTGAACGCCATCTCTGTGCCATTGAGGAAAACCTATAAAAAGGTTCATGGGACCACCAAGTATGCAAATATATTAAGAAACTTTACCCAAAGTTCTTTGCTTTTACTTTATATCATCTTATGCTTGAAGTTTTTTTTGCATAAAATAAACTAGAAAGGTGTAACCTAGAAGTGTGACTTTTTCTGGTAAAATTAAGTCATTATTTGTCCATTCCGTTAAAAACCCTCAATAGTGTTTTCTATAGGAAGCCAATTCCAATGTCTATGTCATTTCCCAGTTTTATGTTCCTTGACAAGCTAATAGGGACAAAATACACTAATTGAAAGTTCGGAATGAGAGGAATTTTCACATTTAGAAAGGTCACGAATGTTGTCTTAGGAGTCTAAACCAAACCTGTTGATATAAACTTACAAGAATACTTAATGAAAAATATCAAGAGGCTCTACTTCTGATCAAAATGTCGGTCTTTGACAATGTTCTTCCACATGTAAGAGAGGCTAAAACCTCTATAGAATCCTGGGGTAGCTAGAATAAATTGTTGTGGATGCTAGAAAATTTTATTTAAGAACTTAAATGTAAACAATCAAAATGTGTGAATCAATCCATTACTAGTTATCTGGCACATATCAAAGGTTTGAAGGTGTAGTTGATCATTTTTTATGAAAGTATCACATAAAAAAAGTGATTGTCACAATCACCGTCAAAGGGTTTCCTTCATCCTATCCAATGTTCGTCACTGGACTGACCACTGCTGGAATATTGGCAACAATTGGGTTTGAAGAACATAGTGGGTTGTTGTTACATCATGAACAACAAACCCGTGATAGAGGACTAGCCTACTGAAACTGCATTTGCAGCTAATTGGAAAGGTCACTTAAATCAATTCAAGCCTGGTTCATCAACTGACCAATAGTGGAAACAGGAGCCTAAGGAGAGGTCAAAATCACTAATCAGAGAATTGAGTGGTTCTGATGTGGTAAGCCTAGCCATATCTCATGTTTGCGGGAAAAGAAAATATGATCAGAGACAAGGACAACATAAAAGTAATGTAGAAGATGATTATGCTCTTTATGAGAGTTTCTTGTTCATGGTCACTAATAATGTAATTCCATTAGAGGAATGGTGCATTGACTCTAGTTTCTCTAATCATATGACAAACCAGAGAGAATGGTTTGACAATCCCGATGAAAATTTCACAATGAAGATCAAGGAGACACTGCAGCTTTAGGAAATGATTTTAAACAATGTGCAAGGCAAGGGTACAATACCCATAAAATTGTCTACGTTGAGGAACAAAGAAGTTTAATGATCTGTATGTGCCAGGACTGAAAAAGAGCTTGTAAGTCAAATAAGTAAACAAAGATTACTCTCTGTAAGTCAAATAACTGAGCAAAGAAAATGCCAATATGTTTAGTGTTGTCATTGGCTTCCCAATTCAGTTGGGATTGTTGTCATTGGATGCCCATGCTCCTAGAAGCACAAAAACAACAAATAAAATGCCCACATGGCTAATGAAAACATCACAAGATATCAAAGATTCTGAGATAGAAGCACATGGAGAAAAGAGAGCATCAAAGTACAAGGTAAATTTTTCCTTGGCTACTGGATTGACTAAAAAGGACCCTCCACATTTGTCAATGCACAGGGTCTTTGTGAGTGGGATAATGCATTAAGTGAAGAGATGAAGTCTCTGACCAAAAATAAAACTTGGGACCTGGTTGAATTGCCAGCTGGTAAAATACCCATTGGATGTAAATGGGTGTAGAAAAAAAAGTTTAAAGCTGATGGTTCCATTGAGAGGCTTAAAGCCAGACTTGTCACCAAAGGTTTTGCTCAAAAGGAGGGCGTTGATTATGAAGAGATTTTTGCATCTGTTGCAAAATATTTTGTGTTGTCATTGACTGCCCAATTCTGTTGGAATGTTTATCCAATGGATGTCAAGTCTACCCTCCTCAATGGTGAGTTGGAAGAGGAAGTATATATGGTTCACCCCAAGGATTTGAAGAGCATGGGAGGGAACACTTAAGGATCCTTCTTAAGCAAGCCCCAAGAGCATGGTACAACAAGTTTGATTCCTATTTCAAGCAAATTGGATTTCATAGTAGTCCAAGAACCAAATTTCTATGTTAAAAGCAATAGTATATGTGATATCACTATCTTACATGTAGATGATCTGACCATAGCTGGAAAGAGTATTATGCAATAGGAGGTTGATAGCTGATCTGAATCAGGCATTTTATATGTCTAATCGTGATCTCCTACATTACTGCTTAGGGATAAAAATCTGGTAGCAACCTAATCTGATTTTCATGTCCCAAGCAAAATATGCATGAGAAATCTTTAAAAAATTACATATGACTTAATGTAAACTAGCCTTGACTGCTATGGAGCCTGGTGCAAAAGTATCAGTGATGGATACTTCTAATTTAGTTGATGAAACTCTATATAGGCAGATTGTTGGTAGCCTTATATACCTGACCACTACAAGGCCTGATTTGAGTTTCTTAGTTGGATTAGTTTCCAGATTTATGGATAAGCCAAGACAAATTCACTGGAAAGCAACCAACAAGATCCTTTGATATGTCAGAGTAGCTCTTAACTATGATCTCAGTATGAGAATGATGAAGGTTTCCAGCTTCAAGGTGAATTAGATTCAGATTGGGCAGGTTGTATTGATGAAAGGAATTCTACTACAGTTTACACCGTCAGCATAGGTGCAACTATCATCTCATGGATTAGCAAGAAACAACCCACAATTAAGAGCACTAAAGGAGCTATAACTTATAATGGGTCTGCATGGGATAATCCATGCATCCAAAGTGATGGGACATGGTTGTTTAAGTAGTGAATTAGCTGAGTCCTCCACATCAAAATCAAGAAGCGGTGAAGGAGAACGAGTTTTGTGATTTCCCCACCTTGTTGACATAGTCTGGAGACCTGTTAAGTCATCAATTTATTCACTAAATTACCTTAAGGTTTAGAAGTACTGGCTGGTGAAACATTCTCTTAAGTTCGGGATTTTTGAGGCACATTGCCTATGTTCGTATGCGCCACTTGGGTCCAACCTCCAAATGTGTCACTATTAGCCTAGGGCCACTTGAGATGCATCTTGAATAAGCTCCCCAAAATAACCTAGATATGATGTATTCAGTCTTCTTTTGTAGTCCAATAGTAGATGTAATAAAAGATATACACTATATTATTGGCAGATTTCTTGTACTCCTTTTGTACAGGGACTTCTATTACATAAATTTACAGTCCATCATCATTTTCTCTTGTTATCTCATTTTGCACTATATTTAGTAAAATTTTAAATTACTGAGATTTTCATCTCAATTTTTTAAGCATCTGATAAACATGACTAAATGGAAAGGCAGATTTAGAGTCAAAAGTGTACTATCATAATTATATTGGAGGATTCTTCTATATTTTATATTAAGTAGCTCAGAACAATCATTTTATATTAGAGGTAACAAAACCAGTTCTCAACCTAATTTTTTATAACGATAACCTAAACTATGCATGTAGCCGTTTGGCTCATTTGATCAAATTGGGATTGCTCTCTATATTTTTCTTTAGTTATAAGGGATTACTAGTATTGGTGGCTTCAAGATGAAGTCCTATTTTGGTTACTCTTGTCACTTTGCCATCTTGGAATGAAAGTATCACCCGTTAAGAAACTTTAGGTTGGATGCATGGCGTCTCTTTTTAGTCATCCTTTTGAGTTTATATTTACATATTTTGTAGGCCAATCTAATTCTCTTAGATCTAATAAGAAAACTTACTTTCTAGTCTTCCATAGGTTACCTAATTGGAGGACATGCTGGTGTAATTCTGGAAGTTGGTGCAAACATGTTTCTACTTCTCTTGTCCAACTACCAGCTTAATTCTTACTTTCTTCTACTTTTATGCCCATATATGTTCACTTATTTCTGTGTGACCAAATATTACTTTCTTCTTACGCTTCATACATGTTCACGTATTTCTGTGTGACCAATTCTGTTGCAGCCTATCGTATGCATATTGTTTTCTTTGTTTAACCATATCTGCGATCCAGCATTTTTTTGAGTCCTGCTATTTTTAGAGTGTGCCTCCAAATATTTTTAGTTCCAGGATTGTTATTTGTAATCAAAATGATCAGATAAAACCTTGTAAACCTTGGTTACAAGGTGTCAGAAACACAGTTGAAAATGTTAATAAGATTTGTGTTTTTTTTCTGGTAATTTATGAAATCTTAGTAGGTTCATATATCTGGTCATTCTTTGTTAAAAAATATGCTGATGATTTATCTTTTTTCTATCATAGAAAAACTGCACCTGCCGGTAGTGAATAAATCCAGTGGTTCTTCCATCGATATGTATATCAAGGTAATATTTTTCCCTTTTTTTAAGATGTTACTTAAGAAATCTTGAAAATCGTTCTTAAGTAACAGGTAAATTCTCACTTAGCTCCTTTTAAAGGAGTGCTTAATACTTATTATAGGCCAGCTGATGAAATTATGTCTTCTTCAGGCAAAAGAGTTGGAAGTAAATACACAGTATTACATTGAATTACTGGCAAAAGGAATTGGCGAAACACAAGAAGAGATTGCAAAGGATATTCAAAGATCAAGATACTTTTTCCCACAGGAAGCAATTGATTATGGTATTGCTGATAAGATCCTCCCAAAACAAGGTCTGGTCATGGAGAAAAGGGTAAGCATTAACCATTTTTAATTCATTTATATTATATGTCTTGCCTTAAAATTTAACCTAGGTTTGCAGGATTGTTGCTGAACATATTCTACACTTCCTTCTCATTATGTTATTTTCTTTGATTCTACATTGATAAATATTTTCATTCTGTTTAATGACTTGCAGAACTATGATGAGACGCTTGCTCAATCAAAAGATGCACGGATGAAATATGGCAAGGCTGGTCCACTGGCTGCTCCAGCAGGCAGGCCCTAGGTATAGATCATTGATGAGTTACCTTTTCCAGTTAGCATGAGTTGTTCAGTAATCATCAGAGATTGCTACAGCTATCATTGTTGGAAGAATTTGTATAACCTGAAAGATGTATCTTAATACGACCCTTATCAATCTATGTTATTTTCTAGCATGCATATAGTGCTTTGTATATTGTCAAAATTGCAATGAGCTTCTAGACAGGTTGTAAACAAACATTCAAGGCAATAGGATTAAATGCCTAATGAAAGCAAGCACTCTAGAAAATGTAAATAATGTATTTCATTGATCTTCTCTGCTTCTGTGATCTGTTATTTATATTGTCATATTTTGCTTAATTACACATCTTGTTTGTGTGTTTTGGATTTTACTGCATAAAAGATTTTAAGCCCTACATTTTATGTGAAATATTCACCCATCATCAGGGAAACCAACTATAAGATAGAAAGCAGTGTTGAATGGGCTTGTATAAGGTAGGAGGGAAAGTCAGGCTATATACAAGGTAGAAGGGAAAGGAGAGGAGGATACTGTCCTCCTCTCC
>LPNX010509968.1:110531-121666 GCA_001517045.1 Pseudotsuga menziesii
ACTAATTGGTTTCCCTGATTATGAGTGAAGAGTTCATCTGAATCGTTGGGTTTAAAATCTCTTATGCAGTAAAATCCAATAATCACATAAGCAATATGTACACCTGCAGATATCTACATTCTAATATAATTATAGCCTATTGCAAGCCATTTTCCCTTTTTGCCATGAATCGTTTAGTTTGGAAACAATGTTCGTTGCTTGTTTATTTAGCAATCCTAACTCTTGAATACAAAACCAATTTATTTGATGCAAAAAACTCTTTTCACTGAACTTGATATACTTGAAAACTTATGTACATTCATGGGTTTGGGTTTCCTTTTCAATTATTAATACTATTGGTGTAGAAAAGATAAAATTTAGCATTGTCTTGGGTATTTAGATCCACCCGACTGTCATGAATGAAACAAGGTTGTAAGATTTAATTTTGTTTGATCCACTCATACACATTGGGCTTAATCAAACTTTGGTTTTGGATATGATTAACCATATCACAAGATAAACTCCTTTTATTTCCAAGAAAAGCCTCACAGGATTCTCCCCCTCTTCCCTGGAATATCTTGATGGAGGGCAGCTCAACAACTAGCTGCAATGGTGGTTGGTAACCCAGTTAGACTCAGCAGGACTTGAACCTCAACTAGACTAGAACTGGAGACCTTACAGTGAACTCCACCTTGAAACAGCCTATTTGAACTGATTGAGATAACCCATTGGGCTTCACAAGGTGAACCCTTTCCATATGGTCAAACCATATTGGTTGTCAGGTTCAGTTACAAACTGAAAATGAAGCTGGTGAAGATGATTATGACTCTAATCCAACCACAAAAGTTTTAATGCCAAGTCTACAAGATAATTTTTGTACATTAGATTGGGTTATGTATCATAGTGATTTTGAAAATACGTTGTTGGAGATATTTTTATGTAGTTTGGTTGGTTGCTTTGTTAGAGTCACACCTCCATAATTTGCCTTGAATCTATGTTGAAGAAAATTTGTTAGTTTTAAGACTAAATTTGAAATTGCTCATAATGTTACTGGTGTTCAGTTATTTGGCTCATATTTTTTAGCTGACTTTGCTTCTCCATCTTTTTGTTTATGTCTTTTGACCAACTTGCTTGTTTGTCACAACCCTCGATTTTTTTTTCTTTTCCCCGTAGATGATAAAGAATTTGTTTGAGTAAAACTTAGCTAGGAACTTGGTGATGAGCTAGACATCTGAATTGGAAATACAATCTTCAACTGAAAGGTGGCCTATTTTGACATCATGAATTTATGCTTTAAATGCTCACAAGTTCATTGGATAAATGGATGCCAGCTCGACTCGTCCATTCCTCTTGTTAAATTCATATTGTTTTTAATCTAAAAAGATTAACAATATGCATTGAAGATTCCAAATCAATTTTGTTTCTGAAGTTGTACAATCTCCTAGATACCAAAATGGTGCTTGGATAAAAAGTCTGTGATGGAAAGAAGCAGCTATAAATGGTGTACGTTTCATTTTTGAACCCTTCTTGGGGAAAACACACTACTGTTTGAGATTGGTACAAATAAACCCTCTCTTATTTGTTTTGACATCATGTGATACATTTTAATTCCTAATAAAGTGATTTGCCTAAGGGTTCCTATCAAGTGTCGCCCTTTCTTGTGTTTGGTTTTTTTTTTCCTTAGGTAGAAATATAAAGGGGTATAAAAAATGTAAATGAAAAAATGGATACATGCAATATATAGGGAAAATAGGGGTTTTTTAAAATCAACAAGGCATATTGGGAGGGGGTTAAAAAAATTGATTTTGGGAGGTATTTTCCAATGTTTTTTGAAAATAGGGGTATTGTTTCATATGCTACGAACGAACGTGCTATGGCATGGTTTCACTAAGTGAAGACCCCGTGAGGAGAAGTTGATGTTTTTCCCACTTGATACACACCTCGGGGTTAGCATGGAAAAAATATTCATGCCATTGGGTGCATCCTTGGGATCAAGTCACAAGTCAAGCTTTCTATCACTTAATACTTGACTCCTCCATCTAGGAGAACTCCTAGAGAATCCAAGGGGTGTGGTCCCTAATAAAAGAAACTATGGAGTTTAAACTAAGTTACAAAAATAATCTAGGAGTTTGAAAATATAACTTTAGAGAAAATTTTGGGTCTAAAATGGGCCTCATAAGAAAAAGATCCAACCAAAATGGGTCTCATAAAAAAAGTACCAACCAATAGAATTTCAAGAAAAAGTGTCAACCATAATGGTTGACTTGGCATATTTGTCATAAAAAGCTACTTTTTTTTCTTCGTATTTTCAACATATCTCCTTGTGGGTTTACTCAAATTTTGAGTGGGAACACTTGTTGGATGCATAATTGAATTCTGCATCCAACAAAATTGAATTCCACATCCAACGAGTAACCACACTCCATACTTTTGATGGAACCCACCTCACAAAAAATGAGAAATACATAAAAAAAACATGTTACTTTCAAAGTAACATGATTTTTAATGTATTTCTTGTTTTTCATGGGGTGGAATCCATCAAAAGTATGCAATGTGGATACTCTTTAAAGTACATTTTTTAATATATTTCTCATTTTTCACAGGGTGTGGTTCATCAAAAGTATGCAGTGTGGGTACTCGCTGGATGCAAAGTTTAATTATGCATCGAATGAGTGATCCTTCTTGAAATTTGAGTAAAACCAAGAGGAGATATGTTGAAAATACAAAGAAAAAAAGTAGTTTTTTTCATTCTTCCTCCAAAATTCAAAAATATTATTTTATTATTTTCCTTAGGAGGCCCATTTTAGACTTCAAATTTTCTCTAATGGCAATGAAGCGACAACAATAATTTTAAAAATAACAACATATGAGACTATTTAATCTATTACACATAATTGGTTTAAACAAATATGATTGTGAAGTAGATCAATTCCAAAGTAGTTAAGTGATTAATGACGAAGGGAAAGGTTTTTCTATTTGTCTTGGTTAGTTTTAATTATTATGATGATTGGATTAATAATGAGTTTATTTTGGCTTGGCCCAACTTGGATTTATCCTCCCAAGCAAGTACTAAAAAGAAAAACCAGATGTCCAACAGGGAAAGACATAAAACCTACTAGGAGTATTCCCATAACTTCGTAGTAAGCTCAAATTAACCCTTCGATTGTAGTAATAAATATTTTGATGGATTTCCCTATTATTACTATCCCCTTTTTTATTGTTCCATAGATCATGAAATCCTATTATGGACAAGAGCATATAGGGGACCAAGATAAGGTTCATTACTTCCTTAGTGTGAAATGAAATACATAAAGATACTAACTACTTTAATCTAAGAAAGGAAATTTAACTTAATCTATAGGTTAGTAAATCCAAACAACATAAAAGAAAAAAAACATAAAAAAAACTTCATCCCATGAAAATGATGTAGATCTCTAGGGGGATGGGGTGTGGGAGTTGAATATCCTGCTTGCTTTTATTATTATTTTTACAATTTAAAATTTGGATTCCTTTGTTCCATATAGATTCGAATCCAACAGGCTTACAAGTTGAATGAAATGAATCAGGATCAAGGTATGTTGCTCCGGGAGGTCCTAGATGGCCTGAATCTTGTAATTTTAGATAACAACTCTTCTTACTTGTTTGTCGAAAGAGTAAAATCAGCCACATGTTATGCACCAAATGTGATAATTAAAACATTAAAAGCATAAATATTATTTGAGTACTTGAAAGATGCAATATTAAGAAAGAACTAAGTACTTAAATAAGAACTAGATTTACTCTGAAAATATTGCTTTACATTTTTAGATTTAGTTACATGCTTAAACAAATCAGGTTATATATTATTTTTAAAATAAACTAATTTAATTAAGCATATAAAGAATCATAACCAAAAAATAATTTAATAAAAAGTGAAGGAGAGAGAGAGAGAGAGAGAGAGAGAGAGAGAGAGAGAAATAATGTTAGAATCTTGGGAACTTTGGGCCATGGAGTCTGATTTTGTGGAACACCTAGGGACTATGTCCTTAATAAGATAGAATATGAGGAGTATGCAAACAATCTTAACCCCTTCTCCAAGTTATATCACATGCAACATAGAAAACCTTGCACAATCAGATGGTTAAAACAAAGGTGTTGTCCGAAGCAGAAACTTAGAAATCATGTAAAACAACATATACATGCACCTCCAAGAGATATACAACAAGCAAAAAATAAGAGCATAAATCTAAAAAGAATATTCTCTAATCCTACTGGGAGGTATCTTCCCTTATAGGCCCACAACTAACCAACATAAAGCGAATAAAATGAGATAGATTATACCTCATAAGAACTTGACAATCACCATCCACACATGAAAATCATTACAACATAGATTTGCTTCCAAAGCCTTATTTATTATAAATGATAATACAAATACAAGAGAAACACTTCAACATTATTTCAGTTCTTTGACCATGAGAAAAAAAGAGACTAGCACTTGCTTAAATAGTAAAAATGAGCTCAAAACCCCAAGAGGGTGAATTTTCCAAGTGTGGAAGAGATTGAGTGAAAGGAGGGGCGAATTTGAGTTAACTGATCTTGATTGAGGGTGCTTCGAGCTAATTTATGCCACCTTTCACCTAATAGATGTGCCCCCTATCAAGAGGAGACACCTCAGCATCAATAATGTGCCCCCTTTCAAGAGGAGACACCTTAGCATCAATAATGTGCCCCCTATCAAGAGGAGACACTTCAGCATAAATAATGTGCCCCCTATCAAGAGGAGACACCTCAGCATCAATAATGTGCCCCCTATCAAGAGGAGACACCTCAACATCAATAATGTGCCACTCTCTCCAAGAACAAGCTCTCATATTTTGGAAGTGGCCACCACTTCAAGAGGAATATTTAACTAAGATCAATCACCAAAATCGACTTTATTATAACTCACAATTGGATTTACACCACTCTGGATGACTAAAACATGTCCCAAACATGTTCCTTGAATCATGGGATTTGTGATTTTTCCCATTTATTTGACTTTTAAATGTCATTTTCAAGGAAAAAAATCAAATTAAGTGATAAATAATCACTAATTTGACTCTCAAAGTGGGTACATGGGTAAAGTAGGTGATCTTGGTTAGAAAACAATCACCCCCATGGAAAAATACACCTCCTAACACCACTTTTATGGATTTATTATTATTATTTTACATTAAAAACATTAAAAAATTGCCCGCTTTACAGGAAAAAAATTTATTGGGGAAAAATTAAATAAAACTAGGGCAGACTTAATGCATGTTTATATGAATAAAAAATAGTGACTAGCATGGTAATATACATTGACACCTAGAATTTAATAAACTCCTAAGGCCTAACCATCAAGACAATTACTCCAACTTAGGAGGTTTGTGTGAAAAACTAAAGAAATATAAGTCAATGAAAAGCGACAAATAATTAACAAGGAAAAAACACTCTAGAGTAATTGGATTCATGACTAAGTCTAATTAGGCCAAGCCTTTTACAAAAATACATCATGCTACGTCACTTATTACAGTTCCTCATGGGGTATGAACATGCAGAATTTAAAAACAAAGTGTCAAAATGGCCTACATGGGCTTCTGAACACTGATGACGAACATTTAACTTGTTCTAACTTTGGTGTCTCACTGGAAATCCAACTAAGTCTAACTTAGGTGGTAACATATGGCTAGGGTTTTCTTATTATTTTCCTATATAGGTTTTGGAGCGCTAGGTGTGTACCAACATTTGATATGTCATTGGTATTCATATTTACTTCATATTTTATATCTATATGGAATGTTTTTGGTGGTAAAACTTTGTAATTTAAATTTGAGCTTATGCTATATTCATTATTGATTTATTTCTAGTGTTGGTTATGCATGTTGATTTGACATAACTATAACATAATTTGTTATGTGATTGAACAAACGTATAGAAGCTAAAGGGGTAGTTTATTGTTGTAATAAATCATTTTTAGATCTATAATTTTATCGGGAAGTGTGTCCTAAGGGCTGAAACTTTGTGGATTCAAGTGCTCTTGATTGGTATTTGTTTTCTTGGGTTGCATTGTGAATTTGGTTGAACATAAGTGAATTATTTGTTGTTGTACATTAATATTTCGGATTCAACCCTAAGAGTAGAATTTCATAGGAAACATCTATAACAAATCTAAAGGATGAGGTGTAGTCTCTGAATTTCTCAAAAACTTTACATGCTATTAGACCATCATATTTTTTACATGGTATCATAGTTTATTTGATTGATATTGTTCTCATGGTGAAGAGAGAGTTGGATATCTCAATGGTTTTGTATCTGGGAGAGGGGATTAACCTAATATAGGTTGTTGGGTGTGAAACCTTAGTATGATTCAGAGAAGTGATTCAACCCTAAAAATTTTAATCTACTTTGTTTGTTGTTGATTGATTTGCGGTGTGCTTCAAATTTGCAAGATGATTATTTTCGGTCTTAGAGAGTGTGACAAGTTGGAGGGTGTTCTAATTTCACACCTTGGAAGTACATGCTAAAATTGCTTTTGGAGGAGGCCAAGATTTTGGAGCATGTTTTGAAAGAGATTGCTACACCTACCGATCCAACATAGTTGGTCATTCATGTTAAGGGCGTTAAGGAAAATATTATCATTCATGATTTAATGAAGGATTGCTTGATTTCTCACATTGCAGAGAAAACAATTGGTAAGTTAATGTTTGAGGATTTAATTGGTTTATATTAGATTTGTCATTTTTGTAGGCATATTCTCTTGAGAAACAAACTTTAAAATATTTGCATGAGTAACACAAATGCAATGGTGAACAACTTGGAAAAAGTCACATAGTTGAGAGAACGGTTGGTTTCCATCAAGAAAGAGTGAAGGACAAGAAGTTGGTGTCCAATTCCTTGAATGTATTTGCTTTATCTTGGAAACCTTTTGTCCAAGGTTTTTGTTCTCATGATAATTTTCCAAATTATGAGAAGCTTTGGGATAACCTTGTTTAAGAATGGATTTGGTTGGAATCCTATTCAATATAACAAAAGGATGTAGAAGAAAAAGACCTTGCTAGGAGAATGAGGAAGGGTAATAGGAAATGATACAATAAGGGAATGAGGGATGAATCCATCTAAGGTAATAAACATTTGATTAAGGTAAAAATATGTTGGCACCAGTTAGAACATTATGCCAATTAGTGTCCAAAGAAAAATAAAGGGAAGGACAAGCAATATAAATATATTACATGGATTGCAAATATTATACCAAGAATATATTAGTTATCATCATGTCTTGAGACTTCCTTCTCCATGGTATCTTGTATATATTCTAACACTATGTCAAATGTTGGACGATATGTTGACTATGCGGCATCGATACATTTGAATTATGATAACAAACTCTTTATCATGTTTCAAGAGAAAGAGGGAGGAAAGAGACTGGAGTTGGGTGATGATACTACTTATCCCATGAAAGGATTGGGATCCATTTCCTTCAAATTTTGTTAGGTAATGTTCTTGCGTTGAATGATATTTTGTTTTATCCTGGTTGAAAGAAAAAAATTCGTTTAGTTTCTTGTATTGTAGATCATTAGTGTTGAGTTGGATTTGAAGGACATTAGTGCAATATTAATGGTTTTAGTATATAATGTTTGAGGACTTGGATAAATATCTACAAGTTGGTGTCCTTTATAGGTTGTTTGTTGATCCGGTGGCACTTGTTCACTCTAGCAGGACGATGGATGAACCTTCTAGCTATTAGGAGGCATATATGGAGCATTTATGGTGGGATTTCATGAATATAGGTTAAAAATATTTGCAGAATCAATGATTGATTCCAAGCTTATAATTGATGGGAGTGTTGAAGAGTACCAAACCAATTTTGTTGGATTCTCTTAGAAAGGGAGTTGACCTTAATGAGATCCTTGGTCTAGTTACTATAGGATCTCTTGGAAATTAGCAGTTGAAATGTTGAGGGTTTTAATTTAGTTTATATAGGCTTTGATGTGTGTGGGTGAGGTATCCATGTATATAGTTTATTGGAGGCACTATATGGGTTGTTGATTGCACTACAAGCATGGTATTTTGGGATGGATCATATTTGTGTATATATTTATCTTTGTGACATTGATAGATCTAATCCACTTGTATTAACCTTGTATGGAGATGTGATTATATTTTTTGGAAGTCTTGAACAACTTATGACGTGTTATATAAATATTTTCTCCTGTGAAGTTGATATGGAGGATGTCAGAGTTGGACAAGTGTTGATAGTCCATGGTTATATTCCTTCATATTCACAAGTGGCCAAAATCCTAGCAGAGGGGAGTTTCAATAAGTTATGATAGAATATTATGTTCTTTAATATAATGAGACTTCTCAAGCTTACAATATTTACATCCCATCATAGTAGAAGATTGTGTTGCATTGGGATGTGAAATTTGATGATGATGTCTAGTCCTTTAAATCACATTTATATTCTTCAGTTATTGAAGGAATTATGGAGGTTGTCGTTCCAAATTTTGATTCAAGGGATTTTAGCAGAATCAGATCTAGGTGTAAATGAGGAGAGTCTGAGGATGGATATTCCATCACCTTCTACTTTAGTGCATAGGAAGTTGAAATGGATTACTCAAGAATCACATAATGCACATGAGCATGTAGGATTGCTTAGATCTTCAATGTGGGGGAGTATACCTCCTAGGAGATATGTTAACCATATTGCATTGACTATTTTGATTTGTGAACCTTCTAGTTGTTTTCAGGAGGTGAGATGTTATGACTTAATGGAGGAGTGTGGTGTTTGGGTGACAATAAATTTTCAAGAAATATTGGTTGATTCCAAAACTGCAACAAGTTCAAATTTTCATGTGACATATTTGGTTGAGTTATAAAGGAAGCAAACTAGTGTTAGTGAAAGCATTTTTCTCGTAAAGAGTGTTAGCTTTTGGGGTTATTCCAAAAGTGTTTACACCATGCTTTGGGGTTTTCATGTGATATGAGATGCATGGTTTGTCGATTACCCTTAGTTGTACCATGATGGACATCCACATTGGATTTATCATGCTTATGGATCAATATATCTTTCCTTGATGCTTATGTGGATCACTTGGAGTGTTGGAAACCTACATAACTTAATCACTTATTCATGTAGTGCACATATGGAGGTTGGTTGCTAACTTGGGAGAACCACTAACTTTGGAGGAGGCCCATTTGGGCATCTTGGAAGAGGGTGTTTAGCCCTAAATGACATGGAGATACTTGGTTTCTTGAATGGAGTATTGTACTTGAATTGAGGATGCTTGTGTCAAGGAGTGATCATATAAATGGGTTGGAATTGAAGGTAAACATGGCTTAGGATGGATAATTGGAGGGGGAGTGTTGGCACATATTGTGGAGCATTTAACCTTGGACCCTTTCTTGTTGGATGTACTACCCTTGGAGCTTGGCATGTGTCACTTGGAGTTGTAGCACTCCACATGTGGGCCTATTTTATGTATAATTAGGCTTCTTGTAGTGAACTTCGTATACTTTGTATTGTTGTATTTTTTCAACTTTCATACAAATAAATGGAGGATGGAGTGTTTTTATTACTCGATCTCTATTTGACTTGAGAAATAGGGTTCTTAGAGGAATTTCACGGGAATATTAGAGTTGGGTTTTTTCTCCAAGGAGGTAAAGAATGCTAGGATTTGGGATAAACCTTGGAGGAACAAAAGGAATAATTTTAGAACCTTAGAGATATGAGGAGGAAAAAAGCATCACATGAGACACAAATGCAGGGATAATTTTAGGGGATAAATTTATCCCATGGGCTATTTTAGGGGGTTTTCTCGAAAAAAAGATTCGCCATTTTGCAATTTTTGAAGCCCTGTTTTGCCCAATTTTGATGGCGTAAACTTTTTTCACCCTAAAAATCGCCAAATTATTATATAAACGATATAAAATCCTTGGAAATTAAAATATTTTTTGAAAAATATCGCCAAACATTTTATAGTTGATGTTTTAAGCATTGGTAAGATTCTCCAACATGTATACACTTTTAAATAAGTATGGTTCCTTAATATCATCCCACCACAAATGGTTCTTAAATGGATAACATGGAGAAAAATGTGTTATGTATACAACTAATTGTTGTTAATAAATGGACAAATTTTAAAGTCATTGACATGAGGATATTTGATTTTTAAATTTAAGTGTTCTAAATAATTTTATGGTCTTTAGTTATGCATTTTTAAATAGAATAGATGAAAATTAATAGAGAGATACTTTTTTCATCTACATTTCAATTAGAAAGATCAAGTAGAATCTAATTTTATTGCATTTGTATAATGATACAAATTACACATTTATTTCAATATATAAAGTTAACTATAAACCATTTTTCCATTTTATGATTTTATATATTTTCTTAAAAGAGGTTGAAATTTTATATGAATTAAATAGGAAAAAACTTTCCTTAATTTCTCTTATTTCATGAGAGCTTTCAAGGGTTGAATATGAAATATTAATTTACAAAAACAAATACTCATTTCTGTTCAACCCAAATAAGAAGGAAACAAAAGAAAATAAATACCAATCAAGTATACTTCAATGCCACAAAGTTTCAACCCTTATAGGACACTTAGCAAGAAAATTACATATATGAAAATGACTTAATATAATGCATAATTAGAATAAATAATATGCCCCTTTAGCTTCTAAATGTTCGTTAAATCACTTAACAAATTCTATTCTATTTTATGTAAAATTAGCATGCATAACCAACATTAGATATAACTCAATAATGAAAATAACATAGATTAAATTCAAATCTATTAGTACAAAAAATGAACAATTCATATATAATATAAAGTATATGTACATACCAACTACTTATCACAAGTTCGTAGAAGTCAACTCTCTAAACCCTAGTCAAGGAAATGATAAGAAAACCCTATACACCAATCCCTATATAATAAGCATTCCTAACCACAATTGAATACCCCACCAAATATCCTGAACAAGCTAGCATACACACCAAGAATTCCTCCTTATCATCTACACTACATCTTGCAAGTGTACAAGATAATATCCTCCTATCTTCTCCACAACAAGCACAAGAAGTAGCACTATAGTTTCCAAATTTCAAGAAACCCTATTCTTTTTTCACAAGAGCTAAATTATATATA
>LPNX010509998.1:3370-21550 GCA_001517045.1 Pseudotsuga menziesii
AAGATCACAAACAAACAAAAAAAAAACTCTTAAAATCTACCAAGAGCACTTGCAAAACCTAATACTCACTAGCTTAAATTCCTAGAATTTATTTCACACGCTTATTTGACTCCATAAGGCACTGGTCCTTTGTTATATTGGATTAATTTTCTATCTTGATCAACTGTCTATGGTCCATTTCAATTGATTATATTTGAATGCTTAAGTTATAAGTCTGGAATCTTTTCTTATATGTGTGATCTCTTGTTAGTAACGTGGATTGCTTTAATTAATCATCATCCCCTTAATATTAATCACTTCAAATCATAATAACTCCTAAACAACACCCATCCGCATCCGCAACTAATCAAAACACTTTAACAACTTAAGAGCCATAGAAACTCTTTTGTAGGGACTACCCCCCTTGGCTTCGTTAGGAGTTAGCCTAAACGGAGGAGCTAGGAGTAGGTGACAGTACCTAGCTCTGTGCTTGCCCCCAAGGTCACACCTCTCCCACTTTCCTAAGTGAGGAGACAGCTTTCGAAATATTTTTGCTGCAGGTGTGCAATCGGCGGACAACACTCCCAACAAAATATTTGGACCATTTGAATCATCAAGAGAGGAGAAGGCCTCCCTTGTCTAAACCATGTGCCTTGAATCTCCAAAATCAATGATAAAGGAAGGATATGTTACAATGCTTGAAACCAAGGCATGAACTCTCTCCTTGTCTTCAAAACTTGATCCTCCTTCCTTCTTCTTTGTGCCTTCAGGAAGAGAGACGTTGTCACTACAACAAAACCTAGAATTAGCGTCCCATTTAGCGTCCCTTTTTAGTGTAAATGTTTTTTACATTGAGTGGTCAAACTAGATGCTAAATGGGATGCATCATGGAAAAAACTTAAAGCATCTCAAAAAATGTCTTTTTTTGCTTCCTAGATAGCATCCTTTATGATGTCCAAAATAGCGTCTATTTTTTTGCTTCCAGAATAGCGTCCAACTTTGCTTCCCAAACAACATCAAGGTTTGCTTCCTAAATAACGTCATATTTTGCTTCCTAGCAAGTGTCTGCTTTTGCTTCTTAAATGACATCCCCGTTAGCGCCATATTTTCATCCTTAATAGAACCATATTAGCATCCAAGTTAGCATCCAATATTGCATCCATTTTTGCAACCACTTTAGCATCCCATTTTACACCATGTTTTACTTCCAAATATGTGTCAATTTTTGCTTCCAAATTTGCATCAATTTTTGCTTCCTTTTTTGCATCGTGTTTTGCTACCAAAATGATGCCAAGTATTGCTTCTATTGTTGCACCATATTTTGCTTCCTATGTAGCGACATGTTTTGCATCCAAAGTAACATCTTATTTTGCTACCATCTCAATGCCATGTTTGGCTTCATCATTAGCACCACGTGTAGCATCATTTTTAATGTCTAGTTTCGCGTCTTATTTTGCTACCATATCAACTCCATGTTTGGCTTCATCATTAATGCCACGTGTTGCATCCTTTTTAATGCCTAGTTTCACATCTCTCATTTTTTTGTCACTAATTTAGTCAGTTTTAGTAGTTTTATATACGAATTTTGGTCATTTTGATTGGTCACTTATCTCTCATTGTTTGGTCACTTATCTCTTATTGTTTGCTTACTAATTTAGTTGTTTTTAACCGATATTATAATATCAATAGGGCATGGAGGAATCGAACCACCAACCTCCTGCTTGTAAGGCAGGCGCTCTTCCATTGAGCTAACACCCTTTAAGAATTTGGGAACCTAACTCACAAAGTCCTCTATAATGGTAAAAAAGATCAATACACAACTTTTGAGTATCTAATGGTTGAAAAAATATGATAGATTGTATAATTTCACAATATAAGATCAAGCAAGCTATGAAATCCATAAAATTTTTCTGGGAATTTTGAACTAAACTCAAGAAATTGACTTAATGGGATTGCAAAAATCACTATTCCCTAGCAACCGTAAGTGTACCACTATATGAGACCTATCAACAACAATTATCTTAGTGTGGATGCCAAGGATATAGCAAATAAGCATGATCATCCTAGAGCCATGTATAAGTGGAGCAATAAGGAGAATCAAAAGAGGATGATCAACCCAATAGTTGGTGCTTCACATGGATCCTATCCACCATGGGATGAGCAAAGTTCCTTCTTCCATCAAGCTAATGAGTATACACAAGGACAAATGGTTAGGATATATTGTAATGCTAATTCATAATGTTGATTTGCTTCCCAGGGTGATGTTGTAGTGCTTACACTGGGAGATCTACATGATCCCAAACAACATTGGTTGTGAGCATATTCATGGGGCCATAGAGTATAGAATGAGGCTGTCTTTTTATCTTTTTCTTTGGAAAACCAAACATGATTTTAAACACTGGGAGAAGGAATAGAATTAGATATACTTAACAAACTACAATCATGATAGGGCATATGATTATACTTTAGTCATTGTGCAGATGTTGGAAATGGGTACAAATGCCTAAGGACTATAAACAACATCCATTTAAATATGAATGCAAAACCTTCCATGTCAAAGGAACACTCGATGGTAGTGAGCTTACTGTTTCTAACAGAAAGAAACAAAGAAGCTAGAAATGGAAGCTCCAGGGGGATACACATAACATTAGAACACAAAATAAACACCCTAAAGATGTTCCATCTAGATTTTGCATTGTAAACAAGAAAGCATTCATAATATAGACAAAATTGACTGTGATCATTAAATAGGTCATATTTCAATTACCTATATCAGTGTGATTACTCTATCGTTTAGGTTTCCATTTTGGTCACTACAGAAAGATCTTGTCATGAAAAAATCCATAATATTTAGAATCCCATTATTATCAATTGGCATATAATATCATATTTAAAGCCTAAAATTCCATGTTCAAACACTCGTTTCAATAATCATATCTCATAATGAAATAAAGAGAAGAAAAAAGATTGATAAAATCAAGAAATTACCATTGATGTCCTAATGAAAAACTTGGTTAATATGACATTGCATACATTTCTTTACCAACACAACCTGCATCATACAACAGAATGTAGTGTTTAGAGATTAAGAACCAGAGAAGTGTTGCATTATTGAACACTGAACAAGAATTCTCTTCAACTTTTGTAATTATTCTTAGTTACTGAATAAGTTTCTATGGATTTTATATTGATGGGAATTAAAATAATTGTATTCTGTGTTAAGACGAGGTGCTAGAATAAGTGACACTCAATAATATAATATAAACAACACAAAAAGAGGAGTGGTTGATGAAAGTTTTATTAATTTTCAACCTCAAAGGACAAAAAATAATTGAATATGCATCAGGATCTGCAATAGCCCCCAATAACAAAGCGAAGGCTCTCACATTTTTTCAAGGACTGGCATTACTCATGGAGAAAGGAGAGACCCAATTGTCAATGACTGGTGACTCCACCATTATCATTCAATCCTTGGCCAAATTGACTCCAATGCATAGGATCGTCTCCCAATCCTCTGCTTCACAAAAATCTCTTTTCCACATCCTAAGATTGCAGGACAAATGGGATATGCACAAGCCAATCTGGGAGTAAGCCTTGGGAAAGGGTTGAAAAAATCAATAAGGGTGTGCCGGTTTGTGCACCACTCCCATGGAATGTTTTGCATTTAAGGTTATGAACTACTCACAATGCAATATTAATACTCAAGGCTACAACACCTTATCCATATTAATGCTGATGTGTGAGATATTGAATATTGTCGCTTCCCCAATGGTGAATGCATGTGGTTTTAGAATGGAGTCAACTATGGAAGGGCATTGTGTGCTTGAACCTAGTCCCATTTCCGGCTTCTGCAGTAGAGTGGAGGAGATTGAGTGTAGGGGAGACTAAAACATCCCTTGATTACTTCTGGGTCAGCACCCTATCACTTTCAAAATAGGCCATTGTCATTGACCAGACAACAGTTGTGTTCTATGCGGCCTACAAGGGGTCCAACGTGGCCTCCAACAATATGAGAAAGATGTCATTGAGACTCAATGTAATGTGAAGAATTCAAAATTTAGGTGGTTTTGATTGCAAGAGGAGTTGTATAAGAAGTTAAAGGATAAACAAAGAATTAGAGACAATTGTGGAATTGAAACTGTCTCAACCATTGGGATCTAAGGAAACAAAGAAGGAATTATTTTCCTTTATGATCTTCTCATGTCGATGATTTCTAGAACTAGAATATCATCTGGGAGAGTTGAAAATATTTGGTCAATAAATTTTTGGCTCAAGTTCATATCCCTCTATAGGTATCCCATGATATCTCCTATTCAAATGTTGCTTTAGTTGGGGACCCATCACACAATGGTTTCTCTTGGGGGTACCTAACAAAGAATGGCTCGCACAACACTTCAGAGACCTGGCCATGGAGGACTACATGCACTGCCAATCTTGTGGAACATGAAGAAGTAGCTGGCATGCACATGGATAGGAATTTTTTTTAGTTTCTCCTCTATATTTCTATAGTTACTAAGAACTACATAGTAATAGTTTTGTTATCTCAATTTGTACAATGATTTACCAACAAGAATACTTATTATGGCTAAAATTAGCTTCACTATAAAATTTTAGAAGGGAAATTTAGTTTTTGTTAGGGGATACAGATCCATCAAGCTGTGAGACACACACTGCAATACGCGTCGCTATCTTCTAGATCCATACCTTGGTTTCTCTTGGGGGTACCTAACAAAGAATGGCTCGCACAACACTTCACAGACCTTGCTGTGGAGGACTACATGCACTTCCAATCTTGTGGAACATGAAGAAGCTGGCATGCACATGGATAAGCAGAATTTTTAGTTTCTCCTCTATATTTCTATAGTTACTAAGTACTGCAGAGTAATAGTTTTGGTATCTCAATTTGTACAATGATTTACCAGCAAGAATGCTTATAGTGGATAAAATTAGGTTCACTAGAAAATTTTAGAAGGGCAATTTAGTTTTTGTTAGGAGCTACAGATCCATCAGGCTATGAGACACATTGCAATACGCATCACTATATTCTAGATCCATAACTCGGATCTGCTTGTATTGTTCATCTTTCTCCCCGAGGGGCTTCCCACCTTGGAGCCTACCGATTATCTCTTCATGATTTAGTTCATTTTCATTTTTTCTTTCTACATATTATTTATTATAGGAGATGCTTTAGAGCTCCCACTTTGTATTGACATCATTGTAACCAACAGTCTATTTGACCTACTTTAGTGGTCACTTGTCGAACATTAATAAAATTATCTTATCTTATCTACAACAATTACTCCTTTTGTATTACACCACTACACAACTTGGGTGCAATTTTCTCTAATACAAAATCTAATTGTTCTTGTGATGAAAAATAAACACAAAACGAACGAAAATATAATTTGCAACTAGAACTCTGGCATGTTAAACTAGATTTCACTACACCCTATGTATATAATTCCATGCAATGCATGTTGGTACATGGAAATTTATATTAAGTAACAACCATAAGTTTTAAACCAAACATAAAGGTATTCAACAAACCAATGTTGCGGAGCGCAAAGTGAAGCAAGGATCGAAAGCTGTAAATCCATGAGCACAGCTACCCAAAAAATCCAAAGGGTATTCCATATATAATATATGTTATATTTATTATAATGTACTCCCAATGCCAATATAGTAGCATAAAATATAAAAGCATAGATTAGAGTGTTACTTGTAAAGAAATACTACATTATTGAAAGGTTAGAAATGTCATCCATAGTAGATAGCATTAACCATTTAGTGCACAAATAACATTATATGAAAACTAAAAAAACTCTTAATGGCCATGATATTTTTATATTTTTTTGGCCCATGGAAGCTTGTTTTAACCACCATGATCAGCCCCATGTGATGGGCACAGTCAATACTAAATAGTTAGCTCCCTTATATAAGCATTGTGAAATAAGGGGAAAAGTTTATTCCTTATAAGCATTGTAATGAAAGATATTATTTATATAGTACTGGTGCTGAAAGGACCTTGAGGAGACAAAAATATGAGATACTCCTTCTCAGTATTTTGTTGGATAAATAATTTGGTTGATGGATGAATGAGGACTTGGTGTTAGATTGTACCTTGAACAATCTTCTGCAGGACTGGGCAGTGGGACACACTAGTGAATAGATCTGGACACTTTAAAAGGATAGTGAGAATACATTTCTTCTTTAGCACTTGGGCACATTAATTATGAAGGAGTAATTAGTGTTATAAGAGTGGATTTCTCTTCTATCTTTAGTAATCTATTCATAGCAGCTTGCATGTCATTTCTCAGTTAAGTAAAAGAGGACACATGAAATTACATGTGTTGGAATACTAAGCAGTTTTCTAATTTCTAGCTTAAGTCTAAATTAAGTTAGGCACATGTAGTCTAGTAGGTAGGGTGCATGCTTGAATGCCTCATGTCATCTTCAGTTGAGGTGCTATTGTGCATGTACCTACTCTTCTTCTCAGTGTATAAAAGAGAAGGAAAGGGTATAGGTTTATCCATTCATTTTGGAGCAACAAATAGTGAATTAGTTTCCTGTGGTTTTCTTGTAGAAGATTTTAGATCAGACAATACGAAAGCAGTAAAATATTTTGACAGTCCATCTACTAAGATTTTTTTGTCTTTTAATAGTGAGTAAAAATGATGTGATTTAGGAGTCACGACAGACCTGTTAGTTTTCTTTATAATTTTTCTGCAGTATGTTTTTGTAAATTTAATCATTATTAGAAGAAAATGATTTGAATGGATTTAAGGTTTCAACTATCTAGTAGTTTATGAATTCTTTTAGTACAAATTCTACTGACCATGGTTTAAAATTTTTATCATGGTACTAGAGCACAGTTTCTGAAATTTCCCAGATTCCATAGATGGAGAGGAACACACTGTCTAGAGTAGAGAAGTGTCAGAGGATTGTAGTGGGTAGTATGCCCAAGCTTCAATGATTGAAGCACAATTGTGCAGTGATTGGCACGTGGACCTCAGAAGGTTTGTGGGGTAGGAAATCCTATTTTTGATGCAGCGACAAAGCAGTGGAAACAATGGCCATTCCCAGCATGTGAACGTCACTTGTTGGAGGGAGCCTCTTCAACTTTGTGTTGTGGAAATTGAGATTGTAAAACCTCCCAAAAATGGTAGACTTGTGGTACCTTGTAGAGAATATGGTTTTACCACCTACAAACCCAAATATCTGGCAAAACACAACAAGGTAGTAACTACAAAGCGAATCATGTTGGATTCAGTGAAGGATCACTCGATCCCTTGTATAGTTAGGGAAAACACAACAAAAGACATGTATGATGCCTTGGAAACATTGTTCCATAGTGCGAATATATCTAAGAAGATGCTCTTGAAGAAAAATATCACCTCTTCCCATACAAGCAAAACATTAGCAAGCAATCTCATTAAAAAGCAAAGATGAAAGACCAGATTGCAATAGTTGGAAACATGGTTGAGGAAAATGAGCTAGTTTGGGTTTCTATGAATGGTTTATTCCATTGGAGCACAACCTTGTCCAAGTAATCAAGGGTTGTGAACATTTTCTTGAATTTAAGCAATAATCAAATGCTTTTATTGGAGAGGAGATGAGACTATAAAAAGTTTCCATCAGTTATGAGGATGTTTTAGACTTAGCCCTCATTGAGAAGGTGATGGAGGAAGGAAAGAATGAATCCAAGGATGGTTATAAGAAGAAAGAATATTCAAGGCCCCCTAGCTAGCAGAATAAGGATTCAAGCAATACCAAGAGCTTCATCTGCAAGAAGCATGGCCATTATGCTTCTCGATGACCTAAGAAGAAGATGGGTAAGCAAGGGTAAAATGCTCGTTTGGATTTTCCTAAATAAAAAACATAAAATTACCTGATGAAATACAAAATATGTCCTTAGAACTGATTAAACTATCATTCAATAAGGAAGGTTAACAATAAATCCATGTTTCTTTCCAATTAAAATAACCAGAATAGTCCTTTACCATTAATTCTCAAAAGGTGCACAAGCATCAAGGCTCTCTTAGCTTCCGGTCATCAAAGTAATGGAAAATGAAAACAAATGAAGGCTTAAATTAAGCAGATTGAGGAAGACTTCAAATTTTTTGCAAGGCATTTTCAACCTATAGACAGGTCAGGAAATAATAGGATGCAAGATGGTTGTGATCACCGTACTAATAAAATGGTCAAAACAATTTTGTTGTAATATAGTTAGACGCTACAGAAAGAAGTCAAATTTGATTTAATATTTGTGCCTACTTATTGGTTGTGGTCTTTGTGGTCCTACCACGTAAAAAATCCCATTGTAATCAAGAGAAAAGAAGGTGAAGAACAAATTTTTGTCGTACCTTTTGTAGTACCAAAAAGGGAAAACAAAGAAGAATATCTACAAGAAAATTAGACAAACGCTACACTTAGGGGGTTATCTTCACAAATTCATTCTGCTAGATATGCTACAACCCCACACATTGAGTATATTAAAGGTCTGATAAAGATGTCATAGGAGAATATCATCAAGAACATTCAATACTAGATCAACTCCATACTCATGATAGAGATGTAGAAGAAGCCCTTAAAGAAGTAATGATAGAGATCAAGCAAGTCCTAACCATCACTGGTAAAATCAATAAAAGGACTAAAAAGATTTAGGTAAAACAAAACCCAAGGAAAAATTAGATATATCTAGACTACCTCGAAATTTCAGATCTCAAGAAATGTTTTTCTGGCTCCTTCCATTGGAACAACAAGAGCCAAAAAAGAAAAAAAATAGGAGCAAGGTTGAGATTGGACGAGAGAAAAATTCACCCCAAGAAGCCTGGGTGATGGAAATCCAATCAATCCTTCCCAACACTGAGGATAAAAATTCCCAAGTAAGAAAACCCCTGAAAGGGCTCCATACCATATGCACAGACCTCCAGCTCCAGATCTAGAAGATGGAATGAATATTAACCAAATGCCATGGTCACCAGAAGTTCTATAATGGAACTTGAATGGATCTAGTAATCAACAGATAGAATAGATGATACACATAATGTTTACTGTCTATAGATATTATGTAGCCAATGGCAAAGATCCTACTTCTTGTAGAATGATAATACCAAGGTTTACAGGAGCCCTGCAAAAATGGTGGCAAATAACAATGACAATGGAAACATGGAACAAATGGGAACAAACAAAAACAAAAAATGCAGAGGGACTTGAAGAGTCTAACCTAATAGGTTGCATGAATGCAGAAATAATAAAATACTGGGGAGGAATAACATAAAATATGAAAGCTAAAAACACCCAATTCCTGTTAAATATGAAAATCCTCCTAGATTTTGAACCATTTCACCAATATTGGGTAATCAGAATACAAGATGTAGAAAATGGTTATAGCTAAGTTTGGAAGAAAAATACATTTGGGATGAATACTATGAAATCATACTCAACTGTATAGGAGATATATGCATGAGGAGGACAACCACCAAAGCTACTCGAGAATATATTCGAAGAAAAGCAGGAGTATGCAGACAATACAGAATGCAAGAACCATACTACCCCCAAAGAAAATAGAGAACAAAAGGATAGAAAAAAGGAAAAAATTAAATACTACAAGTATGTATATCCTGAGAGATACAGGAAATACAAGAAGAAAAATGAATTAGAAAGGTACCATAGAAAAAGGAGGAAACCTAGAAAATATGGAAAATGGTATTCCTCAAAGACTAGTAAGAGTAATTACTAGTATGAAAAACAAGGACGAGTATGGAGGAAAGTTAAGATGGAAGTATTCTCCAAAACCAAAATGTTACAAATGTGGCACACTTGGGAATTATGCAAATAAATGCCCAAACCTAGGAAATCCAAGAGAACAAACCAGTTTCTCTAGATTAAAGAAGGTACATATGTCCCCAAAAGAGATGATTAAAAATTATAAATGTGCACTGTGTGGAAAGAAGGGACACAGAGAAACCCAGTGCCCAGAAAGCAGAGCCTTTGGAGATACATACAATGCAAAAAAATATTCTTCATCAAAAGAAGTAAACTGCAATTATTCTTCATCATAAGAAAGCACATAATTTGATCAAATACTGAATGCTGGTGAGGACCATCAATGTAAATTCTTTGATTCAGAAGATTTCCATTGCTCAATCCCAGAAGAAAATTTTAGTAGCAATCCCAATGAAGATGATGATAATGTTTATGCTACATATCTTGCAAGGGAAAGAATATAAGGCCTCCACTTCCTAATGCAATATGATAAGGGCCAATAATCAGGCCTCAATGATGATGAGATAAATAGAAGAAATGGAAGAAGGCCAAGCCAAAGAAACAATGAAGAAAGCCTTTGCAGAAGCATTCCTACAAAAGAGAAAAGAGAAAGAATACAAATGATCAAGGGCTAGTAGTAGATCAAGGAAGTTCGATTTTCATGCAAAATCAAATTGGAATCTATTTGCAACAACTCTCCCTTTTTATGAAATAAATACTATGCCATTGCTAGAGACAGACAAAAAAAAGCGGTAACACTACATGACCTAGCAAGAGAACAAAAACAATTGAAAAAGAAGATCAAGGAACTCTGAACCACAATAGAAAAGCTCGAAAGCTAAATAGTATCCAGAAAGCTCAGATTCAAGCCTCCAAATTGAGGAAGAAGAAACAGAGGAGCAAGAGCCGAGAGATTAAGGGTCAAAATTCACTAACATAAGAGGCCCTAAAATTTCTGATTTTGATGCTTTCAGAGTAAATGCAATTGTGCACCAAAGCTATACTATCTCTCTCGGAATCAGGATTGAAAATGAAGATTTTATCTTTTCCACCCTGACATTAGAGGAAATTTGGGGTCTAAAATGGGACTTATAAGAAAACACGCCAACAATAAATTTTGTGAGTTCTAATTTAAGAACCAATAGAATTTCAATAAATGAGTCAACCATAATGGTCGAATTGACATATTTTTCATAAAAGAAAACTAATTTTTTGTTCATATTTTTGACATATCTCCTTGTGTTTTTACTCAAATTTCAAGCGGGAGAGCTCATTGGATGTGGAATTTAATTCCGCATCCAACAAGTACCCACAATGCATACTTTTGATGAACCATGCTACCCCAAAAACAAGAAATACCTGAAAAAATGTGATGATGACATCATCATCAGGTTTTTCAGGTATTTCTTGTTTTTGGGGTAGCGGGGTCTATCAAAAGTATGTAGTGTGGGTACTTGTTGGATCCGGAATTAAATTTTGCATCCAATGAGCTCTGCCGTTCATAATTTGAGTAAAAACATAGGGAGATATGTCGAAAATACGAACACAAAAAGTAGTTTTTTTCATTCTTCCTCCAAAATTAATAACTATTATTTTATTATTTTCCTTAGGAGGCCCATTTTAGACCTCAAATTTTCTCTAATGTAGATTATGGACTAGAAATTAATATGATATATATAGATAAGGTTCTTGCCAAACTTGGTCATCCTACTAGCCATATTATTCATGCAGTAGGATCTTCATCTATGGTAATGTTTGAGATTCCAATAGCTCAAGTATGTATGAACCAATACAAATTGGACGTAAATTTCTATTTGATGAAGTTGAATTCAGATTGCATATTAGGAAACCCATTCTTAACTACAGCAAAACCACATGGTATAACATCTGTAAGAGGAATCAAAGGGCTCTACCTGACAGTTGAGCAAGAACATAAATCTATGTTCCTTCCATTGATCTCTAAATGAAGGATATCCATGGTACATAGTGTGAGAATAGATCGGATGGTAAAGAGATTACTTCAGAATGAAATTGCTACAAAAAGAAAAACAGATCCTGGCAATAACAGATCAAACCAATATTGTGAATATTATAGAGAAATTAAAACAGAAAAGGTGGAAGGATATCAAAGCTCAGACATAAGAAATATATTACAAGGGAAAGGTTTGTGCAGCTGCTCCAAAAGCATTTTGGTGCAGGAAAAAGAATACAATCTCTCTGCCATTAAAACCAGATTTCAAAGGATCTATAAGACACTCAAATGTTGTCCCCATGAATAAAGAGATGCATCTTCATTGCAAAAAATAAATTCAAAAACTTGGGTATTTGAGATATTCTTAATTCCTTTACAAGTTTCCATGCAAGGAACTCTTTTGTGTGTATATACTATATACACACACTTATGGGTGTCTGATTTATTCTTAATTCCTTCACAAGTTGCCATGCGAGGCACCCTTTTGTAATATGGAGCAGTTCCCCTCAATTAAATAAATAGTTTTTGTCACATAATATTTGCCCTGTATAATTTATTTTATAAATTTATTGTGTATTCTTCAGTATTTTTGGCCTATGAAGTACTGATTAGGAGTAGGAATACCAATTTTTTTCATCTACCAATATGCATCATAACTCTATATTCGAAAATAACAGAAAGAAGAACAGAACACATAATATGTGGAGGATCATATCTATTAAAATAGGGATTGATCGGAACTTGACAGGGTTGAAACTGCATAGCACTAGGTCAGGTGCCAATAGGTCCCCTTTAGTCCAAAGGTGTCACAGTTGGATTGCAAATATATGCAACTTACAAATTTGGTACAATCAGATGCATATGTTAATGGAGAAAAAATCCTAGTTGCATTAGATCCTATAATTTGAGGATGGGAACGGACAATCATGTAAATTACTAATTGTGAATCCATTCCAAAGAGACATGAAACAAAATCTACAAACATTGAAAAGATCCATACTTGAAAATTTCCTCAAAGACTTCCAATTTCACATGAAACAATATTTAAGAAAATCAGTTTCAAGTAAAAGGAAGAAAACAAAGACTGTAAGATTGAAGAAATAATATTTCTTGATAAAAGAACAATGAATAATTGTAAGAATGACTATGCTTAAATTTTCCTTGTGGGTGTATGTGGGGTAGTGTGGGTTTATTTGTAAAATTAATCAAACTGGCACCGACTGGCAGAGGATGGGATTGGGATAACATACCTTCTACACTATATACACCTTGTCATGACAATATTGACGAGAGGGATGAGGTTCTTATACAACACAAACCTCTTTGTTTCGATGAAACACCTGTGATCTGATCTAAAAGCCATAGACCGATCCTGCAGGTCGTACTCCCCTCCTTGGTTACAGATTGGGAAATCCAGTAGATGATTCATCAAAAGAAACTCCATCACCCCTTCCCTTTCCTTCTTCGCCATTGGGGAATCAATATTTATTTTCAATCCTATCAATTAAACCCTAAAATCAGCATCCTTCTGATTGAAACCCTCAAGAAGCAGTTAACAGCTTCGGTATTGGTGGAAACCATAGTGAAAAGAGTGAAGGCATTTAATTACCAGGAAGCGTAGGCATAGTGCAAGATTCTATGGGCTTGGGACTCTTTTTGACCTCAACGAGACACATGGGGAAATTTATGATGATGGATAGGCAGGAATGATAGAAAAATTTAGAGATATCAACCCCCGCTAACTCGCAGGCCTAGAGCATGGTCATGCCCTGGAGAATCTTGACCGGGTGGCAATCCACCTTTACTCAAAATCTTCCTCCAGCTTGGGGATCTCTAGCCACGCTCCTCCCACCGACGTTCTCTTCTCTACACTTGCTTCTGTTTCCCTCGCTGGAGACGAGGATATTTCCCACCTCCATCCCTCTCCATTGAGTCCCAAGCCCTTGTACTGCTGCTGCAAGGCCCATAAGTTCCCCACGAGCGATTTTGATCTCCTCACTGTCTGAAATGAGAACATTCCAATCCCCATTTCGACCATTCTAATCCCCTTGACCATTCCAAAATTTAGTTGGGGTTATGTGGCTGAATGTAAAGGGTCACTAATATTTCTCCCACATACAAACTTCATCAAATTTATTTCTCGCTCACAATCTTGCTCTTTTCTTTTTTATAATTGTGAATGCGTCATACGTGAAGTGTAGTTTGGGTGTTAAGAGCTATTTTTGTCATTAAATTTAAATGGTGGAAAGTGTGCCTTTGGATTTAAGTTTTATGGTATATATTAGGTTTTGAGTTGGGAAGAATTAATTATGTGTTATATGTTTATATGTGCAATGAAATGCGAAGGGTTAAATAAAGTAAAATATGTAATGTTAGAATGTGTAAACATACATATTTGTGAAGCGTTTGTTTGCAGGAGTTTTTTTTTCATAAAGTTTTTTTTTTTGATATATTTACAATGTGAATACTTTATAAAATAGATGTTGGTGGTTGTTTTATGGAGTAAATGATAAATAAATAATACTTGCTTTATGAATGCATTATTGGTTTATCTTTAATTGTATGTATGTTTTTTTGTGGTCTTATTTCATTTCAATGCTATTTTTCTTTTGTAGAGATGAAAATTGCTTCACAAGTGAGTATGTATAGTAGGTTCTACCTTTAGGTTAGATGTACACTTAATTGGGTGTTTTTATCCATTTCGGAAGGTGAATTTCTTTATTACCAAAATATTTAGAAAATGACACTAATACATTTTGGTAAATGGACACCTATCTTTTTTTATGAATGGTGAGCCGAAAAATAACTAGTCTCACTTTCTCGAACTTGAACGAATCATGATGCATTTTGTAATCTCAATAACTGCTCAAAAGATACATCAATATTAATATCCATGTCGTAAAAACCCCACACAAGGATGTAGCATGCTCGTTCCAGTTTAAAATTAGATCATTGTCACAATAGTCGCTCAAATTTGTATCTAGAGCACAATGCATAAACATTCTAATGCTTATTGTGTGAAGGGCTTCAATGGGTTCAAAATAGGGTTACCTAGGTCACTCAAAGTTGTAGCTAGAGCACAACGCATCAAAATTCTAATGCTTATTGTGTGAAGTCCTTTGATGGGTTCAAAATAGGGTTACCTAGGTCGCTCAAAGTTGTAGCTAGATCAATTCTAAACTAATGTACTTACCATCAGGATCAATAATTCTTTCCATCTGGAGTGCATCAGAATTTGACAAATCTCCATTTGTAGGTGAAACTACTAGAATGATGCATGTTTCATGCTTGATAAATGACAAAATCATTGTTCTAATCTGGGCTTCAATATCAAAAGGTTGATCTCCCACCGGAACCTTATTTATACCAGGCAATTGTACTAGAGTTATTTTAAGAACATTTGGAGAAAATATTTTCAACCGAATTTGCTTATCCGAGACACCTTTGTTTACTCCAACTTCCCTCTCTGTTTCTTCTTGCACTATTTGGGCACAAAAAGAAAACTTACAATTTCAAAATAAAAAGACACCATTATTCCACCATCATATCGGTGGCATTTACACAATCATATTCATATACAAAGAAAAATACATGAGCATAAAAAGATTAACCCTTTTTTTGAAATGATATACCTAAAGGATCTAACTAAAATCTACATGGAGCCCATGTAAAAGATTCAGAGTCTTTGTGTGCAAGAACATGGAGCCCTTCTAAAAAAACACCACAGTGTTCAAAAATAAATTATGGATAGCCAAAGAATGCTAAAAAAGGTAAGCACAATGACATGGAAACAAAAGTTAAGAAGCCAAGTCTCTCTATTGATAGTGGATTGTGGAAAGCGATTTTGGCCATTGATATAGTAATCAATATGTAAAGCACGTAATGGAAGGTCATGGTGGCCATCAAATCAGCCCAGTAAGAATGGAACCAGTTATTGTTGATCAGAGCAATCCAAAATTCAGTGCCGGGGATTCACTGTATTCTCATCTGACGAGAACCATTTCTATATTGGCCTCCTACATGAGTTTGTAAGTCAAGGATATCATTACCAGCAGATGGAGACCTTTTTAAGAAAATGGAGTGTTCACAGTCAAATTCTATACATCCTCAAAATTTTGAATAACCCATCAATGTCCAAAACATTTGGGGATAGCTCAGTGAGAGAAAATGTTGGAAAGTAACCTCTAAACTTAAATATTTAAACAAAAAATATTCAAATGAAAGCAAAAAATTAGCATGGAGGCATCTTAACCTTGAACCGTTTAAGCAGCAACATATTTGCACATGGGTTTTTTACCCTCTTGGTGTTTAATAGATCTGGCTGGAGCTAAGATGGATCCATGCTGGTAAAATCCAACTCTGGTACTGAAAGTTGATCAAGGAAACTAGCAATTTTTTAAATTTGTAAATAAAGTAATATTTGGGCTAAGGTGTGTAATATTTTTCCTGACACAAAAAGAAGCTATCAATAATCTAAAATTTAAAATAGTAAGTTTCTTGAACTAGCATTTTTCGAAGGAACTCTCTACAATTAATGACATATCACTGTATCAGTGAAATTTTATGCCATGCAACAATACAATCACTGAATCTCCTCTGAATATTCTTGAAATAACCCAAATGGAAACCACTCAAGTTTATGATTATGATATTGCAAATATAACTAAAGTTTTAAGCTTGTAAAAAAACATTAAAAATTGATCAACTAGTTGTGAATTCTGGCCATTAAATCCATAGCATTACAAAGGAACAACTTTGAATCCCTTTAGGAATATAATTGCAAAAAACTAGCCCGGTCACAGAGCTTGGTCACCAAAAGTATAGAATTGTGAAAAAGAACAACATTCACTTTTAAATTGGGCAATTTTCAAATGTTGAAAACAATGAAAATAAATGAAAAGTGCTTAGATGAACAACATTCACATATAAATTGGACCATTTTCAAATGTCAAAAGCATTGCACATAAATGTACAATACCTAGATCTCCTTGTGAATCGTTGAGAAGTCGGTGAAGCGTTTTCCCGGAAGATGCAAGAATTCACCCCATTCAGAAGCCTCATCAGTTCGCAGGGGAAATTGAACAAGATTCAAAATGAGAGGCCTTCGCATGCAAATATCGCTTCCTCTGGGAATAAAATATTTTCCTACAATAGCTTCCAGAACACTGGATTTACCACTACTCTGACTTCCTACAACCGCAACTTGGTGCAGGTCAATAGTGGAGGCACTGTCCAGCTGTGTAAATATGTCTTGCAATTTATTTATCACAGGGATAATAGATTGGACCAGGGAATAAACAACAGTGGTGGTGGAATTTGAAGAAGATGGAGACATGTATTCAGGTGTGATCACTTGATCATCCATGATATGAAAATAATATGCATAAACCCAGCTAAAGATAAGCCAAAACCTGCTACAAAATGGATCAAACCCACCAAACAAAATCCAAAACTGCCTAAAACTGAGAACAACCCTAAAACACCTGATATAAGTATCTATACCAACAATTCAGGCTGACAAACCCACTAAAATAATTATATATAAATCCCACCAAAAGATATGAAAGCACGACTTATCTGGAGCGGATATTTACCACTAACAAATGGATCAAGCCCACCAATTCTTGGCATCAAATCCACTAAAATGTTCTATTAATCTACCAAATTATAACTGTAAAAACCCTACTTAAAAAAAAGAAGAAATCAGGCAATAAAACCTAGAAATGAAATTGAAGGGTATAGAATCCATTATAAGTTTAGCTAAACCCTCCAAAAGATCAATCGGAATCAGCAAGAATCGAGCTATTAAAAAACCCCACTTAATAATTGATTAGAATTACCAAAAATATGCATTGAAACCTCGCTTAAAATGCATCAGAAAAAGACGGGCATTGGAGGATATTAAAAATAAATAAAAGAACTCATAACACACCCCAACCTGAAAAATTTTAGCAGCGATTTGAAGTCCAAAATAGCCGAATGGAAAGAATGTTCACTGCCAAGAACATTAAAATAAGCAGGGAAAAAGTCCCACTCATATCAAATGTTGCAGAGCACAGGTTAACCTGTGCAGAAGCTCTAAGGAATCGATGGAATTTTTGATAATATACAGAGTGAGTAGATTGAACACTATTTTTAATTTTAAGCGTGTGATTTTGAAATGTGCACTGTGGATTTCTATGTTTTATTTGACTTTCCAAGCCTGAGGTCGAAACTGGCAGGTTTGGAAAGCCCCTTAAAAAATGAAGAATTTGTGGTGGATGCACGCTTTTGTAAAGATTGAATTACCTGTAAAGCAAAATGACTATTCTTACTTTTTTTTAATAGCCATTGTTTGTTTCATGGTTAAGTGAGGTGTAGGGTGTTCTTTTAATTTAAAATTTGAAACTATTGGTTATGGTTTTATATTAATTATCTTAGTTGTATATATATATATATATATATATATATATATATATATA
>LPNX010509998.1:28423-57386 GCA_001517045.1 Pseudotsuga menziesii
GGCTCATTACTCGACGGATCACCCCCTAGAGGTCCACCTCCCCCAGGAGACCCACCACCTGATAGAACCTCAAGAAGATCATTCATGAACCAACCACTTAATCAACCGATTATGTGAACATCAACAATACCCATTTATCAATTGACTTACGTCCCTACTGGTCCACAAATGCCTTATCAGTATTACAAGTACCCCCATCCTAATAAATAATTACCATTTTTGGCTACTTTAGATATTCCATATCTGTCTAGATATATTAATGACCCCATACATCATGAACCTTCATGGTTAGCTATCCCTATCAAGTTACTCTTTGATATACCAAAATCCGATGGAAAACCCGGTGAAGAACCTAAAATGAGACACATCTAAGAAATACGAGAACCAACAGGAAAGCAACAAAACACAAAATCTCGATGTTGAATCCAAAAATAGGAGAAAGGAAAAATTCCTTTGTCTCATATGCAGAGGTGATCACTTCACCAAGGATTGTCCTAATTGTGAGGAAGGAAATATATTTCTAAAAAACACCCCCGCTCGGATAGTTCTGACAGATCCTTTCCCTACCCAAGTGAAATTGATTAACCACCAATCCTTGCATGGGTCTTCTTCGTCTTCCATCGATGAAGTTAAAATAATGTCTAGTGAAACGGTTAATCTCAATACTTGATATCATAACTATGACTTGCATCCAACTAAGAAAGATGATGATGCTTCACCCGATAAAAATTAAGCTTCCAACCCTCCTACCAATAGAATTCATATCGAGAAGTATGTTCTCGATCTCGTTCTTCGGCCACCAAAGAGTACACTTTGAAAATATGTTATAAACCCTAACACATGTGCAACCCAGTAGTATAATGTAGTTGAATATTTGGCTCAGGCACCGTATGCCATGTCTACTCTCGAAGTAGTCCAAACTTGCCCCACACAAAGAAAGAACTTGTTGTCTGTTCTTGGAGCTATGGATCCTGGGAATAGTAATATCTTCACGTTTAAGTTGGATGATTTCAAGTCTCGACTCTCCCATCAATTAGCATTCCAATTATCCACAAAATTTATTGGGAAGATAATACTTTGTACCTTATTGGATGAGGGTAACTCGACTTCGGTCATGTCCTTATCATATTAAAGAGCCATCGACTCCCTTGAGATTAATTGCTCGCCTATGAACTTAAATGTCTTTGATGGTTGTGGTTTTCATCCTTATGGGCTACTTCCCTGAGTGTCCATTCATATTGAAGTGGTCGATGCTACTCTTGATTACAATCTTCTTGTAGGTAGAAATTGGTTCTCTGCTATGCAAGCCGTTGCTTCATCCATATTCTAGGTGTTCCAGTTTCCATTCCAAGGTAATATTATCACCATTGATCAAATCAATTTCTATTCACCAGACACAAGTTCCAACTCTATGAATAATTTTCCACCCTTGACTTCTTCAAATCCACAATATCAGAACATAAGGGTTGGTCTGTTGAAAGACTCTTCGCTCATAGGAGTTTTTCCATTACATACCCCACCTTCTTCATCATTGACTACATTCATGAACATGATCTTCGCTTCGAGCCATGATTCCCTAGAAAAATGGAAATCATTTGCTGATCCGACATCGTTAAACCCTTTCGAATAAATTTATCAGGCTATCCAATCCATTAGCCACCCACCCATCAGTGATCATCTTTTGGTGGCTTCAGATACATATCACCTACCATATTGGTTAAAGAACCCCTCCCCATCTCTATATTATCTTTTATATGCACTCCCCTCTGATGAGTCCATTATGGAAGTTATGTCTTTAGATGAGATTCCTTGGAAAGATCATCATTATCAATCCTCTTTCCTTCCCAATTTCCATATGGTAGAGGACCTTTTTGCAACAACAATTTCATCCGATATCGTAACTAATCCTTGGTCATTGATACTCATCCTTGATGTTGAGTCTGAGGGTATTGGTAATCTGAGTAATATTACCAAAACTATCCCAATCGATATATCGATGAAGCGCGAAATCATAGAGAACATCAATATAGGACATAATTTTTCCCCTTCAGAATTAAAGTCGTATACGACCCTTTTTAACGAATTTAGATATATTTTTTCTTGGAAATATGAAGAAATTAGAGGGATAGATCCTTCCATCATTGTTCATGAGATCAATACTAATCTTGATGCCAATCCAGTCCGCCATAAGCTTTGACAAGTGCATCCAAGGAAAGCATCAACTATTAAGAAAAAAATTGAAAAATTCTTAAGGCTGGGTTTATCTACCCTGTACCTTTGACTGAATGGATTTCTAACATTGTTCCTATAAACAAGAAACATGGCACTCTTAGGGTTTGTATCAATTTTCAGGACCTTCATCGGGATTGTCCTAAAGGAAATTTTCCCCACCCCGTACATTGATCAAATCATCAACAACTATGCCAGAAGTGTCATCTTCTCCTTCATGGATGGGTTTTATGGCTATAATGACATAGAGATACTCCCATCTGATCAACAAAAAATGACGTTTATTTTTCCATGGGGGACCTTTGCCTAAAAAAAGTTACCTTTTGGTTTGAAGAATGATGGCGTGACTTTTCAATGCACCATGTCTTATGCTTTCCACGACATAAAACACATTGTGGAACCGTACCTTGACGACCTACCTGCTCATTCGAAATAATGGGATCACCATGGTGATCTTTTGAGAGACATTTTTCTCATATGCCACCACTCTAACATATGCTTGAATCCACACAATTTTGTTTTCTATGCTGAGACTAGTTGACTGCTTGGTTTCATTATGTCCAAGGATGGCATCTGCATAGACCCTATGAATATCAAAGCCATCTTGGCCTTACCCACCCATATAAATGTTCCATATCTCCAAAGTTTTCAAGGGAAAGGAAACTTTTTACATCATTTCATCTATAATTATGCCTAGAAAACCCACAATTTCATGTGTTTATTAAAGAAGGATCCCCCCTTCCTTTGGGATGACCTGGTGCAACATGCATTCAATACTCTCAAACATGCCATCACGCATGCACCTATCTTGAAACACCCAATTACACCAAGTACCATTCCATGTATGTGGTTGCATCCCTATCCACCATCGCTATGGTTTTGGTTCAAATGGATGAGCACGACCATGAACATATGATCTACTATCTAAGTAAGAGTATTTTGGACTCTGAAACCTAGTACTCCCATGTGGAGAAATTAACTTTGGCCACAGTCATCGTGGTCCAAAAGTTTCGTCACCACATCTTGCTCTGAACAACCATGGTATATGCATATTCTAACACCATGTATTACATCTTAACTCGTCAGGTGCTTGGGGGAAAAGACTCTCGATGGATTGTCATTCTCTAGGAATTTGAGTCAGAATTTGTGAAATCCAGTTCTAAGAAGTCCCTTGTCTTCGCCGAGATTGTGTGTGAGCTTCTCCGTATTACCAAGGAAACAAATCCCATTGAATCATTTCCATATGAATCCTTGTTCCTCATTAGTACGTCTGACCCCTGGTATGGAGATTTAATTCTCTATCTCTAGACACAACATTTTCATCCCAATGCAACTTAAGATGAATGTCATCGTATTCCTCATCACGCTAAGTATTACCTTATCATTAGTGATACATTGTACTGTCCTGGCATTGATGTGATTTTGAGGAGTTTCTTAACTCATGATGAGGATGAAGTGGTATTGAATGAATTCTACACAGGATCCTGTGGTGGTCATATTTCTGGGATGGCTCCTGCCCTAAAAATCTTATGTGCTGGGTAGTTTTGGCCCTCACTGGGATAATCCTCGTGCTCATGGTAGAACATCAAAACACGGGCCACTCGACGAAGAATCCTCCCGAAATGACCAAATACCCTTGCAGTATGATGCTGGTAGCGCATAGCAAGATCATCGATCAAAATATCAGATATGCCTATGGTCAACCGCTGAAGGTTCTCCTTGATCTCCTAGAGCTCCTCCCTAGCCTCTGCATTCCAGACGACCATGTATATCACTTCTTCTCACCTCTCTATAGGCGAGGCTCTTGTTGGATGAGAGGGTTCTATATCTGCACAAACATTTTTGTATGTCTCAACATCATCTAATAATAAAAAATGAAATACAAGATCAAACAAAAAACATGTATAGTGATATTCTTACCTCGGTCATTCCATTGGTCTCCCTCATGTAGTAGAAGGTTAGGGTCACCCCTGAAATATGCTTTGACATATGTGTAATACTCTACCATCAATAATTGGCCTCTCAGCTAATGTAAGAAGACTGCCTCGTATGAAACCCTAGGTCCTCCGCCACTACCATGTCGTGCCATGGCCTCTACCCATCTAGTCATCCGGAGGTCCTAAACATCTATCCTACTCAGAGGCACCTACGGTCTCATCAGTGGCACCTGATCCAAGAAGAAGGATACCACTACAACTCCATAGACAAACTGTTTAAAATATCCCCTCTGACACTTGGTTAGATGGTCCTTCAGGATGAACAGTAACCCCTCGCTCCAATTGAAAATAGTGGGAGCCATGCACTCTACTGCATACAACTTATGGGCACGTGTGGTCTGATGTTCCAATCCACTCCCTGCCACCTTCTCAATCATGAAGGCCATGGTTCTCAATGGATGGTCCACTATGTGTTTGATGGGAATATTCCCTCCTTGGAAACGGGTCCCCACCACAAAATATTTATTGATGAGATCATCCACGGACATCTCACCACCCCTCAGACCTATAAGTACTACTAGGCTTCCCCTTTGGGATAACACAGTCAGGAAATATATGTCTTCTAAATCTATGCTCAGTACATGAGTCCCAACCTAGAAGTGTTGTTGGTTTGGGTCCCACATGCGGATCAAATAATCCACTAGACGCACGCATGACCTCATTCCAGGGACCCTAAAATACTTTAAGATTCCACACTCTCAGAGATTCCTTGCATTTATTGGATCATTGGCTGCTTGAAGGTAATCAAATTCATGTTTCCTCTCTTTCCATATCACCATTTTAAGAGTGGTTTTCCTGCCAAAAACAAATGGGATATAAATTATATGCATGATAAATTCCATGGAAAAGAGAAAAATTGCAAATAAATGGGTGAGTTTTGATTTTTTTATATGCCCTCGCGGCCTACGCTCTTCCCTTAGGAGAACCGAGCGATGACGTTCTTTCTCTCTTCAGATAGAGTGCCTTTGATACTTTTCCCTCTTTAGAGGGGTGCGCTAACGCACCTCCCAAAAGGGAGAAAAGCATTGTCCTAAGCACACCCTATATTTTGGACAAACTACTCAAAAACATAAAAAATTGACCTCAAATAGAAAAATTCCACCATAGAATTAAAGGGCTAGGGTTTAGATCCTACCTAGTTCATACGGTTTCATAGGAGATGGCTTTAAGCTCCCAAAATCCTCGTCACAAGATTACCCTGTTTGCACAAGTTTGACTCAATCACAATGGTAATAATTTGTTACTATTTGGGCATGTTTGACTATGGGTGAGCTTCTTTTGTCTTTTTCACACTGCAGGCCAAGTTGAAAAATTACCGAGTGCCTTTTATACCTTCAACGTGCTTGTTAAAAACTCAATGAAGAGGTATCGAGTATGCTTTTTCTGCTTTTCCATACTCATTAAAATTGGATTATGAAAAAGAGAAGCCCTTATGGAGTTACCTTTAAGCTCTTTCAGACTCCCTAAACATGAAAATATTTCCAAGCGAATTTGAGCTTTCACACTTGTAAAATGATTTTAATGATCATCTAGTCGATGATAGTTGACCCCTTTTTCGGATCGATTGGACTCATTTATGAAAAAGGTATAATATAATTTATCACAACTAGAAGATTTTTCCTCAGCATTAGTTTATACTTTTTCGGGCCTCAGGGACTAAATTTATGAAAAATTACACCTTGGAGTTTTCTTAGTCATTTCAGACTCTCTAAACATGAAATGATGACTAAGTTTACCTTTCATCAAACTCATAAAATCAAACGATGAAGGACCCTTTCTTGGAATGAACCCCTCCTTTCTCAGGTTCATAAAACATATGAGAATGGAATCATCACCTGATGAGCTACATCGGGCATTTTTTACCCTTTTCAAGCTCGTTAAAAAGTAAAGAGGTACTCATCCTTTGCGATGGGAAAATTAATGGAATGGGAAACATATTTCATTTGTACTTATGGAAGCTCATAGTCCAACCTTGAACATGGCACCTGTCTACATTTTAATTTTCAAATAGTTGGGTATTCATCTTGTCCTTGAGTCGATCCTCTTTTGTGAGTCATTTAACTCCTTTGAGTCAATTCAAAGAATGAATTGCCATGCATGACATCTGGTCTCTGCCTCATTGAGTCAATGTTGCCAAGTCATTTTTTGTGATGTTCAGTGTTCAAAGGGAATCACCTATGCAATATACCTCTACAGTTACCTTACCTTCCTTCATATTTAGACATATATAAGTCAGTTCTATGGTTGTTTTCATCACTTCAACATGATCTTTTGTTCCATGTTTCATGTCAATGATGAGGGAACCATTATGGCCCTCCTTCGATGATTCTATTCCCGTCGATGCCAACACATCATTCGGAAATTAGATCTAGAAACCAAGTCAAGTAACTTGAAGCTTGCATGCCTCAATGACATCTTTCATTGCTTTCAACATTAGGTTCCCATCAATTACCTCTGATTGAAATATTTCACTGAATGTTCCATCAAGACATCTATTCATGTTCAGAGGAATGTACTAAGATACCTTGGGAATCATTGACATCAATGGTGATCTCCCTTGCACTTGTTAATAGTATACATCAACGACTGGTAATCAAGTGGTTTCTACCATGTTCGACACCTGGAAATCTATTCATATGGTTAGAATCATATCGTTGGGGATTAGAATGAAGACCCTGAGTGGTAAGGTATTCACTTGAATATGTGCATATCCTCAGGTTGCGACGGAGTATTGTTTGAAGTCATGACATGGATCCACATTGTGTGTTTTGTGGCTGTGTCCAGTATTGAGTCTGGATAACATGGATCTACTTTGTATGTTCCATTGCCATGTTCTGTTTTCAGTCTTATTGATCATGGATCTACAGTGTATTCTTGGTAGCCATGACATAGTCATCATCCATGGATCTGCATTGTATTGGTCTGCAACCATGATCGAGCCAGATAGTTGGTCACTGATCTCACATCAAATGTAGTCTCATCTCTATTTTGCCTGTGACACTGGATCGAAATATAGAAAAGTATTTTACCTATCGCATCCTTGTAGATTCATACTTTGGGGGCATTCTGTTACACCTAAAATCTATACCAATGATTCAATCCCTCAAAATCCCTAGCCAAGAAATCTTTTGGATCCTTACTGCTTATCCCTAGCCTCGATGGCACACTTTTCTTCCTGTGACAGAGTTCCATCCAACCCTGACACTTGTTGTACATTGGAAAAAGGAACCAGTGGCGCCATTTCCTTCACTACAAGGCACGCATGCGCACTTACCCCTGTTGCAAGGAGTGTCAACAAGTTCAAGAAGGAAAAAATAGAAGTTTTGGGAAGCTTCCAAGTGAAATATATTGTGGAGGATGATCCTATCTATGTGGTAGAGCTGGCACTCGACCTCCTAACCCATAGGGATCATTCCCTACCTTCCTCCCAAAATATCTCAACCCATTTGTAATTCCTTTGGCCTATAAATGCAAGCTACTTGGACCATGTGAGAGAGATAAAACAAGAGCATCCTTATTTTATTAAGCATCATTTTATTCATTTAGATTGTATGGGTAAATTTTTTCCTAGTTCCAAGGGCCCAAGTTGTCCAAGGTTAGGATTAAGGGAGGGTGTTAGGATTAATTAATCCTCCTTTTCCAATATAGTCTATTTGGTAATTTTTCCTAACGTAGGAAGCTATTATCACTGTACTAAAGTATGGGGAACACACCTAGAGGTTATCTGCCACTTACTTACTGCATGTGCATGCATGAGTTTATGTGCCTCTGGGACCAATCCCTAAATTATAGGAGCTCACCCTGAGTGCCACCAGTAGCATCCTTCAATTGGATGTGGTAGGTAAGTAGTTATGCTGAGTTATTCTCCAGTTAAAATCAGTTAGATCACTATCAGTTATTCTAGCGCCAATTTTGCATGCATGTAGGGAGTGCGGCAGATTTTTTTCCACTTATCTTATTAGTTAACTAATTGTAGATTGATTTAGACATCCGGAGTTAAACTAGTGAGCTCCAGCTGTGATTTAGACACACTAAGTTAGCTAAACAATTCTATCTATATTTAGCATTCGAAATCTATTTATTGTATAATCATTGTATTATTGATTAATTGATGAAGATTAATGTTGTGATTAACTAAGAAAGTCTTGTCGGGTTTATCTAAAATTTGTGGCATGAATTTCGTGTTTAGTGTACATTCTCTTTGATTATTCCACTGCATAGTTTCCTTCCTACAACTTTCATATTTTCCTGTAGATCAATGGTAACAGATTCATGTTAGGTAAAGTCCTTATTACCTTACTGTTTGTCGCCTGGAAATCAAAATTAGTAAAAATATACAAGAAATATACAAGAAACTGTGAGTGTAAAAGCAACACTTAAAAAAAACTTACTTATGAGTTTTCCTATAAATGTTAACATTGACCAACTTTTATGTGCACTTGATGGTATCCCACTATTAAAGATAATATGATTGTATATAGTTTATTCTAAATGTGAACAAATAGTGGTTGACAAGTTACAGTGTTTAAAGTTGATGGTCTTCAATTTTGAGTTTGTGGAATTCTATTATATATTTGTATGACAGGAAGATATACACATATTTTTTGTGATGATGATTATTGAGATTATATTTAGTTAAATGAATCTTTTGACAGGTTTGATTACTTAAATGTAATTATGATTATATAATTCTAAAATTTAATAAAACATGAACCAATAAAATACTTCTAACCCTTTAGGAATGATCTCTCATACTCTTCTAACATAGATAAGGGATCCCAAACCATAAATATGACCAGGCAAAAAGGAGATGAAGTTACCAAAGTTAAGTATCTATGATTTAACAAAATAAAGAAGATATTACAACATTTTCCACATAAGAGAAGATATTAGGATAATCAAAACTAGGAAAAGTACTGAGCAACATCTGTCTTGATTCTTACTGGAGTTGGGAAGGTATTAGGACAATAAAAAATTTAACATTGAACCGATAATGAGCATGCCATGAGAAGGGAGGCTTTATGGGCTTACGCAAATCAGTTTTCTACACAAATTGGATTTATAGATTATTAAGTCTCCAGAAAATATGTTTGGAAATTCGATAGAAATATGCGATATAGCAGATCACAAAAAACTAATAAATCTCTAAAGGTATTGATGGAAAGGTACTCTCATGAGATGAAGAAAATAAAAAAAATGGGGACAGTGGTAGAATGTAAGAGAAGTTTTAAGATTTAATCTGAAAACAATGCCGACATGAATCGGTATTGCCACCTAAGAATATAAGAGAACTTAGAAGGTTTAGTTGAATTATAAAAAATGAAACTAAGAATATTTTGATGATGAAGGTAACTCTTTCTATGGATGTGGAAACACAAGCTAGTAATGAAAGTGCAGCCTAAAATCACTCTTCTGTTACATGGATAATAGTAGTTTTCAACCTTATTTCACTGTGGGGGAAGCTGCACTTGTTTTGATGATTTGATATTGTTATGATTATTGAGGAGGTGGTATTTGTGTTGGCATTAGTGGCAATGGAAGATGAGAAAACCAAAGCATCATCTTCATCATCTTTCTCTAGTAGAAGCAAGAAAATGAAAGCAGTGGGTCAAAATCATGCACCATTGATGATGAGCATGATCACTTAAAATATTCAAAGGAAAAGAATAAGAATATTACTAACTGACCAGGCGAAGGACGGCGACTGGAGCGTTGGGAGCTGATCGATCTGCAACTTCGAGGTGCTTTGGGGATCACGTTGTTGGTTCTTGCCTGAGGGAGGTTTCGATTGGCAGCCTCACGCTGGATTTTACAGGTGGGAGTGCCAAGCCTTTCAAAGGATGACCTGTAATGCGTTGAATGGGCAGCTTGATGCCTGGTGTGGGAAGGGACCCATTACCGGATCTCCGTCTAGATGATTTTGATCAATTAATCTCCTCACACAATAGGAGATCCGGCCATAGCGAACTCCCAAAATTTGTCAAAAGACTGGAAGATGTGCCGGAGGTTTCCCTTCCTCCGGAGGAAACCATTAGGGTAGCTCTCTCCCTGGCAGACCGTGCATTGATCAGGTAATTTATGGGGCTCTGACCCTCGCCCAAAACTACGGACAGCTGGGTCCAAAGAAACTGGAGGCCCCTTATCATCAATAACGTTGCTTCTTACTCCGTTGGACGAGGTTACTTCCTCTTCGACTTCGAATCCAAGGACGATAAAGAGCTAATCTTCAGAAATGGGCCCTACTTCATGGGCCCGCAAGGTATTTTCCTGAACAGGTGGACCCCTGACTTTGATCCCGAAGCCGATACCCCAAAAGCAATGCATGTCTGGGTCAGGCTACCTAATCTTCCTATGCACTGCTGGAACCCTAAATCTCTCCAAGCCATAGGGTCTGCACTGGGGAACTACATAGATATGGCCAGTCCAAAAGACCAATATGCTTGTGCCCGTATTTGCGTTGAGGTCGACCTCGAAGCTAGCCTACCTGAAGCTATCAAGTTAACCATGCAAAACTGGTCCCACTTCCAAAAACTTGATTATGAACAGCTTCCTTTCAAGTGCAGAGGCTGCCATGAGTACGGGTACTTCATCCGCAATTGTCCTAAAAATCCTGAGATCCATGACAAGGCAGAAGGATGGCAAAAGGTGAACAGATATAAGCCCAAATACCAACACAGAAGGGATACAAAAAAAGGTGAGGGGACCAATGAAACAAGGGCCACTACTCTCGAAGGATCCCTAGAAGTACCCAAAAACAAAGCAACGGTGGAAATCAGGGAAGATCTCATGGAAAACATAGAAATCGAAGAGAAATCCAGCAATGAAGGAAATAAGGAGCCTGACGCAGAATTATCACTCCAACAAATGAAGGACCAAGATGAAGAAAGGGCACTGGTCACAGCAGGAGAAACCTTGAGAAAGTTAGAGGAAGACTCTGGATCGGAAGAAGTGGATGAGGAGGAGGGGGAAATCGAAATAACTACTCCAAGAATGTCTAAAACAAAAGGAAGGAAATCTAGGAAAGAAATAAGGGAGCATGCAACCTACAAGGATAAGCTGCAAGGATCCCAGCTAACCTTGGAAAAGATTCTGAAAGCTACTAGGAACACCCGCCAGCAAGGGCATTCCCAAAAAGGGATGCCTACGCTCTCCAAAAGTAAGTAATGAGGGTCCTCTCCTGGAACTGCAGAGGTCTCGGAAGCAAAATCAAGGAAGAAGCTGTGTCAGCTCTGTCTTCTTTACATCAGTCGGACATCTTTTTGATCCAGGAGACCAAGATGGAGGAGGATGCATTCCTCCAGGTAAGTAAATTTTTTTGGAAATACAAGGGGAAAGCTGTGGTTAGCTCAAGAGGGGCTTCTGGTGGCATTGGAACTATGTGGAATGACAAGGAATATGATGTTGTTGATATCAAGTACAACACACATTGGATCCTCACCCAGCTGAGGCAAAAATCCTCGAACTCCCTGGTAAGCATATTCAATATCTATGCCCCCAACTCTATTGCTTAAAAAATAATCTGCTGGAGACTCCTGCGTGAGGAGAAGAGTAACTTGCAAGGTAATATTATAATTGCGGGAGATCTCAATGTCATCCTATGTCAAGAGGAAAAACGTGGTGGATCTCTGGTCAGGGACCCAATAAGAGAAACTATTGATGAGATCATCCTGGATTGGGATCTCATGGACATTAAACCCTCTTCTTGAAAGTATACTTGGAATAACAGGAGGATAGGGCCTGGGCATATTGCTGCCAGACTCGACCGGTTCCTGATTCAGGACTCCTTCCTCTTGCTGGGGATGAATTTATCCTCCAAAATTTTTCCTTTCGGAGTTTCTGACCACAAGCCCATCCTTCTTGAGATGGCTAATAATAAGAACTGGGGCCCAATTCCATTTAGATTTAACCCCCAATGGGCTAACCAAACTGATTTCCTCAGGATTGTTGCCGAATCGTGGTCCCATCCAGTCACAGGGTCACCTTTCTACGTATGGGAGGAGAAGCTCAGAAGACTTAAAAAAATCCTCAAAATGTGGGCCAAGGCAATACCTTCTCCCTCTGACCAAAAAATCCACGCAGCTCATGAACTTGAATCCCACCAGGCGGCATTGGAGAAGAAAATCGTGGACGCTAATGATATTCAGACTGAAATTACCCTGCAATCGAATCTCCATAAAGCCTGCAAACTCAAATCTGACTGGTGGAAAATGAAAGCAAGGAGCAATTGGCTGATTGAGGGTGACAGGAACTCGAGCTACTTCCATAAGCAGGCGGCAGCCAGGAATAACTTCAATTATGTGCAAGAAATTCATACACAGGACTGTATTATCATCAATCATGAGGAAATTAAGGAGGAAGCGACTAGGCACTTCAGCGCCCTCTTCAGTGCCCAGCCTGTCTTAGATGACGCAGATCTTATGAGGCTGATCCCCAATGATATAAATAGCAATGATAATGAGTCCCTCACGCAGGCTATCACGATGGAAGAAATCAAGAGGGAAGTTGATAGCATGAAGGATGACAGAGCTCCGGGACCCGATGGGTTTAATGCCACCTTCGTTAAGCTCTACTGGAATATTATTAAGAATGACTTAATCAAGATGATCAGGAAGTCTTAGAGCTGCAGTAAAATCGGAGGCAGCACTAACTCTGCCTTCCTAGCTCTTATCCCAAAAGAGAAGGAGGCCAAATCCTTTGACAGGTTATGGCCTATATCATTGTGCAATATAGGTTATAAAATCATCACTAAGATAGTGGCAAGTAGACTCAAACATATCCTTCCGAGACTGATCCCTGAGAACCAAGGAGGCTTTGTCAAAGGCAGGAAGATTTGGGAAAACATCATTCTAGTCCAAGAGGCTATACACTCCAGTTTGAAGAATGGCGATAAAGGAATGGTGGTTAAAATTGACCTTGCCAATGCCTTCGACAGAGTCAACCACCCATTTATCTTCCAGGTAATGCAGAAATTTGGATTCACTCCAGAATTTATCTCTTGGGTCAGGGCCTATATCAGCAAGCCATGGATTGCCCCGCTTGTCAACGGAAGAGCTGCTCCCTTCTTCCAAGCCTCGAGAGGTCTGAGGCAAGGATGCCCGCTCTCCCCCCTCCTTTATGCCATCCAGGCTTCAGTCCTAAGCTTTTAGATAGACTCCGCCAGGAAAGACCAGGACCTCCCCGGCATCAAGATGGCTAGGGGCATCAAAGATATTAACCATGCGCAATTCGCGGATGATACAATCCTGCTAGGTGGAGCTAGCATAATTATATCTCGGAGATTCAAGTTTGAACTAAACCGTTACTGTCTAGCTTCTGGAAGCCAAGTCAATCTAAGGAAAAGCCAGCTTTATGGCTAGAATATCAACCCTAGGGAAATGTCGGACATCTCTCGAGGCCTCAACATGGCTGGGGTTACTGCCTAGGACTCCTTCACCTACCTGGGGGTACCCATCTTCAAAACCAAGGCCAATAGCTTGGCCAGGAGCCCAATTGTGGAGAAAATTAAAAACAAAATCCAAGGATGGGGATCAATTTGGTTAAATTTGGCTGGGAAGGTAGTTTTAATCAAGGCTGTCCTGAATAGTTATTTGATTTACCAGAGCGCTCTTCTTCTTGCTCCGGCCAAAACCATTAACCAAATAGAAGGATTGATAAGGTCATTTCTCTGGTAGGGAGGCAGTGCTGGAAGAGGCAAAAAGTTTGCTTTGGTGAGCTGGAAGACTATTAAATTACCAAGACCCGAGGGAGGCCTACATATCAGAGACCTCGGAATCCAAAATTTGGCTATGGGAGCCAAGTTGCTCTGGAACCTGCTAGCCCCCAAGCCCTCCTAGTCCAGTCTAGTGCTGAAAGTTAAGTATTTCAAGGGAACGAGGCTTAGCTTCCTGGAAGAGGGCCACGTGACCCAGAATGGATCATCCATCCATAAAGTATGTATCAAGGTGCTTCCTCAGCTCTTGGCTGATCTGTACTGGGTCCCAGGAAATGGGAAGCTTATCAATGTGTGGCAAGATAATGTCCTAGGCAAGACCCCTCCTCATCTCCCTCGCCTGCAGCAAAGGATGCACGCGGTGGGGCTGAAAACACTCTGGGATTTATCCACGTGGGAGAATGCAGAACCTCAGCGCTGGGCTGGCTGGAATTTTCCAGAATGTCCTGTTGATCTAGCTGCAGAGAAAGCACAGCTACTCGCCCACTTGGCTGGGATAGCCCCAATCAACAAGAAAAGAAAGAACCGACGCGGGTGGGGAGAGAAATCTGGCAGCTACTCCACGACTGAAGGGTACCAACGATTTTCTGCAGGTTATAACGTCCCAGACAACCCCCATCTTTGGAATTACAACTGGAATAATGCTACGCTGCCCAAGATTGATCTCTTCATCTGGACGCTCTTGCATGGAAGAACACTCACTAGCGAGAACTTGGAGAAGAGAGGGTTCGCTGGCCCATTTAGATGCTCGTTATGTGCTGGAGCGGTCGAAAATATCAGCCATCTATTCTTACATTGCCCGTCTGCTATTTCAGTCTGGAATATGGTGCTGAATCGCTGGGGAGGAGTAGTGAGGATGCCGGATAGTATTCAGGATTACTTTTATAACTAGGAAAGTCTTTACCATGGCGAGCTGAACCAGAAAAGGGGAGTGAGAGCCTGTTGGCTAAAAATCCCCAAATTAATCTGCTGGTGTTTATGGAATGAAAGGAATTATAGGGTTTTTCAGGAAAGGATTCAGCCTGCGTGGAAGACAGCCATCAAAATTCAAGCCTTGTTTTCGGAAGTTATCAGTATTTCGAAGATCCCCAGCAACAAAGAAATTTTGACAGATAAAGAAAAAGAGTGGATGCGGAGTCTTAATCCCCTGGCAGTAAATATTGTTGATGCTAAGAAATTGGAAGAGTGGGAAATCAGGATGGATAATTCTCAGTTTGAAAATTGGCTAAAAGAAAGGAAAATTTTTAAACTCTTCTTTGACGGGGCTTCCAAAGGGAACCCAGGGAAGGCCAGGGGAGGTGGAGTCATTATCAATCCTGATGGGGTAGTCGAGGTGGAATACTGCTGGAATATTGGTTATGAAACTAATAATATGGCTGAGGCCTATGGGCTTTGGCGAGGACTAAAGCAACTGCTGGTTAAAGGAGTGGAGGAGGTCATGATTTTTGGGGACTCCAGGGTTATCATTCAGGCTATGAATGGCGGAAGGAAATGCGATAATGTCAGGACAGCAAGACTGATAAGGAGAATTAGGTCTACGACCAAACTGCTCAGAAAAGTTTGCTTTTTTCATATTCTTAGGGGCCTGAATGTCTTGGCGGACACTGTAGCCAATAAATCCATAGCTTCGGGGCTACATGATCTCTCTGTTAATTCGGTTATAAGTAGTGACATCCCTCCTTAGCGCCTCGGATGGTCTTCGATTGAAAGAAGTGGTGACTAGGATGCTTGCCGTCATGTATTTTTTTCTTCAGTACTATTTTTGCTGAGTTTCAATAATACCATAACCATTCATGTTAAAAAAATAAAGAATATTACTAACTGGAAGTTGGAATCCAACATGGAGAATGAGTATATGATAAATGGCACTTTACTGGGAAGGAGAAAAATAGACCACCAACAACACCAAGATTGCAGAAATGGCAACAAGTAAGTGGTCTTGGAGGCTCCTCTTTCAAATACCACCGAGGAGATCAGAAAGCAGCAGCAGCAGAAGGAGAAATAAGGTATTATTATTTATTCCACTATTATGTATTGTCTCATTAACTATTTTAGTTTGATTTAACACTTCGATTTCCTAACATCAGAGTGTGCACTCATGAAATATTCCTAACATTAGAGCCATATGTATTGCTTCAATTGGTTCCATATTCTGGTTTTGTCAGATCAAAGATCAAATCCGCCGAGGAAGAGTTGCAGTTGTGGCTTACTGAAGCTGCCCATGTTAGGCTAATTAACGTCTATGGGATCCCTGGCATTGGGGAAAATTTGTTGCTGAATATCATGTATAACACCGACAAGTTCGACAGTAGTGTCTTCGAACTTGTGATCTGGGTCACGGTTTCTCAAGACTGTAAAATTCCAGATTTGCGATGTTGTATTGGTGAATCAATCGATGTAGAGTTGTCGATATTGATATCTGGAAGATGAAACTGTCCCTAGTCCCTAATTTATTAACGTCTTACAAGGCCAAACGTTTTAACTTTCATATTGAACATTTTTTTAATAATATTTGGAATATGACAAATAAAATGAATGACAATGTGACAATGTTATGCACGACGTATAGTGATATATTGATGATGAATGTGATTAATTGAGTTTACCATTAACTTCATCAAAGTGGATTATAAAAAATGTGGCTAATGAATAGGTTGAAATTCCTTTATCAAATGACGTGGACAATTTTGTAATGAATTATGAAGAGCTTATTTTTACATTGTGTATTGCATAGTTACTAAATGACAAATTTGTAAAAATTATTTTTATGGTTTATTTGAATTTCACATTTGATAAATTTGTAAATATGATTTTTTAATAAAAGCTTAAAATTAAATAGATGACAAATTTGTAAAGGTTTATTTGAATTTTACATTTAGTTAAAAGGAGTAGAACTATATTTTAAAGTTAGAAAAGGTATTGAGATGTTGGATTATTTTTATTAAAGATACAAAGTTTTAAAATGGGGTTTTGTCACATAAATATAAAGTTATGTTTTTTTTTAAGGGAGATATAACATAAATATAATATTATTGTTTTTTTCTTTGTTTTTAGAGGGAGATATATGATTGGGATTAAAAAATATTGATTTTATGCTTTTGCATTAATAAAGGGGTTATGAGTTGTGTGTGTGTTTTTTTCTTTTATTTTTCTTTACAAACCTTATGAGTGGAGTTATGAGATGTTTTTTTTGAAGGTATAAGGAGAATGAATTTAAAACTAAAAAAAAATTATTTTAGAGTCTTAGACTTGCCCAAAATTTAATAAAGGAGTTTGAGGAAAATGTGTGTGCAACATGGTGTTTATTGGTCCTATATGATTGCATTAGTTAAAATATTGATTATATTCTTCTTTCTCACAAACAAACTCACTTGCATAAAGGGGAATAAGACAATAACATAAAGGAAGGCCAAGGAACAAACTAAGTTTTGTATTTGTCATCATGTGGTTGACATACATTAGAGTTATAAGTTATAGGAATTGGAGTTGTTAGATTCATGTATTATCTTTACCTTCTTGGATGGGGCTTCATTTATACCAATTGTTTGGAATGTATTCATGTGGTATTCTTACTTTGCATTCACATGTTAGGAAAAATCGACACCAAAATGTCATATTCTCATAAACTATCTAAATACGTAATTGCCTTAAGTATTTTCAATAGCTTTAATAACTATTAAATAACATTATCGATTTTTTTATGAAATAAGTAAAAAAATGGTTTTGCACTTATGTAAAGTAAATAATAAACCTTGTTTAAGTTTGAATACATGTTGTAGTTTTTGTGAAGGATTTATGAATATTTGATGAATTCAAACTTTGGAAAAATTGACATCAAAATGTCATGTTTCATAATCTATCAAAATATGTAATTGCTTAAATATTTTCAATAGCCTTAATAATTATTAAATGTCATTATCGATTTTTTTAAAGATGGTTGTGTACTTTTGTATTGTAAAGAATAAATTTTGTTTAAGTATGTATATGTGTTGTAATTTTTGTCACAGATAAATGAGTATTTCATCAATTGAAACTCTCCATTGATATTTTATACAATCTCTCAACTCAATGTCAAATTCAACACCAACTCTAGCTCGAAACAAACCCTTGATTAATCCCACAAGCTTTATGAAGTTTCAATTTTACTAAGTGAAATACTTTCAGATTCTACAAAATTTAAAAATTACACCATTACTGAATCTACTTTAACCTTTTATATATATGTATATGAAGAGGGAATTTCATTGCAATTTTTTTATTTTCATTTTTATTATTCAAACATTAATATACAAATGAAATTTTCATCAATTGAAATATACAAATATCTATAATGTTATATGTATATTACATTTTTATAGTAAATTTTTTTACCGAGAAATCATGGTTCACTTCAACTATTTTTGTTTCCAAAACATTATGCTTTTAGAATTAGACTAAAAAATTATTCAAAATAAAAGATGTTAATAAAACAATTAGGACTTTAATCAATTTTAAAAAAATATTTAAAAGTATTATTTATGACTAACATGTGTGTGGAATATGTTTACGATTAGTAAACACATTATTTTACATAAAAACATTATGAAACATAAGAGCCTGTTGTTATCCTCTTATACATATTTTAAGGATATAGTGCAAATAAAATATAGATATGGGCTATTAAATAAAAAATATGTTTTTGGAAAAAAAATATAAGTATAAATGTAAGAGGATGCTCTACAATTTAAAAACAAAAACAAAAATTGGTCGTTGATTACATCTTCCTTAAGTTAGGTATCCAATCCCATAGTCCTAGTGGTGAGATTGGTGGTGGAATTGTTCCAAGTATTTTAAGAAGTTTAAGCCCATGGATGGATATCGAATGAATCAATCCTAGACTTGTAGTTGGGGATAAATCAAATAAGATATGGAGGGTGGTCTCTAAGAAATGTACCCAAATTTTTCAACTTCACTCTATTTGGGAAACATTCATTGACTAGCAAGGATATCTCTCTCTCTCTCTCTCTCTCTCTCTCTCTCTCTCTAGCACCACCATCGCAGGCCAAAGTACCACCATTTTCCAATGCCTACATCAAGGTCTTCCACCTTATGGTTCCCTAATTACAATGATGCGATTTTTACTCAACATCCCCTCAAGATCTAAGCTACCATGCGACTAGTAGTAAGTAGCCTTGTGGTCTACTTCAATGATGAAGGACGGGTGAGTGAGCAATATTATTACTTAGATACATCAAGAGAGGTATGTTCGAAGTGATCTTATTGTTTGCTTCCTCTAATAATCTCCTCGCTACGGGATCCCCCTGACAAACTTTCTTGAGCACATCAGAGGTGTAGTTTATATAATAGCTACCAATGATTACACTCTCAATATACTAGTGTATATACTAGTACATTACCAAGTCTATACACTAGTGTATATACCAATATATAAACTAGCGTATAGTACATACACTGTTTTATATACAAGTGTATAGTACATATGCCAGGCTATACACTAGTGTATAGTACATACATCGATCTATATTACTAGTATATACACCAATGTATATTCCTAGTGTATATACAACAATGTACATAACTAGTGTATATACTAATATACCTAATATACACAAGTGTATATACCTTGTATATGTCAACTAGTTACATACACTAGTGTATATACTAGTATAAACACCAATGTATATACCTAGTATACACTATTTATATACACCGGTATACCACTATAGACTAGTTATAGACCCTGCATTTTGTATATACCACTATACAAACTTAGTAGTTGGTACAAAAATCCAACTGAAAAAAATGTCAATGCTCATAGGTACAATATACATACACTAGTATATATACAGTAGAATATACACTAATTATATACACTATTAGGTGAGTGCACAAAGTTGAAGGACCTTTTAGATGGAATGATAGATTGAAGCCAATGATTCAAGATCCATAAAACAAAAATATCCCATGCAATGCTGACCCTTCCAAGCCTAGTCCCAATCCTTCCAGCATGCTTGCCAACTAGGATAGTTAAGGAAAACGCGCGCACGTTATGTTTCTCTAAAACATACACACGTTATTTTCTCCAAAAACGTGCACACATTTTGTAAAATATTATTTATGCCCAAAATAGGTCGTGCCCGTCATTTTCTCCACAACAGACAACTACAACATTTTTGGGCTAACCAAAACATGCAAGGGTGAATGCGATTTGGCTGAGAAAGACATACAATTTCTACCTTGGGGATCAATCTCTTCATTATGAGGTATTTACACCAAATCATGTTCTACTAGTCTCACTATTTTAAATAATTTGTATGCCCTATAATATGAGTTGAAACCATAATTTTTTAAATTTCTATGCCCTAAAATAAATTTACATGCCCAATGGAAACCAAAACCCCATTTAATTTACTCATTATAAAAACCAAATCAATTTCTCTATTTTCATATATATTCACAATAATCCTTGTGAACCCAAACCATAATTCACAAATTTGCAAAGTTTCTCAAGTATATTGCAAGGTTGCATACAACTAAAAAAAATTTCAAGTAGAATTCATATATTCCCCAAAATACATAAACAAACATGCTAAATGGCCTATAGAGTCCAAAAAAATTCCTGCCACAACAGATAATAACATATCAAAATCCTTGCCAACTAAGTCACCTAAGACGAGGACATGGGACACCAAGGACACACAAATACGAGTGTCCGAAATGGACATGGTGAGCCACAGAATCAGGACACAGAGGACACGTTATATATATATATATATATATATATATAGAGAGAGAGAGAGAGAGAGAGAGAGAGAGAGAGAGAGAGAGAGAGAGAGAGAGAGAGAGATCCATTTTTTTTAAACTATAACATTTACAAATATCTAATATAAATTACTAATTAGAATGAATACACATTACAGAGTGTGTCATTCACAAATCAGAAGGAGACACAAAGATAATAGCTCAAGATGTCAAAACCATATTTCTCATTTAGTCATCAAAATAAAAGCAAACTTTGATTGTTGTTGTAAAATAGAAGAATAATGTGAATTACAATCAAAGGTTTCTTTTTATCTATCCCAGGGAACTAGAATGCTTCCAAAATTGAAAACATAACCTAATGTTGATTTCGGGCCATCATCTTCTTCTATCGAAATTTTCATTCCTTCAAATGCAATTGCAAAATTAAAATATGCTTTAATATACCTCAACACTCTTAATTGCATTCTAATGTACCTTTCTAGGATAATTCAAAAATCTTAACAACATTTGACTTTCCGAATTTATATTTGGTCAGGTTTTGTAAGATAAACTCCGCAAAAGTTGATGATGCATTTTTTCATTAACATCTTATGATTTTTCATGTTTTGGAAATTTCAATGCTACCTCCATTAGTGTCCTATTGGGATTGCCACTAACCATAGATACCATCTCTTAGAGAAGAGTTTCTTCCTATAGTCCTAGGAAAGAAAAAAAGTCGAACACAGGATTAATGTGTAATAGCTACAATTTGAATCCCTTCGATTGGAAGAAATCTGATAAAATTGAAACACATGTTTTAATTGCCTATAAATTTGTTGATTTTTGAATGAATCATGCCATATTCAGAATGAAAAAAGAACATTAGATTGAGATGTGTGAGGACACGAATTCAACATGTGTCTTTTCATGTCATGATTTTTTCACATGAAAGACACGTGTCTGGCATGTGTTGAGGCCGTATTTGTGTCCGACATAAAACCACAGGACATGAGGGGAAATATGCACTTGTCCAATGACTTACCTTGCCAATATTGGGAATTTATTCATCAATAGCACCATTTACCCATCCTTTAGGCTCTATCACTTGACTCTACCCAAAATATTGAAGTTCGTTTTCCAAGGACATAAATCAACACCTTATAGTTTTGATGAAACTTCCTAATCCAAGTGTTAATATAAGGTATAGAAGCTTCCCATGCTTAACAAATATTTTCCCTTGAATGAAGGGTACGTTTTGGTTAAGGTCAAGACACTGGAGTTCAACAATAGGATCTACCAACATCAAGATACATAGAGAGGTTGTTGTGTTTAATTACATGCCAATCACATACTATCATACATGTTAGAATCCAATGGAAACCTTGCAATCCTAAAAGCCACTATACACAAATATGCAAAGTCTCTCATGGGTATATAGAAAGAGTGCATACAACTAAAATAACATCAAGTGGAATCCATACATGCCCCAAATTACATATAAACAATGATGTTAAAAACACATATTTGATTAAATTTGGAATTATACAGTGGATCTAGAACTTTAACTAGATTGAGTTTTTTCAAAATGAGTAAAGTTTTAAACTTGTATTCATTACATTATTTCTATAAATATTAATTATAGTTTGTATTACAAGCTAAGTTGGTTAAGGTTATTTAATGACATTGATATTGTGTATGTTACTATGATTAAACAATTTAATTATACTTTCGTATGGTGACTACTATGTTTATGTTGAGTTAATATAGTGGTAGAAGGTTGGCACAATTTTAGAATGACACATATAAAACCAATTTAATAGCATAATTCCAATGTGTTTGTTATTATAGCAATTTTAATTCTAGACATAGTTAGTAATAATATTGCATGTGTTGAGTACCATGTTGTATTCATGATGATGATGATAATGGTGGTGGTGGTGGTTGTTATCATCCCCTAAGACCAACTTTGGTCTATCAAACCTTAAGATAAATTATTTAGTTTTCTTTAAAGTTGTATTCCTTTTCTCAAAAATCCCGAGGAGAAGCATTTTGAGCTCACAACAATTATGGATTGTAAGAAGGATTGAAAAGTCTATATTGCAACAAATATTATGAAACTAAGATCTAATATGGGTGTATGCAGAACACTCTAAGAGAAAGTGATTTCCATCTACAGTGCTCATAGTCTCATGGATATGGTAAATTAGTTTTTCCCACAATGCTTTAGGAACTATCCAATTCCATGTTTCAGTATGCAGATCATGAGCGCCTTCAATATACGGAAGCACCTTCAATATATGAAAGGACTCTTCTGTATATGTGCATGCATATACATAAGGCACTTACATATATGCACGTGCATATACGAAAGGCTCTTCAACACTTCTGTATATGCAAGTGCATATACCGAAGAGTGAATTTTGTATATGCACGTGCATATACCGAAGGCACTTCTATATATGAATGCGTATATACAGAAGGCACTCTTCCATATTTGCATATGCATATATAGAAGCGCTTTTGTATATACACGTGAGTATATGGAAGAACCTTCAAATATGTATGGAAAGTGAGTGCATATACATAAGTGCTTCTATATATGCATGTGCATATACAAAATAACTCTTCCATATATGTGCACGCATATATAGAAGACGCTTTTATATACGCACGTGCATATACATAAACCTCTTCCATATATGCACGCACATATACAAAAGGATCTTCCGTATATGCACATGCATATACATAATCCTATTCCATATATGCATGCACATATATTGAATAGATTACATAAATGCATGCTCCTTCCATACATATTCCGTTGATATTCATATGCTTACAATTTGGATGTTCATATCATCTCTTCAGTATGGAGAGTACTATAAGAAGAACTTTAAACGATACTCATTCCTTGAATTCTTGTGAGGAGTGTCTTCATTAACATAAGTGGTTGAGGTTTCATTCTTCCTCTTGTTTTCACTAAAACACTTGTTTCCATAGTGACCATATTTCTTAAACTTACGGCATTTTACATGCGATAAATCATTCTCCTTATCCCTTCGATATGGAGAAGAACTTGGTCTCCTTTCTTGGTGCTTATGTTTGTTAAAATTCCTTCCTATTCCCTTTCCTTTCTTGGCATGAGTGATGAAGGATTGATTCTACTTGTCCCGAGGAACATGAATTCTTTTCCTTGCTGCAATCTTAGTCTCATCCTTAGTGGATTGTTCCCATAACTTGTGAAATTTGAGAGTCTAGGTTTTACCACTTATGGTTTGGATGAAGGTCTCCCAGGATGGTGGAAGACCATTTAGATTTGTCATGAAAACCTCCTTTTCTTCAATGTTATCTCCAATGGACCTTATCTTGTCCCGAAGTTCAGTGGCCCTCATGCAATATGAGGCAATAGATTCAAAATTAATCATCTTCACATTTGATAGTTGGTTCCTCAATGTGTGAGTCAAATTGATGAGAAAGGTCCGAAAACAAGTGATATTTAACTGAGTCCACTAGAATCTTTCTTGTTTTCACATCACACTTCCCCCACTAGGACTTGCCTTCTTTTTCTTATGGTTCCAGACCTTTTTCATTGACAAACTTCAAGAGATCATTTTATTCTAGGATGAGAAGAACCCTAGGCTTCTAGGATATGAAGTTTGTAGCCCCATCAATATGATATTAAACCTTCATTCCAATCATTGTGTCTGCAAGTTTGAACTAGAAACCCTAGAAGGAGTTGGATAAAAAATAAATCTTGGAATTTAATGAAATTGACCTTACAGATAGATGCACCCTATCAAGGAGAGCTGAGGGAAGGTGAGGTAGAGCCAAAGTAGTGGTGGGAAATCTCTAAAACTTGATGCCCTAGGTTCTCCCCACAATATCCTATAGTGTCTCACAGTAAAAAGTGTGAAACTTATCAGAATTTGGTTTTTCTTCCACCAAAGGATGCTCCTCCCCTAGAGTGAAGTTCCCACAACTCTTTTTCTATTGAAGAAATGAGGGAAGGCCTTGTAAGGTCAAACCTTAGCTTTGACAATGGCCTCTTTTAGAACTGCTCTAATACCATGTTAGTTTTACAAGATCATATCAGTATATCTTATTTACAAATAAATAACAGGATGTCTAGAAGAAAGGAAAAGAACAGAAACAAAGAAAACACAAATTTATCCTGGGAAACCCAACCTGGAAAAACCCAACAAACCTTCATATAGAAATAATGACTCAGAGAGAGAGAGAGAGAGAGAGAGAGAGAGCGAATGCCTACCTAAGATATAACCCCATAAAAATGATCTCCTAGACTGCAATAACACATCTTTTCTATCTAAGTGACTTGTGGTGAATGTGTGTAATAATGAGGAGGGACACCTCCTATTTATTTTTATTCTTTTATTATTTGTTCTTTCCCTAAGGCTTACATTGATTCTTTCTATAGTTTACATGAGTAGTTACATCAATATGAACTCCCATAGGAGGAACAAGGAAATACAATACAAGTACAATAAGAATAACTTCTGAAGTTGCACAATTTCCAACATAAAATGTGTAGTCATTATTTTCGACTATGGATTTCCATAGTAAGGAAACACATGTTCAAGTAGTCTACAAGGACTACAAAAAATAAGTGTTTTGTTTAAAATGTGATTACCAAATTTGGAGCTTCAAAGATCGTATTACATCAGGCCATAAATTGGTAATAAAAACAAAGATATGGATCCAAACAAAATCAAAGCGGAGTTAATACCGTCATGAACAAGATTGAAGCTTATAGAAGAAGCTGAGTCATAAACAAAGTTCAAGATAAAATTCTTTAACTCGGTTGATGGGAAGTGGTGAAAGGTATAAGTCCAAATCCATTGTAGTTGGCTCAATAGATCCTGGTGACTGCAACAAAGGAATACGGAACAGTGTAGAAGGAGATGAATTAAAGGAATCATGCTCTACCCTAATTGTATTTAGAAGATTGAGTGTCTGCTGCTACTACTATTCCAAAAGATAAACCTACCTAATCAAATTGGACATGAAGTCAGAAGTGGTTCCGTTGAAATGTGATTGATGGTACCATGAAATAAAATTAGAATCATGTATTTGGTTTTTCCAAGTACCCATATCCACCCTCAGACATTATAATTCTTACTACTGAGACTGAACCACCATACATAGGATTTCAAGGGAATTGTTTAATATCTGGAAGAGATACATGATGACGAAAGGGAGCTAATGAATGATAAGTCAAGTCACAAATAATAGATTAGGGACCAACACCATATGAACTAGGGTGGTGATCCAAGTGAAATATTTCCAAATTTTATAATTACGAGACAATTCCTCACATGCTCAGACATAAATTGAAGGGACATTGAAGTTGATGAATTCATGCATCGTGCAATCCAAGGGAGATCAAAATGATATCAAAATTTAATGCATGGTTTGATAAAGGATAAAAATGATTTAGAGGAATGATGTCAGAATAAATTCCTTGTATGAATACAACGCATGGACAACATATCAGGCATATCAACTCTTACCATGCATGTGAACGATTGGAAATATGTGTGAAAACAAGATAATTTATTGACATTCATAAAATACCCTTGTGTCTAAAATATGAAATACGATCACTTCCAGGATACATTAAATAGGACATAGAAAACGATGATAACGCAAGATAACATGAATCGGTTCTGATAGAAAGATGGGTTATCTGCGACTTGGCATACCAAAAGAAAAGAAAACATGATTACGTGAGCACAAATCCAAGGGGAGTAAAAATATAAGAGAGTCCCTTTGCCATTGATGTCAAAGGGGAGAGAAATATAAACCCTAATGATATAGGGAGCAATGTGAATATCAAATAAGCTAGAATAAAAAAACACACAAAAGAAGCAAGAGCATGTTCAGAAAAAGAACCTTTGACTCATAGAAGAAGAGCTCACCTTTAGGGGAAGTTTATGACAGGTTCTATTATTGAAAGTTGTGTTGACATCAATGACAAAGAGGTATATTGTTGAACATTTATTTTCGTTGATTTCAAAGGATCAAACGATTTTGTACTAAACATAATGTCAAAGGTATTGAGCATGAATTGTCCATTGATGTCAATAAGATTGTTAAGGAGAAAATTGATGACAAGGAATAGACTAATGCTAGAAGATGATGAATATTTCCTCACACAAGATATATTGAAGAGATACATATGGAAGAATGTGGACGTCCCATGAGACCAAATATCCCAACACGACATTGGTCACGAGTGGGAAAATAATAATCCACAAAGAAGATACTTAAAAATTGCAAATATGCACAAATACCATTTGTGTGAGACTTATGAATGAATCACATGAAACAAAAGAATGTGTAATAGTCCCACAAAGGAAATGGTAGGTGGTATGAAGACTTGTGAAGAAAAACATGATTTTAGAACCTATGTGCAAAAGTCCCACAAGGGCATTGGCATATATGCTCTAAACTCCATGCTAGTGTCGATTCCACTAAACTAGGTTCATATTTCCATATTTATCTAACAAATCCCAATATATTGGCCCGGCCTGACAGAGTGTAACTCTGTTGACAACATCTACGACGCAAGTGAGGTCTCACCCGAAATATCTATGGGGACTTCTAAAACCAAGTTTATTTAGTTATGGAAGGGGATTTCTTCATCTCAACAAAGACAAGATGTTTGACCAAAATAGAGGGATGGATTACTGTCGACACAACAATAAAGAAGGCCAATCCTTCAACACATTCATGACATACAAAATTAGACAGAAACGTCAACACATGTAGGATATATAAAGAATACACATCTAAACCATAGTTATTGTCGACATTCCACAATATAAGTGAGACAAACTCATAAATATTAAAACACAAGACATACATAAATTAAAGCCACAGATATTTAACATGTGAACCCATACGAGAAAAAAACACAAAAGAGTTCTTCATCTAGCATGAGTAACATTTGGAACGATTTTGGTCTGTCCACACAGCTTGCAAACTTCTCTCAAAATCTTATTTACAATGGATGAGTTTTCTTTGTCTTTCCCATGCTCTCATGCTTTCTTTCTGAAAAATAGACTATTTAGTCTAACTTAACTCACTGTTATATTTGTTGTTTCCTAAAAACATGTCAAATTCCCGAATTTGACTTACTCTTATCATTTTCCCATCGCGGCCTTCATCGCCTTGCGACTAGATTCTTCACAATTTCAACCAAAACTGGTATGCACATTCCTTGGGACAACATGCCCCAAAAACTCACTCATGGATCCTCCCTAGCCTCTTAAGCCAGATACTTCTATTGCGTCGATTTTACTATGAAACTCATGAAATACCTTCATCACCTTTTCTTCCACTACAACAAAAACTGGATTTAGCGTCTCTTTTTGCATCCTTTTTTGCATCTAGACCATCTTTTAGTGTATTTTTCTTCATTTTTTGGACAAAATGGTGCAATTTCACGGGTTGGTGCTATTTTAGGCGTTTTTTGCGTCCTTTTTCTAAATCTGGCGCAAATTGTGGCGTAATTTGCACTAGGTTTTGCACCTGGTTATGCGCCAAGTTTTGCATTATGTTTTGCGACAGGTTTTGAGCCTAGTTTTGCACCTAATTTTGCGCCTAGTTTGTACATCTACTCTTGTTGCGCCCCCTTTTACGTCCATGTTTGATTCAACTTTTATGCCCTTGTTTTCATCCACTTTTGCATAATTTTTTACATCCACTTTTGCATCCACTTCTGCTTCTTTTTTTGCATCCCTTCGTGCGCCAAGTTTTGCATCAAATTTTACATCCTGTTTTGAGTCTAGTTTTGCATCTCATTTGTTTCAGCCATTTTTGCATCCACTTTTGCATCCATTTTTTCGTCCACTTTTGCACCCACATTTTCATCTCTTTTTGCATCCCATTTTGCATCCATGTTTACGTCTTTTTTTGCATCTACTATTGCATCCACTTTTTCATCCACTTTTTTCACATCCCAATTCCCACCCATTTTTGTGCCTACTTTTACACCTGCTTTTGCATCCACGTTTGCATATTTTTTTGCATCCAATTTTACATCAGTTATTGCATACCTTTATGCATCCATTTTTGCATCCACTTTTGCATCGGGTTTTGAGTTGGGTGTTACGACTACTTTTGCATCTACTTTTGCATCTACTTTTGTTGCATCCACTTTTGCATCCAATTTTTTATCCAATTTTACATCCATGGTTGTATCCACTTTTGTGCCACTTTTTTCATTATGTTTTGCTTCCACGATTGCATCATTTTTTGCATC
>LPNX010509998.1:67542-87478 GCA_001517045.1 Pseudotsuga menziesii
AACAATGGTGGTGAGTATGTCAAGTCTAAGTTTATTAATTATTGTGCAGATGCAGGTATTTAGATGCATCATTATATCCCTTACACACCACAACAAAATGGTGTTGCTGAGAGGAAGAACAGATCACTGAAGGAGATGGCAACATGCATGATGGAGGCCAAAACTTTGCCACCAAAGTACTGGGCCGAAGCTATCAACTGCGCAGCATATATTCAGAATAGGGTGCCTCACAAACAACTTGATGGCATGACTCCCTTCAAAGCATGGAGTGGGCACAAGCCAGATGTGACCCATTTTAGGATTTTTGGCTCAAAGGCTCGGGCTAGAATCCCGACAAAGAAGAGGAAGGCTTTGCAGCCCCAAAGGCAAGAGTGTCTTTTTGTTGGATACTCTGAAGATTCAAAAGGGTACAAGTTGATAAATTTTAGCACAAACAAATCCTTCATTGAAAGGTGTGTTCAGTTTGAAGAAGAACCCCTTGCAGCAGTGGAAGTTGGTGAAGCCTCTTTACCACCTGAACCTCAAGAAGTAAGTAAAGAGTTTGTTGAACATGCTGATTCTGATTTTTCTGATGGAGATAAGTTTATTTCAGACCCTAACAGCCCCACAAGGCCAAAATGGGCAGCCAAGACACTACATGCAGCAGGTGAGCTAGCTGGGGATCCCAATGACCCAAGAAGGACTAGATCTCAGTTTGAGAGTGGTATGTGCATGAAGGATCCTATGTTTGCTGAAAAATGATATTTGATGGTGGATTCTGATCCTCAAACATATGGAGAAGCAGCAGGATATCCAATATGGAAAACAGCCATGAAGGAGGAGTTCAGCTCACTCCAGAAGAGCAACACATGGGAGCTAGTGGATCTTCCTCCAGGAAGAAAACTAGTACAGTGTAAGTGGGTCTATAAGACCAAATTTGCTGCTGATGGTTCACCAATGAAGTACAAGGCCAGATTGGTAGCCAAGGGCTACTCATAGGTTCATGGCATAGATTACAATGATACCTTTGCCCCAGTGGCAAATATGGATTCCCTCAGGCTAGCTCTAGCCATTGCAGCCTCAAGGCAATGGGAGGTACATCACATGGATGTAAAATGTGCCTTCCTAAATGGAGATCTCTCTGAAGAGATATATATGCAGCAGCCTAAAGGTTTTGCTACTAACCCTTCTCTTGTGTGCAGGTTGAGAAAGTCATTGTATGGGCTAAAGCAAGCCCCCAGGGCTTGGTATGCCAAGATCGATAGCTTCTTGCTATCACTGAATTTTGTTCAGTGCAAATCGGATCCAAATGTCTATTTGAAGTTAGTTAATGGTTCATTAATGATCATTGTGTTATATGCTGATGACCTCCTCATTACAGGAAGCTCACAGGCTGAGATTGCTTCCTTAAAAGGAGCTATGAACCAAGCCTTCTCCATGACAGATTTGGGGCTCTTAAGTCAATTTTTGGGGCTTGAGATCTCTCAAACCAAAATATGGAATCAAGGTGCACCAGTTCAAATATGCCTTGAACTTGCTGAACAAATTCAAAATGAAGGATTGCAAAGCAAGCAAAACTCCTTTCCTTTCAGGAGTGAAGCTGGAAGAAGCTGATTCTTCACCGATGGTAAACAATACACTGTATAGGAAATTGATTAGATGTTTGTTGTATCTGGCACATACTAGACCTGATATTTGTTATGCAGTAAGTGTGGCTTCTATATTCATGGATCAGCCTCAAGATATCCATTGGAAAGAAGCCAAAAGGATCCTTAACTTTGTTCAGGGAACAAGGACACATGGGATCTTCTATAAAGCAAAATCTGATCTTGATTTGATTGGATTTACTGACAGTGATTGGGCAGGTGATAGCATAGATAGAAAGTCCACTTTAGGATATTTGTTCATGCTTGTAGAAGGGCCAATCAGCTGGTCAAGCAAGAAACAGAGTGCCATTGCACTCTCATCTACAGAAGCAGAGTACAGAGGAGTTGTTAATGCAGCAACTCAATGTTTATGGTTGCAGGGTTTACTTGGAGAGTGTGGCTTTGAACCAGAGTACTCAACTACCATCTACTATGATAACCAGAGTACTATTCGAATCTACAAAGATCCATTTCAGAAGCAGAGAACCAGACACATTGATATCAATATGCACCACATCAGAGAACTTGTGCATGATGGCACCATTCACCTACTCTTCTGCTCATCTTCAGAACAAGTAGCTGATATCTTCACCAAATCATTTTGTGAGAAGACCTTCAGCAATCTCAAATCACTACCGGGGATTTCTGATCATGTTGTGCAAGCATGAGTGAAGACAAGATTCTACAATTTTGTTTTACAGTCCATGTTTAAGGGAGGATTTTCCCAAGTTGGTTTTTCCTCTTTCCTTGTTTAATTGGACATGCAGTATGTAAAGGGTGACTAAGCCTGGTTGCTAGGCCCTATAATTTTCTGATATATTACTCATAAGTCAGGCTTAAGGGGGGGTGTTAGAATAATCAACCCATAGTTTACCCATTTAGACATTAATTTAATTATTCCTGTCTTATTAGCCTAGTTCATGTGTCCCACCTTGTGCAAGTTGTCATTTGCCTATCTATAATGGTCAAACTTGCCTTATTTGACTCATGTAGCACATGGGAGAGCTAAAGGAATCAATTCTGCTTTATTCCTGGCCTCCTAGGCGCCCTTCTGCTTTTTCTGCTTTATTGCCTGCTTTTTCAGTGTTTTAAGGCAAACGGAAAAGCTAGACTAGGTGAGGTTGACTAGTTTTTTGTCCTACACATCCTCCTCTCTTTTCTCCATGAAAAAGCATGTATGAGCTGCCATTCCACCACTCTTTAGCTTGCCTAAGACTTTTTTCTAATTCGTGAGCTCCATGACAAATTTGGGATCAGCTTTTTACACCTATGGGGGATTTGCTTATTTTTGGTAAGCCTGCTTTATGCTAGATTCGAATTGCTCCTCATGCATTTGAATCCCTGATGTATGTTATTTATTCAGCAACCTATGTTATTACAGGGTTGGCTATTGTACACTGATTTAATATAGTTTAGTGTTCAGCTCCAATTTTCAGTCTCTTTGTGAGTGATTTTGCATGATCAATTGTTAATTGTTGTGAGTAAAATTAATCTATCACCTGGTTCAATTTCCACAAATGCATATCTATTATATATTTTCAAAATACCTTGTTAATGGAATCGTAATTGACAAAAAATGATTTGGCTAGATACTAAGATTTTATTAAGCACATTAGATATCCCTAAATGAATACAAACTATATATATTGACCAATTGGCAGACATGTTTCAACAATTTTCAAAAAATATCAGTTGGACAAAGAAATCAATTGACATTCTCTAAAAAGGCACTTTCCATAATCTTGTAGATACAGAGGCCAAGACTATTTCTCTAGTGCATTTTATGAAAATTAGTTCTTTTATATAATTATGATATCCTAGCACATTGGGTTAGCTCAATTGGTTTGGACTGACCAGTTTCAAGATAGAGTTCACTAAGAGATCATGGTTCAAATGACACTCATCAGTGTTGTCCTATGACTAAATTTTTTTAAATTTATAATTATGGATTACTGAGAACATCAAATCAAGTCAGACCATATGTACTATAGCCCCCACCAACCAAAAAAATCAATAAAACATTACCGAGCTTGGCATGATTTCATACAATTTCTCAAGATAGTATGATTTCGTAACTAGAATTTTCCACGAACTTTATAACTCTTCCTGAACAATGAAGATAAATTTGTACTAATGGCATTTCCATCCCAACTAGAGAAAGTGAATGTCACTATTAGAAACTTAGAAAGTACAGATGGACATTATTCACTGAAATGAAAGCACCAAAATAAGAGAAAACAGGAAATAAAATGATCAAACTTTTTTGCCAAGTGTCTCACAGATCTTAAACATTGCTTGACCAATGTTATTCAACGCTGTGATTAATTCCTGTTGTGCTTTAACCTTCTCCTCCTCAATATATATCATCCTTTGTACACTCAGGATATGATATTTCAAATACTTTTCATCTATCTCCATTCGTTGTTCAAACATACTACAATACTTATCATGCCGTTTTAGATGCCCCTGCTCAGTCAGCTTAAGATTAGAAATGATTTTCTTATTGTTTTCAACCAAAGTTGATTTTATCCCTGATGTCATGGATCCTACTTTCCACTTTTTCCCTGTAAAATGGTTGTCTCTATCAATCGAAGCATCCCCTTAATTCTCGAGTGGTGTCTCAAGCTTCATATTCTTATGCAGTGGGGTATTTTATTTTATTTATTATATAAACACCCCAATACTCCGGGGGATTTTTTATTGCAAATCGTTACCATAGCAGAGGCAAGCGGAGGGAGCATAGGGCACACACACAAAGGTTTTTCGCGAGAAACTAATTCACTGGTTTTCCATTCTGCATCCCATCAATACCCTTTTTTCCCTCAAGGGTTTAGCATTACTGGAATTCAAGGTTATTGTTTTGATGAAAGGACCCATGGTGGTGGCACCATCCATGGAATGTTGGTTGTATTTGCAGGCCCTCTTCGGACCATAATCGATTTGGGTGATTGGGGTTTTCATAATTAGCACACCTACTCATCGATCCAATGGACTGGGGTTTTCTCACCTACACTTGCCTACTCCTAGATTCGATGGCTTGGGGTTTGTTCACCTATGCCTACATGCTCGCAGATTTGACAGGGTGGGGTTTCTCCAACGGCTGCACATTATCAATGTAGGGTCTACGATTCTGGTGAATGATGTTGGTGGGGCATTTAGCTAAGCTTGTTACTAGGTCCTTTCTATTTCCTCTTTCAAAATTTTTTGGTATTAGTTATCATTTTGTCCCTAAGTAAGTGAATACTTCGGTTTTCGGTAATGGAAAAATACAGTTCAAATTTGCTACCAATTTTTTTGGGGGTATATCTTTCCTACGAGCTCATGGTTAATACAAGCAATATGGATGAGATCCTGATTGCCTTAATATCACACAACACGGGGTGTTAGTTTCATTTGTATATTTCATCCTGATTGCCTTAATATCACACAACGTGGGGTGTTAGTTCATTCGATAATATACACGGTTCACAGATCTTAATTGACATTTTAGATATCAGGTCATATCAGTAACAATGCATTTTAATCCATTGCAAAGATCTAAGCTTCTTTTTTGTTTTCCTTCCCAGTGGGATGAATCAATCCTCAACTGTAAACTATATATATGCAATAAAATGAGGTTCTCTATAGCCCCGGTGGGTGGAGGGGTTCCATCAGTACTGCTTGTTTGCGGGAAAGACTGTATATGTGATCCTGTATTGAATATGGACTGCATTGGTTGTGCATTATACAGATACTAGAACACACCCATCTAAACCTGGGTTTAATGCGCACCTATAGGTTGCATAGGTCGGGAATTTATATCTCGAGTTCACATGAATGGATGATGTCTCAGATATTAGAATTTAGATGGGTTTTTGTTAGTTATAAAATGCAAGGAACAACAACATGCCATACAAAATGTTTTACATGTTGCGAGATACATACACAAGGGAATGAGCACTACTCCCAAGAATTCGAACTAGTACTTGTAAACGATGTGCAAGGGCCTTCATCAATCTCTAGTGGCATAGATATTTGTACATCCAAGAAAGAATATGAAGTTTGCATTTGTTCTTTCATTTTAAGCAAATTTTCTAAACACCAACTATTCATGCACGAGGAAAGAGTTGTGGTAAAATTGTTAAGACATGAAAGCTAGATGTAAAGCTGATATGTTCTGCAACATGATCCTATAGCTTGAAGTCAGAAGAACCAAATGAGAACTAATAGGAAGCAAGTTTATGATGTTTCAATCGGGTGTTGCACAAATGGATTTAGTATGTTCCTCGCTAAAAGACATATTTTTAGTATTGTATTTACAGACGGCAAAAACACACACATAAGCAGGGGTTTTTTTCTGGTAATTTATTATTCATTTATTCTGGTTCTTGAAGTTTTCAAAAATAAATTTTATTTTACTATAGGAAGTATGTAACGCTTCTGGCACATGTTTATTTTGTGACAGGGATCAATGTATTCAAAATCTCCTTTGGTATCTGGTTTGAAAAATAAACCTTTCATTTTGAGTACATTCATTCGAATCTTCCTCAAAACGAGCATTGTGATCTCATCCGGGACTATTTAGTAACTCAGCTCATAGTTTTTTATTTGTGTTTTGTCAAAATATTCGTAAAGAGTAGCCTCTCTCTCAGTTTGGTCCTACTGCCTTCTATTGCTTATAAGGACACGCTCTGTCAATCCCCATAGTACAGTGCTTAGGTTTTTCTGAAACTTAGTAATGGTTCTTTTTGTATTTTGTGTTGCATTGGTTCAGTGTTTATTCCGAAGATATTCCAACATCGAAAGTCACAGAGTCAGAGGTCACAGAATATCTCACTTTATGAAGAATATGTAGTTATTTGTCATTTCAATGGTTTTTGGTCTCCTACATCAGACCTGTGCAAGTGGACTCATTCAAACTGGACAAAGTGGACTCTTTAGGTTACAACATGATTTATAATTTGTAAGCATCTCAATATTTGTATTCTAACCATCCTTTTATTACCTTGCTCAATTGGAACAAAATCAAATTCAAGTATTCCTTAGAGGTGTCATCAAGAAAATCAAAAGGGGCATATTAAGACATGTAGCCAGCACTACAGAAAAATCCCCAATAACAAATACAGTCTCAGACCTTTCAAGCCACTTTGCTTGGTGTCCATTTCCTGAACAAACTTAATTAGAGATAGACATTGAAACCGAACTTCTGAATATTGGTATGTAATTACATTGTACTTTTTGCAGATACAGCAAGGGTGTGTATTTTTAATAAGAGCCATTTTTATATTTCTAATCACTTTTATTTTTGGCGGATATTGCAGATGATATTTAAATTGAAGAAGATTTTTCAACTTCAACTGCATCGTCATCTTCTCCCGCTAGTAGTACAGGATTTGTCTATATAGGGAAATATAGCTCCAAAGGTATTGATGTTACACTATTGGTTCCTTGTGATCATTCATATTTGTGTAATAGATTTTTCAAGGTGATATTGGTCTCACAGTGTTTCACATATTTTTTTCAAAAGACAAGGAAAGTGATAGGCAAAAATTATTAGATGAAAAGATTGAGGAACTAAAGCCCAGAAAGATAACCCCTGATGAAATTAAGGCTGCTTATGGCCATAAGAAAGATCTAGTAAGGTATTTTATGCTATACCAAAGACTCCTTTTTATCAATGTTCCTTCGGTAGGTATCTTACTAACAAATAGTAAACTGGGGTGGCAGGGCTTGCAGTAAACAGGCTTCAAGAGCAGGGAGAGAAGCTACAGGTATATTTATATTTCCATCCAGCATGTAGTAGAATCCCAAGCACTCATATTTGGAGGAAAAATTAGTTAAAACTTAAAATTGATTACAATATAGGAGAAAGATCTGGAATATAAACTTTATTGAATTGGAGTCAGTTGATACAATGACATCATCCCCTTTTATTTCATCAATTCGGTAGTTGTGCTACCTAATACTCTTATCCACTTTACTAACTAATGACCTAATATCACTTAAATAACATGAATTTATTACATTTCAACTTAGAATTGGAGTGTTACAACCTCTCTTAGCACGGCAATAATATTTTAAATTGTTGCATGCCTTTCCCCTCTCGACATAAAAAACTTGTAAAGACGATTACAATATTAATATAGGAAACAAATTTTCACTAGTGTCGGGTTTTGGATTATCAGAATGACAGCTTTCCAATGTCAGAAAATCCAATAAATAGGACATCATCAGGATTCTTGTTCTCAAGTGTGAGCTCATCCAAAGCAGAAAAAATATCACAACCCCAAACCCAAAAGATGGAAACCATATGATGTGGACTCTGTCTCTCAAGAATGAGCTCCAGTTCTCTCAGGTCATTCTCTTTGGGTTTATTTCAAGTTTTTGTCAATATTTTGAATCAGGCCCTCAAGGGTCTAGGTTTGGCTTGTTAATTTTTAGTTTGCAGTCCAAAACAATGCCTCGACATGAATGTATTTTATTTTGTACATATTCAATAGAGAAGTATCTCAATTACCAAAACAAGACAGTAACATGTGTATAAGTAACATGTGTATGAGTCAGGCAGAAAACAAATAAATAACATAAAAGCATGATCTTACGAACCTCTTTCATGGCAAGCCAACAACCAACCATGACAACCTGCTCAACTTGTACCACGGTCTCAATATATTTAGTATCCTCTTCTTGCATTCCATTTATTGTTTTAGGATCCTTTTTGTCAACTAATAAAGCCCGATTACTAGATTGGATATCATCAATAAAACTTTCAATCTTCTCTGGCATATCCAATGCATCTATAGAAACTACCCAAAGTGCCAACGATGTCACCCACACCACAAGTCCAAGAATCCTCTCTAGGGAAGCCTGTACCTAAGAGGCACTTGCTTGAGTAGCCTCAGAAGTGCAATCCAATTCTTCAATTGTGTATCGTAGTGTAAGAAATATTCCATGAATAAAGATGTGTTCACATTCTTTCACCAGATATTTCTCACCCTCTTCAATTCCCATGTTTAACCAGTAAATCTAGGACTGAATGTATTCTCCAATTGGAGTTCCAACATTATTTCTATGTAAGTAATTATTCTTTTCAGGCCTCTTAGCACTCTTGCACAGTAAACGAGATTCAAACAATTTAGACTCGGAAACATGATCTTGGGCAATTTTCATAGTCCATCCAAGCTCCTGAACATACTTTATGAAGATAAGATGCAAATGCAATGCTCCTGCATCACTCTCTCTCACACGTGGACTGCTAACAAGATTTTTTGAACACCCGATAACTTCATTAACAGTGACCTTATTAGTGATTCCAGGTAGAGGAGTAGGAAACTATATAAGGATTTGAAATGCATTTTCTCTCAATTTGTCCCAACTATCTACAATAGTTCCAACGAATACTAGTGTGGAATCTACTAAAAGCAGCCCTTGATCATATGGATGGTAGTAACTAGTACCTAAAGATGAAGACAATGCACATTGACTAGACTCTTGCTTTTCCAGTTGATGAATGGACCAAACATTAATCATCACCAATAACAACTCCATAGCCATGCTCTTCCTTTCATAGGGAGCTGAAGGATACAAAGATGAAAAAAGAAGGCGGCCCAACCACTTCATAAACCGGTCGAGTTCCCTTACACCTTCCAATATACTCTTATTGTATTTCTTATAATTTGCTACAAGTGAATAACCTATTTCTACACCATATATGCACACATTGCTACTACCATTAACACATAATTTGGATGCAATTTGTTTCATTTTCCTTTCAATTGCAGTACATACCCGTGAAAAAAAATTTCTGAAGAGCATAGTCCACTTCATTCCAAAAGCTGTAGAAGAGAAACACATGTTTAATGGAATTGCCATTCGCATCAGACTCAGCTCTAAGCTGGATACCAAGCTTGATGTCTTGGGATTTAAGAACAATAATTTTGCAACATCTATACGAATCATATCATCAGTGTGAGTTAATGAAAATTTCAGCCACTCAACATACTTGAACCTTGGACCCTTTTACAAAATCCACAGCCAAGCCATTTTCTTGCTGCCTAATCTCATCACTATCATCTGAAAGAAATGAAGAATTGCAGTACCACTCGATGTCTCCTTCTAGAAAAGCAAGTGAATGAGCTACCTTCAACAAATAGATAGTCGCAACAACATTCTGATCAATTGTTAAATCTCCTGGAAGACCAAATTCTCCTTCTATTTCAACCCAACTGAATATGCCATTCATGCTTTCCGTTTTAGTGTCATGGTTGAAAATAAAAGCAAGAATGGTAAAAATTCCATCACCATCTATCACTGACCATGACAAATATTGAAGTCCAAGATTAAAGTAGGTGGGTAGTCCCTCCTATGAAAAATACATCCCTTATGTGTTTAGTGAGTTAAAATACATAATTATTGCTATGTTATGATTCCATGATGGGATAAATATTACTTTGAGAGAATTCTCCAAAGTTAGTCCATTTGTCATGTGAAGGAAGGTGAGTGCTATTGATTGTTGCTCTTATTCAGAGTGATTTTGATATGATGAGTTTGTTTGTTTGTATATTGCTTCTTTTAACTATTAATAATATCAATGTACATTTTACACATTTATACATAAACAGTGGGTTGTGTAGCTTATGTCACAACCTAATAAAATTTAAAATGTTAATCCAGATTGCTTAAAGAGCATAAAAATAGTTATCAAAATTGGCAGCTGGGAATTCACATTTAGTGATTTTCCATAAATGTCACTTAGCAGGTCCAAAATATAGCAACCCTAAAGCTTTTCCATTAAGGCTTGAGAGAAGGCAATCACACAAATCCATGAACATCAATTATGTTTTCATTCAAAGTGGACTCCTATCCATCATTATCTAGCTTAAAATTCATGACAATGGTTTCCATCCATTGTTCTTGAGCAACTTCTCATTCTTCGAGAAAGCAAGGCAAGAACTTGTCATTTTGACATTTGTGGGTGAGGATGGGCTATGAGAGGCTAATTATGGCATTGTTCATGCATTATTGTACATCACAGTGAATGTTATGCCTTGACCTTTCTTTAGAGTGATGCAAGTACTTGGTGCAACACAAATGTTGCAAGAGAGTCCATAAGAGGCTCCTTGCTTATGCTACAAAGAATTTTACCATAATACTCAAACAATTAACATAGAGGCACCACATCCAACTCCACTTTTTGTTCTTATATAATAATCTTCATATAGAGATTAACAAAAATTAATGAACCATTTTCCCATTAAGAACTTTGTACATGTTTTCCCTGGTTAAACAAGATGTGTTCATTTTTTTTTGTATGAGGAATATGAATGCATATCCAATGAGTTGGAACACTTTTTGAAAACTAGTGAACTAAAGCATTTTATCCTCTTAAAGGGTGACCTTCCATGAAATGGGTGTAGGGGGATATTGAATGGTTTCATGTCAATATTGAATGGTTGCATGACAATAAGATTGTGTAATTGTTTAGGATATTTTGTTGCCTGAGCACGGTAGATTTTTCTGCTTATTAGTGTATTTGGAAAAATAAATTGGATTTTAAGCATGTTTGTATTTGGATTTTATTGTCTTTTATTACAACTATAAATGATGAAATATATGTGTTAATATTGCTCATCTTCCTGATTCTTAAAGGGTGCTAGCTCAATGGAAGATCACCTGCTTTACAAGCAGGAGATTGGTGGTTCGATTCCTCCATGCCCTAATGATATTGCAATGTATTTCTAAAGGTAAAAAATGTAGTAGTGCAAGATGGATGCAATATTAGAAGCAATACTAAATGCAAAACATGATGTAAGAGTGGACGTCACACCAAACACAAAAGTGGACGCAAAATCCGACCTTATGTCAGACGCAAATGTGGACACAAAAATGGAGTCACACTAAACGCAAAATTGGATGCAAAAAGAGACTCAACACTAGACACAATTAATGACTCAAACTAATAGGTCCAAAACTAGACGCAACAATAGATGAAAAAGTGGATTCCTAACTAGATGTAAAATTGGGCATTAAATTGACCACAAAATATGGTGTATCGATGGACATAATACTAGGCATAACACCAGGTGCAAAACTGGAAGCAACATTTGGCGCAAACAAAAACTTAAAACGAGACACAATTTTAGATGCAAGACGGGACAAAACATTGGATGTAAAACTAGACGTAATATTGAATGCAAGATGGGATGCAACATTGGACACACAACTAGATGCAATATTAGATACAAACATGGGCGCAAAACTAGGCACAACACTAGGCGCAACACTAGGTGCAAAATTGGGCTCAAACATAGATGCAGAAAAAGACATCAATCAGGATGCAACACTAGGTACAAATCTAGATGCAAAATATGAAGTAAAACGAGATGAAATATTTGGCACAAACATGGATACAAAAAAAGATGTAAAACAAGATACAAAACTAGATGCAAATGGGGATGCAACATTATAAGTAAATTTGGATGCAAAACTAGACGCAATATTGGGCCTAAAATTGGATGCAAACCTGGATGCAGAATTGGACACATAATTTTATGTAAAACATGGTGCAAAATTGGGTGCAAGACTCGATGAAAAACTAGGAGAAAAATAAGACGCAACATTGGATGCAAAAATGAGCGTGAAACTGGGTGCAAACAATGATGTAACAAAGGATGCAAAAAAAGATGCAATAGAAGTTGAAAAATTGGGCGCAAATAAAGGCATAACATTAGATGCAAAAAATTGGGCGCAAAAATGGACACAAAAATGGATGTTAAAAAGGACGAAAAAAAAGATGCAATAGACGACGTTTTACGAAAATGTACAATAGTGTCTGGTTTAGCGCCAGATTGTTCACCACAATTAGGAAAAATTACACTAAAATCCAGCGCTAAATTCGACGCTAAATCCAGTTTTTGTTGTAGTGTTCTTCTCTTTGCACATCGTCTTTTACTTTCTACACTTGTTCAAAAAGTTCGGAACTTATATGTTTCGAAGTTGAAACTCATGTCGCTCGCAGCACTTGTCGCACCCAATCATGGACCAGGTGGATAGTTCTTGTAACATTCTCTACTTTGTTTTGGAGCCTTGCGACACATTATGTTCATCTTTTCTATTGTGTTGGCATTTTGTAAACCTGCTACTATAATGTTTTGTCATAAAAATCCTTACTGATCTTCTCAATTGGCAGTAATTTCTTCAATTCATTTTCTAGCTCGGTCAGATTCGCTTCAAGAGTATGAATCTTCTATGTGAATTTATCCAACTCTGCATCATCCATCAAGGATTCCCACAACTAATAAACCTGCACATATGCTTTGGCACAAAGTTCCTCGGCCTCCTGAATCTTTTGCACATTTTTAGTTACTTCCTTTTGTTGCACTTCCAATACCTCAGGGGGTGTACTGGGAGTCATCTTCGCTTCTAATTTTATAATTCATTGGTGGAGGTTGGCATATGCCCCGCCAATTATAATAACTTGAGCCTTTATTAGAATTTCATTTGTAACTCCCTCTTCGGAGAAATCATGGCATGTAAGTGTGACATTTTGTTCCAATCTTTGCCTGTCCTTCTGCCATGTGTGTGATTTCTACTCAGTTTCTTTCACTTTTTTTATTTAACGATGCAATGGTATTCTTTGAATTTTTGAGCTGTTCAAACGCCGCATGCTATATTTCCTTCAACTCATATACTGCATCCTACTGAATATTATGCATTAATGACAAATGTTACCAAAAAACATGTTGCTGAAATATTTCCTTACCCCAACTTAACTTCCCACCAACTGTCCTTTGTGACAAAAGTTCATCTTATGACAACATTTATCTTGTGACAGATATACAATCTATGACAATATTTCTCATGTGATAGACATTAATTCTGTGACAGACATATTGTCAGTGACAACATTGTACACTTGTGACACATTGGTAAACTTGGGAAAACAACTTTATATACAAATCTTTGATTTTTTTTTTCTTTTCAGTTGAGTAAAGTACGTATATCTTGATAAGGTTTTAGATGAGTTACGTTCACTAACCCTTTAAGGGGTGTACCACCTAACTTTTGTAACTGGATCACACCTCCATAAATGATATGAGTGATGACATATGGTCCAAACTAGTGCGTTCGAAGCTTGCCAGGATTTTTTAAAAATTTACTATCATATAGGAGGAAAAAATCATCGACCTGAAACTGATTTAACTTAATATGGAGGTCATTCCAAGCCTTCTATCTCTCCTTCTCGACATGCTGAGGATATCCTCCAACACATAAATATTCTTCCAATTGTACCAACTACGAAAATATTTCTTCTGCTTATACAACATCTATCATTTCAGTGATTGTAGCAATTCTGAGACTAGATATAATATATTATTATGGCATGGAAACCTCTTGTCCATAAACCAATTTTAGTGGAGTTTTTCATGTCATATTTTTTGCAAGTTGTGCGATAATCCCATGATATCGTAGGCATCTTCTGATCTCAATCATCCCTTTGAAAATTACATATCTTCGCCAATGCATTCTCTAAGATCTTATTAAATGCTTAGACAACGTAGTTTGCTTGTGGGTCGTATGGAATTGTCTTCTGGTGTTGAATCTGAAATTCCTCAGTTAATTTGTCAATTAAATGATTTACAAAATGTGTACCTTGATCACTTATCAAAATTTTTGGGCATCCAAATTGGGTCACAACATGGTCAAATAAAAATATGGTAGCGGTCAGACCATTAAAATCTCTTATTGGCACTTCTTCGGCCCATTTAGTTAAGTAGTGTGTTGCAATGATTATATAGCATGCAACCGTTTGTTTACCTCGTGGGTTAATAGGACCCACAAAATCAGTAGACCATTTATCGAATTCCTACAAGGTTAATTGTGGTACAAATGACATTTCATCTCACTGGGACGGTTTTCCAGTTGTTTGACAAATATCACATCTATGTTAATAGTATATATCCTCTACATGTAGAGTAGGCCACCATAATCCTACCTGTAAACTCTTGTGCAATATTTATTTTCCTACATAGTGGCCTCTTGCGACACCAACATGTGATTCATTCAGCACCATCGGTCACTCATGTTCCAAGACATAGCGATGAAGTATTTCATCTGGTCCCATCTTATACAATTTCCTAGTGATCAACTGGAAATATACAACTTTTACAATTAATTTACGCTTCTTTTTTGTACTAAATTCATCTGGTGCATATCTTGTATTCAAGAGATGTGCAATATATCTATAGTGATTATTAATCTTCCTGACCACAAACAACTGTGTGTCGAGAAGACTATCGTCAATATTAGTAGGTTCTTCTCTTCTTTCTAATGTCGACAAATGGTTAGGTCCTGAATTCAGTCAACTTGGATTGAAAATAATCTCAAAATCAAATTCTTGAAATAGGAGAAGCCATCAACAACTATTCTCCCCCGACATTGGCTTATTAACCAAATATTTTAGTGCAGAATGCTTTGTATAGATATTGAAATGTACTCCCAACAAATAATATTGAAACTTATGGAGAGAATATACCATATAAATTCCTTCCCTCTCAGTAGTGGTAAATTTCCTTTATGTTTTCAACAAATTTCTACTAGCAAATGCAATGGGGTGATGAAGAGAATTCTCATCTGGTTGTGCAAGTACAACACTGTGCATGACATATGATGTGTTGACATGTACATGCAATTATTTTTTCTAGTTTGGAAATACCAATACATTCATTGATGTCATATTGTCTCTAAGAACATCCAGACTCTCTTAACACTTCTCATTCCCTTGGAATTTAACATCGTTCTTCAACAACGTTTCCATTGGATTTGTAACCTCAGCATACCCCTGGATAAGTTTTCTATAATACCCTATATGCCTCAAGGCAGTTCTCATATTTCTAATTGTTGTGGGTGGGGGTAGGTCGACAATAATCACAATATTGGTAGGGTCTATAAATATTCCATCTCAACAGACCACATAACCCAGCAAGATATCAAAAGGAGCAGAAAAAATACACTTCTTCAAATTAAGAGAAATATGGAACTGTCTACACCAGTTGAGCATCATTCTAAGACTCTCAATATCATTTTTCACTAGCCTATAAACTATCCAATTATCAAAATATACTTCAAGAAATTTATGGATGAAATATTTAAAAGAAGCTACTACTATTCTAGAAAAAATAGCAGGGGAATTCTTCAGTCCAAAAGGAATTACCATGTATTGGAAGAACCCACACTCTGTCACAAAGGTTGTATTGTACCAATATTTCTTCGCAATTCTTATCTGATGGTAGCCAAAAAATCCATCAGTAAACAAGTACACTTCTTTTCCTTCAACGTTCTCTAATACTTCATCCGTGATGCGTAATTCACCAGTTTTCTTGTCCTAAACCACCATATGGATAATCCTTTTAGATTCCCTGTTAGTTTCTATAATGCTTGAATCTAGAATTCTCTCTAACTCTATCTTGAACTTCTCTTTATATCTCATATTGAGTATATATGGTCATTGCTTCATAGGTTTTTCATCGAGCTATAGGGGAATCTTCATTTCTCCTATATCACCAATAATCTCCTTCATCTGTGAAAACTTAGTACGAAATAGATCCTAGAATTCATGCAATAAGTCTATAATTTTCCCTACTGTCTCATCATCCCAATAGTCTTCAATATTGGAAAATTTCATATTTTTCAGAGAATCAATATTCACCTTCTTCATTCTAAGGAGCTTCAAAATTTTTTCATTTGATAAGACTGATCCCTCCACTGCTCGATTACCCTCGTATTCAGGAAAATGTATGTTACATGGATCATCATCATCAGTTTCACCAGTTACGTTATAATATTCCATCCAGTTCTGAATTGTCACACTTATCTGAGGGAAAATCGACATTGAAATAAGTACTTCTTCAAAACTCTTGGTTCTTATAACTTGCATAGCAACATCAATCATTAGATTTTCATCAACAAAGATAAACACATGTGTGTATTTGGTAGCTAGATCTTCCCATTCTGCAGTCTCTCACCGTAGCTCAACTGACGTGTACCAATTTTTTATTATCATATCCAAAGTATGTATAAACTAATGAACTCATTCCTATCGCGACGACGTCTTCCCCGTCGCACGGAAATTTTCAATATGCTGGAAATGATTTGTCAATCCCCTATATCTTTGTCCAATATAAGACATGTACTCTCCAAAACTTATTTTTAGCAACCATCGGCATTGAAGCCATTCTGAAATAGATTTATTATAAGCAATCCACCTCTTGGAAGGTGTAGCATTCAATGCAACATCCAACACTAACAAGCGCTTAGGTTCCAAAAACATTTCTTCGAACTATGTGAGAAATGTTTCCAAGTTAGGTAATCCTTCATATGTAGGTAGATCACATACCTAAGTGCTTACCCGTCGCACAATTTTTTTATTCTTGCACACTCTCTCATCGACACTTCATGTAGTTGATTTTTCTAGTTCTCCAAATCCTCTCCCAAGCCTAACATACAAGAGCTAATACTTTTCTAACTCATACTAACATAAGTTATCGGATTGACATAGTCATCCATTGTAGAGGAAATATTATAAATAGTATCCAAATATCCTTCTTGTCTTTCACTGTTCACTTTCTCAACATATATGGCATTCCATAGGATCAATTGGAGTGACCACCCATAACTATGTATATTCAAATGACAATAGTATATTTTATAAATGGATGATTGTTTGATTGTCAATAGTCCATTTGATCCCCAAAAGTGCACGATATTGGTTCATATCATCAACAATGTCTATGACTTCAAAATATGCATAGGTTCGAAGTCCTTCCACTTCGAAATACACCTCTTTCAATCAATCGATAGGAAATACCTTTGACTGATTGGCTAAATGCAACTGAACAGGAGACCATACAAATCTCAATTTTCTCATGATTTTCTATTTTTTTCTTGTCAGAATATTAACGTCTAACCCCATGTCCAATATGATAATATCCATATCATAATCACCTATATTGGCATTCATTCTTAAGATGCTACCAGTTTTTGGTCTTTTACTAATGTGGTTAAATTTTCTCTCTGTTCACACACTTTTTTGAGGTTCTTTGACTAAAGACAATAGTTATTCCACAACATCCTTATCTTCTATAAGCGGTAAACAACTTTTAAAGGAACTCTTTAAATTTCTTACCTTATCTGTCCACTTTCTTTGGAATAACTGTTCAAATATTTGAGTCATTTCCAAGATTGGTCTATCATCCAACACTTGGACAGTAGCAAATTTTTACACGTGATTTCTATCAACGAACTCATCACATGCATCAAAAAATCCTCCCTTCTCTTTTTTTATTTCAAATGAAGCTTTCTTTTGTTTCATCGATTAAACTCTCGGACTTACGCATGTTACGTATTGATATCCTCTAGTCGCAACACCTCCTCTTGTCATGACAACAATATTAGGTTCTCTAGGTTTGACATAAATATTTTGAATATTTTGATTTGCAGTTTGAGGTTAGTTCTGGTTTTTTTGGTTTCTAAACTTCCATTTAACAATCAACTACAAACATTCCTCGACAGTGTGGTCCAATGCTTTACAATATGAACACTTCAATGTGGGATTAATATAGTCTCTAGAAAAATGTCTCGGTTGTCAACAATTATAACAAAGGACTTGGACCCTTCCATGAAAAAATCCTTCTCCTCATCCTCAGCCCCTAAAAGGACCACACACCCCCTTGGTTGAGGGTATTGTGCTTGAGATTTCTTGTCTTGTAGATGTTCATCATTTTTCATCAGATATGTGTTGAATGTATTTTCTTACAACAATTGGTATGATCTACAATCTTTCTTGTCACAACCCACAGATCGACAAAATTGAAAATAGAAGATGGAAATTTCACTTACTATCTCTTGTAGATACAAGGATTCCTCTGATCATTGAACTCTTGTCTTACAAATTCAAAACTAGAGAATTCCTTGGGACTTTATCAGGTTCGGCACTCCTGATGCAAGATAATTCAAGAAACATGGACATGAATCTTTATGATGGACTTTAGTTCAACATCTTGTACACCAGACTTCTTCTTGAATTTATTTTTCTTTATAGATATCTTGTAATTGCAATGTTATATTGGAAAGTTGTGACTATATTTTCATCATCCATGTGCCCGTTTCTCCAACCGATGAAGATTCCAATTTCGTAGCAAGCTCAAGATCTTCGTTCTAGGATACAATATTCTACTACATCAAGGGAACACAGATATGTAGTAGTATTTTCATAATGAACCATTCTTTATGTGTAACATTTGATATCTCAAAACTCACCTTAGTCGTTAGAGTCCTAAATATTTGATCAAAGTCCTAAACAGAATTAGTCGACAATTGCTTGATTTCTTTTAATTCTATAATACATTGCAAATTAGACTTAGTTTTCTTGAATTCTTCGATTATTCCAATCTGAATTTCATCAAATGACTTTTGAGGAACCCCTGTGGAAACCACAGAAAATTTCATATACCAATCAAGAGAATGAACCATAAAGGTTCTGATCATCTAGGCCCTTTTTATATCCTCATCATAGACCTATCGCACCATCTAGACAATTTCACACATGAACCAATGTTTCTTAGGTTCCTCCAACCCATTCCCATGGAATACATGTAACTTTTTGTCACTCCCTAATATTCTGTTTACTTGGGGTATTGTTGAATTTGAAATAAATGTCTCACCAGTAGGAAATCCTTGACTAATATGTTGTCTATTATTCTTTATATGATTTACAAAAACACACTTCAATCCACTTTTAGGTCTCACTTCAGTTTCTAGAGATGTACATGGGGTTGTGGGTATGTCGTAGTCCTAGTCTTAAGCAGGAAATTCATCTCCTTCTTCTGAGATAAGATAATATTATTCATCTTCATCACAAGATTCTCTATTGATATGTCGTTCCAACTAGTATCCCCTTCCTTTGTTTGCGTTGCAACTCTGTCTTCTTATCGTAGTCCTTCTTCTCTTACCCGACCGGAATATTCTTACACTCCTTGGGAAGCTACCCTCTTTATCATTCTCATTATCGACAAAGAACATATCATCTCACTTTGGTCCATCTTGTTCAATCCTTGCTTACGACATCACCCTATAGGAGTGCTCTAATACCATGTAGAAATAATAGTTTCAATTCTATGAGCAAAGATGCTAAGAAGAAGCATAGGAAATAGATCTTGCTACTATGATAATTCTCACAAGCATACACAGGAAAAATAGAGAGAAGAAAAGAGACTAAATCACATGAATGAAGAGATGAATATTGGAGTGTATCCTTCCATTGAATAATGATGAAT
>LPNX010509998.1:92978-115248 GCA_001517045.1 Pseudotsuga menziesii
ATATATGAGTAAGAAGGAACCTTTCTATTTCTTATAACTGTGAAAAAAGATTACATATTTGAGTCTTCCCATGACATGGAGTCATACTGTATATTTGTGACCAAAAAAATGCTTATGTATAGTACTAGCCAAAAGAAAAATCTAGACATTGTTGTTGTTTCCCAAACTTTATACAACAACAATGTTCTTACCATAAAAAATACAAAAGAGAAGGACATCCTGAAATATATCATATGCAGAAACAGGGAGCCAAGACAAAGAAAGGGAGAGAAAGCATTTATTCTTTCATCGCAGAGGATTCTACTTCTTCTCTACTGGAATTACTGGTAGCTTTATCCTTGGATTCATAATCCAAATATTTGGATCCCTGATGGTGCTGGAATGGAGGCTCCGAAAGACACATAGTTTCTACCATATGAACCAGATTTCGCTCTGCATTCTCCTTGAACATGCTCATAGTGAGCTTCACCATGTCTTTGAAGCTTTCCTGCTCTCGCATATCCATGGAGAGAAATAATTTGAGCCTATGATATTTTTTCATAATCAAGTCAGGAGTAAGCATGAGCTTGAATTTTCCAAACACCTCCTCTTCCATGGTTGAGATTGCATTACAGATGTGGGGAGGAGTTTCTGCACATAAGAGTGATTGCCAATCAATATTTTCCACAACATTGTGTTGTGACACCATGGTGGAAGATGCAAACTTATTGATCCTGAGAGAACTTAAATATCAGAGGGAGAATAAAAAAGATAGAGAGCTCACATTCAGGATTTTCAAACCAATCTCGTTGACAAGGTGCACAAACATGGCTCTCCAGCATAACTTGTATACAAGGATCCAAAAAGAGATGAGGTTGGAAGAATTGAAGGGCTTGCTGATATATAGATTCACAAAAGTGCAATGAGAACTCCAATACCAAAGCCATGTGACCTATAGTATGGAGAAATGGTTGCGATGGATGCCCAAGTACCAGGTCCATGTGAACTAGAGCATGGTAGGGTAACCTTTCTTGACATTTTCATATAAGAGTTCAAAGACCTCTCACAATCCTGCATGCAGGTATTTCATACCAAGCATTTAGAGAGAGTGGTTTCTATAGGTCTGAATTTACCTGAAGAGTTGGCTCCATTTTATTTAGGTATCAAAGAGAGGAATGTTGAGTTAAAGGATTTCAAAACCTTCACTTTCTTCCTTGAATCCTCCACAATTCCTAGTACTTCCTCCTTGATCGTATCCACACAATCATGAAAAAAGGTTAGTGGTAAAGCCATCCATACTGGTGGCTTTATCATTTTTCATTTGTTTGACTGCTTCTTCTAGTTCTTCCATTTCAAATGGTTCAAGCAACAAGTTGTTTTTTTCTTGTGAAATCAATGGTGGGATGTTCTTGAGAATTTCCTCCATGGATATATTTCAATTCAAGTATGGTTCTTCCATCAAGTGTTTGAAGTGATTGATGAGGAATACTTTTATTCATGCATTTTTTTCAACTTCTTAGACATTTTTTTTAACAGACAATCTTGTTTTCTTGTCTGCGTTGAATTGTGGCACAAAATAAAAAAGAGGAGTTCTGCTCACCCTCCTTAAGCCAAATATTTATGGATTTACAGAGGGTTTTTTCCTAAGATTCTTTTGTTTCCATATATTCCTGTATTTTTTTTTATCTTCCTCCTTGATAGAGTTCAAGTATCCCTCTTTCATAATATTTCTTTGGATGTCTTCCAATTGGTATTCTATTAATTTATTTTCAAATGAATATCTCTAAAATATTATTTGTTCAAGGCTTTGACTTGTTCTGTGATGTATTTCAATTTCTGTTGGAATTTTAACACTAGAGTTCTTTAGGTGACTGAAATTCATTCCACCATTGTTTCATGAGGGGTTGAAAGTATGGGTGAGAGAGACAGAAATTCTCAAAGCTAATGGCTCTTCTTAAATCCCCCCCACTCTTCTCTAGTTAAGACTAATTGGACATTGATATGATCCCATTGTAGGACTCATGATGTTTGGTATATCCACTCTTCATGTGAGAATGGATTCCGACACCAAGAAACAATCAAGTCAGGATGCAATAAGTCTATCTCTAGAATGCTTGTTGTTCCATGTGTATTTGCTATTATATGTGAAGATATCCACCAGGGATAAATATTCTATTAGTTTGTGAAAGGATGAATTAGAAGCACTTAGGCTACATAGTCCTCCTTTTTTTTCTCTAATATTATGAATTATATTGCAATATCCCCCAAGAATCTAGTGTACTTGGCCAACCCACTGATTCAACATTTCAAGAGATTTCAGAAAAGCTTATTTGGGAGAAAGCGAGAAGGTCCCGTAAACATTGGAGAGAATTCCCATCATATTGGTTCCTATGATGTGGACTTCAACAGATATAGATAATTTTGTAGCTAAAAATTTGGATAAGATAACTTCAAGAGGGTTCCAAATGATACATATTCCTACTAATGATACAATAGCATATATAGACATGGATTCACATCCTTTAAAGCTTTCCTAATTAGGATACATATTCCTAATTATTTAAAGCTTTCCTCGGAGCATTTTTTTCTAGGATGAACATAATTGAAGGTTTTTCCATAGAAATTTCCCCTTTCAATACACACTTTTTTTGTTATGTATTTTAACCTCTAATGTTCCAAGAGATGATCTTCATTGAGAGGGTTTGGATGAAATGGTGAATGTTGCGTATATAATAGGAAATCGACCTGAATCCACCGAATTTTTCCCTATGTCCCTAATACTTTGTCGGTTTATTATTCTTCCATGCTTCTCATTTCCATTCCTTTTATCAATTCATGTATTTTTGCATTGGGATTTTCCAACACCACTCCTAGAGCATTGGTTTTGATAATGGATTCTTTAAGCAATATTACTTTCTAAGAGGGAATGATTCCATTATCTAGATCTTGTACCTCCTTTTCTAGTCCATCTAGATCTATATCTCATATGTTTATGTCATTGGAGTCATCTCCCAACATATCCACATCTTCTTCCACCTCATGAGGGTTTGCATGGGTTTTTTCTTTCTCTCTAGGATCAACTTATTTGTTCTTTTCCTCATTATTTGTTTCTTCCATTTATGGGTTATCATGCATTTGCTCCAATTGAAGTACCTCAAAAGTATTAGAAGATAGGGGTTTTTTTTATTATAGGACCGGAAATGATTTTTATGCCCATTTCTAGCCAGAAACTTTGGTGAATCCCTCCTCATACTTTGTCTCATTTCCTTTCTGTGAGGTTGTTGGAAGGTTTTCTGGACATTCCATGAATAGATGATCGTGTTCATAACAAAGCTTGCACCAGAAAGGGACTTGTTCATAATCTATGGTTTAGAACCAATCTTCATCATTCAAGCTAAGATTTATGCCTTCTCAGAGATCTTTCATTATATGCATGTATACATAGATTTTGGCATGCAAAGTGTATCTCATTTTTTTGGTCTGTTTTGCAATTTTGACATATTCCCCAATAGTATTACCCATAGATTCACGGATATTTTTGTTCCACTATTCTGAGGTGAGAGAGTAGAGCCCTATTTGTATTGGGACAAAGGAGAGATCCTCCTTTTGTGAACTAAAACGTTCTTTACATGGCTTCAAAAATATACCATTTGAGTTGTAAAAGTATGTGCCTCCTTTTTGTCTTCGAGGTTGAGAAATTTTTTTGTGAAGAAACCAGATCCAAGATAAAGATCATAGTTCCCTGGAGGTTTCCAAGTGATGTTGATCAACTAGGGTAGGGATTTCTCTGAGGGCCAGATGCCAACAAATTTTCTTATTAGGGTGTGTTCTTTCATGTGCTGAATATGGGCTCTGAGGTTGTGAACATTTATTTGCAGAGTATGTACTTCTTTTTCTTTCAATAAGCATTTATCTGTTGCTCTCGTTGTCAATTTGTTATCCATTTATTTGTCCTCTTCTTTCGCATTTTCTTCTACCCCTGAGATCAATGTATTTTGGAGTTCTGGTTCTTGAGAAGTTTTTATTTTCCCTGACTGGGAGGGGTTTTTGGACCCCCCTTGAGTTCTCCCGTTATTCTCTGCAGCATACCTAATGTCAAATAACAACTGGAAACCTATCAAAGTGCATAGTATTAACTGTTGATGCATATATACAACCTCTCTCCTAACAAAACCTCTTTGAAATGACTTCCTCCTTCGAGCGTTCTCCCATTGTGTTCAATCGATCAAAATAAATTTTAAACAATACTCTAAAACCTAGTATATATATGCACTATTACTGATTCACCCCCCTAGTAATAAGATAAATCCACCATACATAAATCAATAAAGTACTGATTCTAAGAACACTTATAATAATATAACTTGAAGGAACAATTTAAAGGAAATATTATGCATAGAAATACAAACAAAATAGAAATTTATATAAATTTAAATATACAGCTAAATGCAATCATTTTAAATCTCTGTTTTCATAAGATATCCCAAAAGGAATTTATGAACAGAGCACAAGATTGTATGCACATAGTACATTTTCATATATATATATATATATATATATCTATATATATATATTGACAATAGAATCAACTGAAAAAAATGTACTCGCAGTCCACCAGGTGGGCCCTCCCAAGGATTCACACAACGAAACTATATAACAACTCCATAAAAGATCTTACCCCCGAGGACAATATTCATTAACTAAAAATAAAACTATACAAATGAGTTAAAATATGCTTCTATATGTTGTTCACCTCGTGTCTAACTAGTCTCATTAAGTCTACAATCAATACATTTATATAGTTATCATATTGAAAGGGAGAAACATTGATCACATGGATTCAACCTCCCTTTGGATTCAATGCACATAACCAAACAAAGTAATCGTTACAATCACGATCCTTTACATTCATTACATGTCACTATGGTTGATGTCCTTATCTTGTGTTCATGACAACATGTCATGAGGGAAAGATATTAGATAAGAATTATATGCACAATTTTTGGATCTGTAGAGGAAATAGTGCCACATTGATAGATTCTTTGACTAAGACTTGAGGACATCCTTCCATGAATTGGGTTAAATCTAGTGAATATTTAACCATCTAGGGGCATCAATTAGAGAAACCTGTGTGGCATATTCAAGCAAAGAGGCCCACATATATGAGAATATATGATCTCCCCATAGTTGAGTGAATAAAAAAGTGCATAAATCAGTGTTGAAACCTATGGATTTAGAATTGCATAGAGGACCACTAGGAGAAATCGTTAGGAAAAAAAAATTAGTTGGTAAATAACTTCCAAATAGTTAATAATAAAGGGAACTTTATTGATTTAAATATAAAAATGTACCTTTGATTAGAAATCACCATCAACTTCTTTGTATTACTAGATAGAGACCGAAATTGATAATAAACATGACAAAGATATTCATAAAGAGTTGGATTTAGATAAAATTTCCTTAAAAAATGAATGCAAAAGTGGCAAAAAATGGCAGACAACATTCACTAGGATTCTCCCCAACCACATCTATTGTTGGAGTTGTTAGATTTGTAAAACCATTCATGAATGATTTCCAAATATCAAACCAAAGATCCATTAGATATGTCTGCATCCTTATTCTCTAGAATGCATAGTGTGCTCCATCAAAACACATATCCATGTTTGTGGATAAACCTTCTTGGCCAGCCATGTATGTTCCCAATATCTACCTCCCTGTGGTTAGATTGTTTCCAAAGAAACTGGTTCTAGTACGAGTTGTTGAAGACATGCTTAAACTGAGAGGAAGGAATGAGTTAGTATAAGACAATTTTTTACATTTTCAAAAATTCATTAAACATAAAAAAATGATCACATATGTATAACATGGAACACAAGATTTATGTGGAAACCCTTCTAGTAGAAAAGCATAAAAATTCACTTTATAATTCTTCGTAGGAACCAACCTATTTTACAAATATTCGTAGACACCAACCCACTAGAGACACCAAAACTCACTGGCACACGCCCTGTGGTAGGAACCAACCCACCGTTACAAATATTTGTAGACAAAAACCTATTGGAGACGCTAATCCCCATTGGTACAAACCTTAGTAGGAACCAAACTAGTCTTACAAATATTTGTAGACACCAATCTACTGGAGACACCAATCCCCACCATTAAGCACCAACATAGCAAGAGACACCAATCTCTTTGTTTGAGTGGCATCAAACTTCAAGTTCCAATTTTATTTAGTATAAAAAGTTGATCACATTCGCATTGTCGAGACATATTTCTACTTCTTCCTTCATTAGTTCTTACCACAATTTAAATTTCCAAATGGTAATTTTCCCAAATCGTTTTTTGGCTCTTCCTAAGAAAAAAATTGTACAACAAGCTAAGACTCCATTTTTGAAAATTCGATCTTGGAATATTTACTTGAAGTACTTGTGTATGTCTTATCATATCCATAAAGGTTTCATAGTATGAAATTTCATAGAGAGTAAGTTATACAAAAAATGTCAAGATAACATGTTTGCAACTGATTTTAGGACCTTTCAGAAGGCATAACTTTAACAGGGAATATGTAATAAATTATAGTGAACCAAACTATAAAACTTGTACTTAATGTACTTTTGTATGTCTTCTAATCTCCCTGCAAGTTTCATAGTCTATATATTTTCATAGAATAAGTTATAGATAAAATTGCAAGATGACTTGTTTGAAGATGATTTCAATACCATTCAAAAGGATTAAGTTCCACAACACATACCCCTGAAATTATAGTGAAACAAAGTATGAAAATTGTACCCAAGGCACTTTTTTATGTCTTATAATCCCGCTAGAATTTTCACAGTTTGGAGATTCTCAAAGATGAAGTTATAGAGAAAATACCAAGATGACCAATTTCAAACTGACTTTAGGTTCATTCAAGTGGCCAAACTTCTACAATTTTTATATTGGAAATATTAGCGAGCAAAAGTATGAAACTTATACTTCAGGTTATCGTGCATGTATTCTAATATCAAGGCATGTTTCATAGTTTGAAGAATCCAAGAGTAGAAGTTATAGATAAAATTCCATGCTTACTTGTTTGAAACTAATTTCGGGACCATTCAAAAGGCCTATTTTCCATAATGCATATCTCAAAAATTATAGCTAACCAAATTTACTTGTATAGAAGGCACCTCTACATTTCTTCTAATATCCCTACAAGTTTCATAGTCTAAATATTTTCAGTTTAAAATTTATAGTGAATATGACAAACTAACATGTTTTATGACCAACCCAAAACACTAACTTTCACAATGACTCTAGGGGGTTTCACTCTATAAATCAATGACATATAACATGCAATCATGGGATATTAAATAATATCTCTAATTTCACCTGATATTAAGTTCTTCCTCTAAAAATACTTTTGTTGAAACACCCTCCCAATACACCTTTTTTTATTTAAGAAATCCCTATTTTTAGTTAGATATTGTATGTTTCTATTTTTTCCATTCTATTCTTAATATAATTTTTTATCTTTACCCTTAGTATGGTGACATGGAAGAAATAATATAACCTCTAGAAACATTACAAGGTGAAATATGAAATCTTAGTGAGAGAAATATTTCAAGATGGGGAACAACCCTGTAAACATTGGTTTACTGCATACATAGTCATTCTAATCAACTTACTACCACACTCACTCACACATCCTATATATTTAAACACTAATATGAATTCACACATTGTCAAATATAGAGACATAAAATACCAATTCAAATGCTCTAATACCCTCTTCAATCCCCTAGACACATAGTTATAAACTACCCCTAATGTCTATATATTTTTAATATATTCAAGCTACCTCTTGACCTTTATATACTAGGAAATGTATTGTTTCAATTTTTTAAATTATTGAATCCCCCAATATGAACTCATGTTCTATAATATTGTCTACCTAGTGAACCATGTTTAGGGGCTATCTCTGATAGTATTGTGAACCAAGTTCTGAAACTTATATCACATGTACTTCGATATCTCGCCTGCCTCTCATAACATTTTCATAGTTTGAAGCATCTATAAAAAAATATAATGAAAATTCCAACATGATATGAAATTGATTTTGAAATCTTATCCACTTCTTCAAATGCTACTACATTTTTTCACACACCCACTTTCTCTCAATACTTTCTCTTTTTATACCTTTTCATATCCCTTCATGAAAGGACAAGGCTTATGAAAAAAGACAACATATATTAATTGAATTATTAATTCCCTTTTTTATTTCACTTTTCCAAGTACCATGGGCTTCCAACCCTTTCGAAATATCATTGGCTTCCAAATCCATGGGTTTCAAACCATCATTTCACATTTTACTTTTTCACATGCACCCCTTTTTTAATATACTTGTAAACCTATATACAAATCAATTTGGAGATGTTCCTTTTGCTTACAAATGACTTTTCATAACAACATGTTTAATGTAAATCCTTAATATGGCACCAGTGACAATATTAATTCTTTGACATCAATTACAATAATTCCAACATATTTTCTCATGGTATATCGTGTGTTATTATGTGGATCGTGTACTTATTTTCTCTTTTTATTCTCGTTTAAGTTCTAGTTATTTATCACTAAATAAAAATAAATTAATAAAAAGAACTAACTTGTCTGATATGTTGTGACAAACTATTCTAGTGGAATATCCATGGAAATTTATAGATCTTATTGGTATCATAGAGGTTTTATTTTTGGTCATTATGGGTAATCACATGATCTAGTAGTCAATGAAAACATTCTTCAAAACCTAGCCATGGTGGATGAGTCTGTTCAAGGAGAAATATACGATTATGAGAAACAACTTACAAAATTGAAATTACAAGTCTCTGATATCTCACACATCAATTCAATCATGTTAGAGGCTCTAAAAAACTTGTAGAGACATTTTGTGGAGTTTGGAGGCTCTAAATTAGATTTGTATCATAAGGGAAATTCAAAGATAAAAAGGATATGGAAAAGAAGATGAAAACAGAGCTTGAGAAAGAGAAACTAAGTTCAGTACTAATATTTCTTCCTAGTTTCTCTTCAAAATGGAAGCAAAGCTCAATATCATATTGTACTCGCGTTGGATCGATGCTTTAAATTTGAATAGTTGGTTACAACGGTCAGAGGTTTATTTTAGTATCTATCAAATAAACAATGATCAAAATATCTCATTTTCCCAACTAAAGTTAGAGGTCCATGTAGTAACTTGGTGCGAAATCTACACAAAAGAAGTTATCCTAAAGGGTGATCTGCTAATAATTAAGTGTGAGTACTTTAAAATACCCCTCAAGTCCTAGTTATACCGTATCAGGTATGTAGAAGACCATTGGATCCATTGGAATTACTTCAAGAAAAGGGAGGGGGAAAGTGTTTAAGAACATGCCACCAAGTTTGGGAAGATGTCTATCATGTTGGGGATCTCACCCAAAACCCCAAATGTACTCCTCAATTATCTAGGGGGCTCGCATAGTCACATACAGAGGTAGGTAATTCTCTTCAATACCAAGTCAATTGATGAAGTATGTGTACAGGAACAATACCTAGAAAAAATAGGCCATAAGAAAGGACAACCAAGTGGTTCAAAATAGAAAGAGAGACAAGATGCTACTAAGGAAGGGAAGAATAAGTGGAAGGGAAAGGAGAAGAAGACTACAACCACAACACATTAGTGTAACGATTTGAAAAACTAATATAACCATTGTAAATTTGATGGTCACAGTAGATACAAGTGTTGGAAGATAAATCTAGAGAAAAACACCAAGAACCATAAGAATGATGTCAAGAAGAAGAACCTTCTAGCCATGAAATCAAGAAAGGAGTTAGAAATAAGATCGCATGTGGAGGAGAATGTTATCTTTACCACAATGTGTAAGGAGGTAAATATGAATAGAATTAAACCTAAGGAAGAAAAATATATGATGAAAGTATTCCATGTCAATACCTAGGTCAAGAATACCAAGATCAATGCACAATTCAATTCTAGTTCGCGGGGAAACCTCATAGAAGAGGATTTGGTACATATCCTTCAATTGGAAGTATATGATCATCCCAATTCTTATCCACTGGGATGGGTAAATAAGTATGCATAAATTATACTCATAAAATAATGAAAAATCAAGTTTTCCATGTGTATCTTATATTGATAAAGTGAAGGTAGACATAGTACCCCTAGATTGAAACATTAAAAGTTTGTTTCTTACTGGAATAACCGGTGCAAATAACAAAAGTGCTCCATGAATAAAATGATCGAATATATATTTCTATAAAATATATGATATACAATGAGAAATTATATTTGTATAACTACCTATGCAAGGGATTCGTTGGCGATGAGACACCACCCTTCATAAGGTGTCTCTTCAATTAATTATTTAATTTCTCACTTTCATCATTATTAATATTTATTAATGTTTATTTATTATAATATTTTGTTAATTGCATTTCCTTCTCATTAAGAGAATATTTTTCCTCAAATTTTACTGAAGACATGGATTACGCCTGATTTCATGCTTGTAATGTCATCTCTCAATCTTTTGTGTTAGAATTGTGACACTTGAAGAAACGTGACGATACGAGTTACGCATTCCCAAGAAAAAATGTTGTGTTATATTTGATGTGGTCCATTCGAGATATATATTCATTGGTATTCTTTGGTGATCGATTTTTTGGATGGAACTTCTTGTTTGTTGTTCAATTTGTTGATTGTGTGTTCTTTCTTGTATGAAATCATAACTCTTTTGTTTATGTTCAATTTTACCCTGTGATTGGTCAAAATTCTTTTTCTAATTTGGACGTTGATAAGGGTTTCTTGTTCTTTGTTCTTTTAGTAAATTGACTTATTTTTCCTCAACTTGAATTTGCTTTCCTACAAATATGGATGCTTGGTTCTGGATTTTCTCTAATTTATTCTTTAATAGATTGTTATTATGCTAAATCTTCTCGAACTTTTTTTTTGCAACTTTTTCTCCTCTATTAAATTCATGATTTGTTCTTCTAGTTCTTGGTTAATAATTATCAGGAAAATATTTTCTTCTCGTTTTTCTAGTATATTCCTTTCAACATCTTCATTAACTCATTCTGACTTCTAAATACTTTTTAAATTCTTGATTTTTGTAACTAATGTCTTATTATGATTCTTTAATCGAAATACTTCTTCAGTATTGCTTGTTAATGCATTATTTATTTTTGTAATTTCCAACTTGTATGCCTTTCTAATGTTGTCGAATTTCTATTAGAGTTATTCCATCTGTTGATGATGTCGACATATCTCGGATTCTTGGCTTTCCAACATTCTCTATACTTTCACAATTTCTTCATCCTTGTCGTTTAGGAGTGCGTTCAAATGTGTCAACTCTTGTTTTTCCTTACTGTTGTCAACTTCTTTCTTGATACCCTGTTTTTGTGATTTTTTGTTGGGATGATTTAATTCCACAATCTACGCAAACAAATCTTCCATTTGTTTGTCTTGGTATGAATATATCTTGTCTTTAAACTCCTTCTAAAGATTCTGTAAGTTGATTATCGTTTGTAATTTTTTATTTTCTTTTGACAATGCACTAATTTCTCTAATAATATTTTTATCTAAAGATATGAACCATAATCCATGGTTATGAGTGGAATTGTATTTTTATGAAAACGGTCATATTTTCCTTTGATTATGCTTATTTGTCGATAATTTGGTCTTTTTTATTTTTTTATGATGGGATTATTCCTTTGATTTGACCTATTTGGAAATAAATAATCTTTGAGTTCTTGATGATGGCTTGGTATTCCTTTGTTTGAATTCTTCTTTAACTTAGTCTTCTTTTCCTTTGACAATGAATAGACACAAAATGTGTAATAACCTTAATGCATTTCCTTTTGAAAGGAATTCTTCTTTTGACTTTGACTTTGTTTTCCCAAATACTTATTATTAAAAAGAACAACTATAACTATAATCATAATAATAATAACAATAATAATTATTATTACATATTAATTTTTACCAAAAAGTTTAGGGAAGGAGTTAAATTATGGTCATAAAATATATTAATAATAATAATATGAATTATTAATATTTATAAGGTTTGGATAAAAATTTAATAAAAAAAATATTATATAATGTAATAATAATATTATTTTTTATTAAAATTTTTATGGTTATGTAGGGATACTGTTGATTAAGTTGTCATTGATGCCAACGATGTTTGGTCATTGATGTCAACTATTGAGTTCTTGGTGCCCCTTGTGGAGCCCCCGAGGGCCAGTGTTTAGTTTGTGGTTGTCTGTGTCAGAGTATCCGTTTTGACCTTGTCCAATACCAAGCTTGAAGCCATTGTAAGCCTTAAAACAATGGAAAAAGTCTTGGTTACCCATTTACTTAGTCAAGCTCCCTAAGTTGTGTCTTGGTCCCATTTGAGTCCATTGTTGAGTTCCCTGATCTTGGTTTATCTTTGGTTACTGGTATTTGTGCTTCTTGTTATGCTTGCACTTGTTTTAGTCTCTTGATTGGTTGTTGGATGGATGATGTGGCTCATGTGTGTAAGTCCCTTGATGTGTTGATGTTGGATCCCATTTATTGCATTGGATGGTCTTGAGGTTGTTGAGTTCTTGTGGGGTCCTTGAGTCCACAAGCTTAGATATTGATCCTCTTGCATGTGGAGACTTGGGTCTTGGAACCCACACTTATGGTGGTACATTGGAACACATTCTTATGGGGCCCTTTGTGTCCTAATTGGAATTTTGGGTCTTCAACCCACACATATGGTGGTTTGATGGCCCTTGGATGCTATATGGTCATTGTCATGTTGTAGCCTTATGATCATGCATATGAAGCCCATAAGGTGTTGCAAACTAGTGGTGAGGTCTTTGTACCCCTATTTTGGGGTGTTGAGACTCTTAGTGTGATGAAGATATATAGTGGAACCAATGGATATGTTTTTAATGATATGGAGACCTTGAATTGATGAGGGCGTTCTTTAAAAAGTCTTTGTTCCCACTTGATTGGTGGCATTGGGGTCCTTGATACCCTTGATATGATGAGTGTATGGTGGAGTCATCCTCCTTGTTGATGTGAATTCTATGGATGTTAAGACCATCTAATCCGTCATGCCTTTGATGATGTCCATTGAAGCCTTTGACCATAGAACTTATGCATAAGGTAACATGGTCTTTGGCACCTTTATGTGTGGAATATTTGAATTCTTGAACAAGTTGAAGAATTTAAGGGTATTATACCAATGATTTTCAAATAAACACATAATAGGGAGATAGTCCTCATCAATCCATTTCCATTGATATGTGGAGCATATTCTAACTCCTTACGGTTGATGATATATGAATTTTTTAAGTTGGCGTACCCCACCTTTTTGGGTCAGTTGACCAAACAAAAGAGAATTTATTTATTTGTAATTTTGAATTGCATGTCGGACCAGTTTGAGGTACTAACTTTCCTCCATGGCCTATATAAATAGAATATCAAACATTTCCTTTATTCATCAATCAAGTATCTCTTTGGTATTTCACAACTCTTGGAGAAAAGTGCGAAACTTTGTGGAGGAGAAATTTTTGGGCATCTTTGAGTATTGAAGAGATTCACTAAAATTGACATAACTTTATCATAAGGAATCATAATTACAAAATTCTTAGCTCATTGGAAATATTGTTGTGAGGTCTATGTGATGACATTGTATATAGTTTATTTTGGTTTGTCTATTATTTCTTCATCTTGTTATCTTAAAAAAGGTGTGGTTTATTCTTCTGGGTTTCTCTTGTGATGGCACATGTCTCTCATGGATAGAGTTCATCTTTGATCTTAGTATGTGAGCCTATATAGTGGTATATATATTTGAATTCATTGAATATGTTATGGAGGCTATGGTGATGGTTATATTGGAATATATATTGATGTGATATTTACATAGATCTTGATGATTATCTTGGATATTGTTGGCATAGATTTTGGTTTTTATCTTGACTATTGTATAGTGTAGTATTGAATGAGAAGTTGACATGTAAGTAATAGATATTATGAGTTATTTCTTTGAGAAACCTAATTGTTTTATTTGAAAACTAGTTTGATAAGTGTTGATGATTGTGTCTCTAACCTAACTGGATATCGACTATTATTGACTGTTAATGATAACATTTGATAGTATTGTAAGTGACTATATTGCTTGATATTTGTTTGATTTATTGACTTGATTTGAGTGGAGTGAAAAATACTTTTGTGTCTAAAAGTTTATGAGATTAACCGAGTTTGACATCGTTGGTTAAGTCTTTTATCTTCTTGGACAAGGTTAGTTTGTTGAGGTATATCATGTTTAACTGTCAAGTATTCCTTGACTGTGATTGTGTTTGGTTGTGGTGTCATTGAGTTGAGTGTGATTGGAAAAAGTTTGGTTGATCATATGTGAAGTCTCTTGGTTTCTCAAATGTGTATCTTACTTGATGAACTAGGTTAAGTAAGAAGGGTTGGTTGACTGTTAGATCACTTGATTAGATTAACACAAGTATATGATTGATTTGGAACAGGTACACAAGCAACTTGGTACAGGTTGGTTCAATTGAGCAGGATTAGCACAAGTTGAATTATGTGTAGTTGGTCTGAATTAGACTGGTTGAGTTGTATGAATAGTTGGTTTGACTCATGTGGACTGAGTTTGGTGTGTAGTTAGTTAGACTGAGATTGACTAATTTAGTTGATGTGAGAAACATATTAATTGGTATATCTTGGTTGGACAGGTTGATTGTACAATTTCATGAGCAGTGTGATAAAGTGGACAATGATCAGTTGATGAGTAGTGATTAGATGATGATAAGTGCTTAGTAGTGGCAGTGGTTGTGTAGTGTGGTACAAATTGTGCAGTGAAGTATAGGTACTGATAAGAAGGTTTGTGGGATCAATGTGGTCGTAGTTCAACATTTTTTATCTTCATATCAGGGTGGTAGGACAGGGTAAGGAAAGGAAGTTGTAGCCTCCTTCTGGTTGTAGCTGGAGAACTAGGAAGTTGGATATTCCTTCAAGTTGTGTCCAGTAAATCAGGTGGTTGTAGCCTCCTTCCACTTGTAGTTGGAGAATTGAAGTCATTGTAATAAGGGGGTTGTTTCCACCTTCTAGTTGTTGCTAGAAAACTATTATTACAAGGCGTCCATGGTTTTCCCCCCGTGACTTGGGTTTCCATGTAAAAATATTGTGTAATATGTTTTTCTATGCTTCTTATGTGATGATGAAACAATGAGATGTATAATGATAATTACGTACTCTACGTACTATTGAATGAGTTGTTGATGATTGTTAACATCGAAAATAAGTAACAAAATATATACATATTGTTCATCCCCCCTCTCAGTGTGCTTGATGTGTCCAACAGTTACATGGGAGATGGCGTATGCTTAGGAGAGGGCCACAATGGATCATGGGAAATGGGAACATGAGCATGCTGAGGAGGAAAGGACACAAAATGAATAAAGAAAGAAGAGGGGGAGCAGGATTGATGGATGGGATGGTGGGAGTAGTGTAGGAAGTTGTGTAGGGAAGGGAGAGGCCATCAAGAGTGTTGGGAAGGGCGCACAGGAGCCATGCAAAGAGAGAAATCTTGGGATGAGTGGGTGGGTGATGGAGTGTTTTGGCGTGTAGGTGGTAGGATTCTAGCGAGAGTGGAATATGGAAGAGGCTTAGGAGATGGGAAATACAATGATGGAGAGGGAATGTGAATTCAAGGTTAGCATAGAGATGACGTGCGCGGGGGAGTATGGAGAGCCAAGGAAGGGGGCGGTGTGTAGGAATATGTGGAGACAGGTGTGGACATGGAGTGGGAGGAGGATACGATGTGATGCGTATGAACATCGAGAATATAAAGTGAGGAGTTGTGGAGGGAGGCTGCATGCGGAGTGCAGGCTGTGCTCGGGGTGGTGGGAAGAGAGGATTGTGCAGGTGGAGTGGAAGAAACATGTGATGGGAGAATGAGGGATTGGAAGCTATGCCTAGCATAGAGAGGAAGGAAATAAGAGGATTAATGTGTAATGGTTTGGAGAGTATCTAAGTTAAATGTCATAAAATAGGAGAATGAGCTGGTATTTCCTTCTCAATTTTCGAGGACTATCTTCCCTTGATTTTACTTCAATTCTTTTCTTCTTCAATCATATTATGGACTGTAAAGGCCAACGGCTTGAATTCTTGGTCAAAGACCAACGATGCAAAGAAAATATACCAGGTGGATAAAATTCCCAATCAAAGGCCCAAGAAGGGGCTCTGATACCAATGAAACAATAAAAGTTTGTTTCTTACCAGAATAACTAGTCCAAATAACGCAGGTGCTCCATGAATAAAATAATCGAATATATATTTTGATAAAAAAATGATATATAATGAGAAATTGTGTTTGTATAAATACCCATGTAAGGGTTTCCTTAGTGATGAGATGCAACCCTTCATAAGGTGTCTCTTCAATTAATTATTTAATTATTCATTTATTATCATAATTAATATTTATCAATGTTTTTTTATTATAATATTCTCTTCATTATATATATTTGTGGTGTAGATTTTAGAAGCCCCTACACATATATGAGGGATGAAATTGTCATGAGGAGAGACAACCAATATCAGTTGATTACAGACGAGAAATCCTTCATAATAAATGCAAAAAAAGGTAAATCGAATATCTCTCTTGTAAGTGCCAAAGAAGTGAAAAAGATAATCATTTCAAGTAGGAAGTTTGTATTTCTTTTCTTAAGACAAAATAAAAAAGAAGCTGAATAAGTAAAACTGAAGGCATCCTTGAAGGGATGTACGAAAGAGAAGAAACACCAGTTGGAGAATATTTTTTAGCAATATAGATAAGTGTTCTAGGAGAGTACGTGGCTACCTCCTAAGAGGGAGGTGGATCATGAGAAACAACTATTGCCATATTCTTTGTTCCAAACATCGGACTGCACATGTCATATGCCATAGAAGTAGATGAAGTGAAGAAGCAACTGCAGTAATTGTTGGATTAGGGCATAATATAACTAAGAAACTCACCTTGTGTGTCACCTATCATCATAGTATGCAAGAAGGATGGGACATGGAGGATTTTCATTGACTACAAAATAATGAACATGATCACACTTAGGAATCGATACCATATTTCGAGGATTGATGATCTGTTGGAGCAGTTGCAAGTTGCAACATGCCAATTACTTCACCATGCTAGATCTCAATTTGGGATACCACCATGTGTGTGTGAAGGAAGAAGACACCTGGAATACCACATTCAAGACTAGGGAAGATCTATATGAATGGCTAGTAACGTTTTTTGGTTTATGAAATCTACCAACTACATTTATGTGTTTGATGAATGATGTATTATGCCCTTTATTAGATTTTTTGTTATAGTATATATATATGGAATACTATTTTATAATGATACTTGGGAAGAACATCTCTCACTTCTCAATTAGGTAATGGATACCTTAAAAACACATGAATTGCTAGAAAATATTAAGAAATGTGATTTGTTTTAGTATTACTTGGTGTATTTGGGGAATGTGATTGGTGGAGGAGAACTTAAGATTGATCCTGCAAAGATGGATTCCATCTTTAAGTGGCATAATCCTACAAATGTCACTAAATTTAGGATATTTTGTGGGGGGTATAATACCTTAAAAATTTCTTAGATTCCCTTTTTATTGTGGTTGCACCTCTCCATGCAATAACAACCAACAATGTCAAAGGGTTCCAATGGGAAAAGAATCAACAAAATTCCTTCAAAGAGATCATGAAAATATCAATCAGGAACCAATTCTTGCATTTCCTAATTTGTAGAATCCTTCTAAATTGGAGATAGATGTAGGTGGGTATGATATGGGAGCGATTTTGATGTAAGGAGGGAATCCAATATGATATCAATTATGATATGTTCCATGGTAGGGTCCTAAAACACCATGCATATTATAAGGAACTATATTCCTTTGTTCAAGCTATTAAGAAGTAGAGGAATTATCTAATGGGAAAGGAGACTATCACTCTCACTAATTGCTAACAAATATAGTATTTGCAGGCCTTGAATAAAATACAACCAAGCCTATATTTTAATTGGTTGATATTCTTAGAACAATTTCATCTAATAATCATATATAAGAAGGGTTATACAAGCAAGATGGAATACATCCTCCCAATGCCACTTACATCCAAGATCACAAATCTGGGTACTCTTATTTATATGGATACATTCACCTATGATGCATACAAGGAGGAATACAAAAAATATGAGGATTTTAAGTGGTTATTTCAGCAATTACAAGGACAATTCCATGTAGAAGAAGGTGACAACAAGGTCGATTATGATCTAGGATGGGTTACTCTACAAAGTGGTTAAGCTCTATGTCCCTAGAAGGAAAATAATTGTAACTCATGAGAGAGGTTCACACCTCCAAAGTTGTAGGGAATTTGGTATTGGGAAGACAATAGCCAACTTGAAAAGGTATGTTTATTGGCCAATAATGCAAGACGATGTTGCTCAATTTATCAAAGGATGCATACTTTGTTGTACAAGAAAACTCATTAATAGGGAGAAAGGTCTATACCATCCGTTGCATGTCCATACAAGACCATGAGAGAGAATATCCATGGATTTTATAAGTGGTATTCCAATCACTAGGAAGGGACATGATTATTTTTTATTGTAGTTGATAGATTCAACAAGATGTGCATTCTTATGCCTCATAAAAATACTATTAAAGGGAAATAAGCATCGAACATGTTTTTTGAATAGGCATGGTTTCATTTTGGGATACCAAGGAGAATCATCCTAGACATGGATATTAGATTTCCCAATGCATTTTGTACTACAATTTCAAAAATTATGGACACCAAGTTGAATAGATCTACAAAATTCCCTCCACATATGGATGAATAGACATTACCAAAACTAAATGTTCTCGAATAGAGGATGGCGACACTACTTCTTATTAAATAACCATAATTAAATATTGGTCCTAACAGAAATAACCGAGTATACAAGAACCTAAGTTCATATTCACATAATTATTGTTTCCATCATCTCTCCATGCTAATCTTTCTAGTCCTTAATTTACATAGGAATATGTGATAGCATGTTGATCAATTATGAAGAGTGTTTCTCCACAAGAACCAACACCTTCAAACTTCCATAGTATTTATCTACAAGAGAAAACCCTACAAAAAGTAAACAATGAAGAATAATTTTGTTTGCATGAGAACATGCAAACTAACAAGTGTGGGGGAGTGTTGGGCTCCAAATATGTCACATTTTATACTATATAAAACCTCCATTCATAAGTCATATTCTCACACTTTTGATACATTTCATAACCATTATTCCATATATTTCCAATAAATAATTCACTTGACCCATCTAGTTAATTATTGTGGATTAATTATATGTTTAATGATTAAATTTGTTTTATTATGGTTTTATCGATGAAGGTTTAATGATATATTTTTATCAACAAACATATTCTTGTGCTGACATACTCAACATTTTCGTGTTGACATACTTAGCATTCCTACGCTGGTAGCCAAACCCATATTTTCAAGTTTCTTGTACTAAGCATTCTTGTGCCAGCACACTCAACGTTCTTGCGCCACCACACTCATAGTTCTTGCACCCAACATATCATTTATGCCTATATTTATGAAATGAAGGATTATGTGCCAAGATATGCAAATATTTCGTTTATTTTTGAATTAGATAAGTGACTCATCACTCATGCACTTCGTGTCATGAGGATGAGCCACCATAAATTCCTATCTTATATTTTTGTTGAGAGGTCTAATTAAAATAGATCTTGTCCTATCTTTGGAATATCTTATTGAAATACATTATGAAGGAATAAACTCAATTAAGTTATATTATTCTATTTTATATTATAAGAAAGGAATGATGAATAAAAGAATGCTCTACAAATTTTGTGTGATCTTGTGATCGATTCCATGTGATGATGAAAATCTATGCTATTTAAGTTCAATTCAGTTATAACTATCGTTAGTTCCCGAGTTTTCCTCAAGCGTGTTTTCCTATGTGGTAAGGGCCCACCATCCAGGTTAGCATTTCTCTTGTTTTATATCTGTCATTTAGTTTATTTATTTGTTGTAGTTTAAATAGTCTTTCAGAATTTGATTATTTAATTCCATATTTCATTGTATGGAAATCTGATCTTAATGACATTTATCAACTGCAACATTGAATTTTGTTTCTTTCATCAATTCTACTGTTTGGTGTGTGAATAAATTTAGAGCTATTGAAAGTGTGTTGTTTGGATTTGAGTTGATTTGTTTCTCTAATAGCATATAATCAACATACATTTTATTTTTATTGTGGTTTGAATACTTTCCGTATAAGTTAGTTCAATGAAATAGAGCAATAATTCTTTGGCATTGTTGATGTAAACTTTAATCATCAATCTTTATTACACTGAATTAATTTGATTCACCATTATATTGCTGGTGTGATTAAGCTACATGGTTTATTTTGTTTGATTTTAAATATTTTGAATTCAATCTTAGAGATCATATTTCATATATATATGCAAAACAACAATCATAATATAGTTTTGATTTTTTTTCATTTTTTTGAAAGAAATACATACTATAGACTTATCAAAGAATGAGAGGCATAATTTCAAGGTTCCAAATTGACTGATAACGATTATAAACTTTTTTAATGTGAACACTCAGAGATTGAAATAATTGATAATTACATGATAATCGTATTTTGGATTAAACATAAATAACTAGAACTGTGCATACTCATAAATCAATCGTACTCTTGAACAGAGCATTGATTTTTGGCATTAAATGAAATTAATTAATAAGTTGAAACCTATCCATATTTTAAACAGAATTTGTATCTTCATTTTAATAAGTATGAATTAAAAAAAACCAACGTTCATTTGGAAATGATTTTAGTGAATGTTCTATTTCATATTTGAAGTCATTCATCAACTGTGATTGAATTCTTTAGAGAAAAAAAAAGGTTAAGTACTATGTTAGTTTGAATAAGTTGAGTTGTTTTACAAATTTGATATTTTGTGATTCCAAGAATTGCTTGAAGGAGTGCTCTATTTTCATTTACACATCTGTTACTCGAATTAATTTAGTTTGTTTTATTGAAGGGTTGGTTAAGAGTTACTACTATACTTTTATACATAAATTGACTGAGTGTTCAATTTTTATGGGTGGTTTGGCTTTCTGGATTTGGTCATTAGCTTTCATATTTTGAGTTAAGATTATTTCATTTTTAAGTTGACAGTCAATTTTACTCTTCAATTGAAGTTTCTCTATTCTTAATAATTTTGGCTTTGGTATTGGATTGTTTCTTTTTAATACTCAATTTTAGATTATTTATTTTAATAATTGGTTTAAGTGTAAAGATACCTTTCTTTAGATTTGTGCACATTTGTATTAAATAAATAGAAATAGAGTTTTCTTGTGGTAAAAGTTTTGTCTTCTTTTCATATTTTTATACTAGTTAGTACTAGAAGTTTAATGTTGAGTGCATTTGATGACTTTGAATTTTAATTTCTTGTAGTTTAAGTTCCTTTTTATTTTCTTCATTTGAACTCTCGTACTTGGTTTGATTTCATGTACATTAGATTCTTGTACTTGAATTTCTTTCACTTAATTTTTTTGTAGATTCAATCACCAAAACATAGACTAAAAGTCTAACTCATGAGATATGGATTCCCTATAATGGGATTCTCATTTAATTGCTGATATATTTCTAGTTGTTTATTTTTTATTTATTGCATTGGAAAATGTGTTGCTGGAATTTGTCATTTAGATTAGGCTATATTAGGCTCTAGTTTTTCACATACTATGTCGGCACCTCGAAGCTTACGAGCCTTGGTTAATAATTTAATGTTGCATATTAATTAACATATAATTGCACCAACATTCCACTTACCCCCAATCTACTAATACCCCCCTCTATCTCTACCTCTAACCCCTTAACACCCCCCCTTGCTTTCTACCTCTAATCTGTTACCACCACAAAATTCTTTTTAATGTTATCATCACCAAACCAACAATATAATTTCAATGTTACATATCGTGAACTAATTTTAACATTAAAGAATGTGTATACATTTTAATGAACAAAAACATGTACATGTTATGTTTACCTACACTCCTACCCCCCAAACTCCCTAATACACCCCCTCTCCAACTCCCAAATACCAACCCAACCACCTAACATCCCTTGCAACCCCTAAAACCCCCAAAATGATATTACTCCCCTCCTCTCTCTTTCTCTCTCTCTCTCTCTCTCTC
>LPNX010509998.1:125113-167483 GCA_001517045.1 Pseudotsuga menziesii
ATGTAGTTACATATGATGTCATTGTTAACAGGTGTCGACCCAAATCCAGATAGCAAACTTCGAGGATCACATCATCCCTGCTTAACCAATAGCAACACAAATAAATACAAATAAACACAAATAAATACAAATAAATACGATTTTAATAAATTTAAAAATTGCTATTTTTCATGTTACAAAGTTAAACTTTAGAATAGAGATTTTAATCCTTTAAATATGCACCGATATGCACCAGCTAATACCCAAAGTCAACGAGGTTTGAAATCGAACGATTACAATATACCAGCCGGAGGCAGGTATAATAATTTAATTTGTTAAGTTGGTAATCCTAAACAAGTAAGAAATGAAAAATAGTTTGTTTAGGGTGCAAAGAATATATAGATATTAAATCTTATTCCAAGTGTTTACACTAATAGTGATATTTAAAACATGTCAACCCATGAAAATAAAAGAGACCTTAGTAATATTATTTGCAAGATATTTGAGCTTACAATAATACACTAAAGAACAATAATATGTTTTTGTTTGAACATTGATAACACACATGTTATAATTTTGAGAGGTGATATCTCTGCATTTTCAGAGGCAAAGTGCTCGGCACATTTCGATCCTTGCTCGGATTATCCTTTGACAAGTATCTCACCAGATATTATTAGTTATGTTGGATAAAAATAAATGCCACCCCTCAAAAATTAAACCACAAGTTGTCATTGAGAGTGTCGACTATGCTGTGGTGTTTTTATCATTTCTCAATGAGTAAATTAGAGGTCGCCAACTTTCGTTGAGTTTGAGGCCATCATTTTGGTTGAAATTATTGGGGTTAAGTTCGATTTCTATGGCTTCCGTAATTGTTCTCTTCTGATGTAACGATAGACCTTAGAAATAACCCTTGTCGACCTTAGCAATAACCGTTGCATTTTTCTAGACAAATCTGTTTTTTTGGTTGCCCAAGAGTTGTCCGCTAAGGCAGATTTCTAGGTTCTATTCCATTTCGAAACGCATCAATTACTTTGCCTCTGAAAATGCAGAGATATCACCTCGTAAAAGTATTTTATTTATTAAGATGCAAGAGAGCAATGCCGATCTTAGTAGACAATAGTACTAATCACCAAACATAAAAATAAAAATAAAAAAACCATAATAATTAAATTAAGTTTTTATCACCAAAGTATTTAGAAGAAAACGTTTCTATTAATAATTAATATTATATATTATTTTATTTATTTTATATTTGATGTTTATAAATAAATTTATTAATATTAAAAACTATATGTGTGTAACTTTTAAAATTGTTGAATTTTGCATAACAATTAATAATTGATTTTCAAATAGTATAATTTGTGAAATTCAAGTATTATTCTATATTATAGTACCACCTAAGTCATTCAAAATCTCATGCACAAAATCTGTATAGAATATAATTTTGATAACCAAAAGCACTTGATATTCAAAATTTGTATAGAAGAGAATTTTGATAACCAAAAGCACTTGATATTCAACAAAAATAAAGCTAATATTTTTTTAAGGATTTAAATGTTAAATTAAATATCCTATCAATGACAACATTGAATACATCTATCATAATTTTATGACAACTATCTCAACTTCCATTGACAAGTTCTCTATAAAAGTTTTGTGTAAAATGAAAACAAAATAACAAAACCTTGGTATGAAAAATAATGTAAGATTTCTCGAAAACCCATCGAGTGTTTATCATTTTAAGTCTTTATAATCCAACAACATAAATATGTTTACAGAGTCCTAAATAAAAGGAGGAAAATGTACCATATAAATAAAATTCAACAGAATATTTTACACCTCTTGAAGCTAGACCATAAGAAATTATGGATGAAAATTATAAATCGTGAAATTAAAGGAAACAGTATGATTTTCTTGAGGGGTTGGAATTCCTACTTTAAAAATATTTGTTAATTCCATAATGTTATAGACTACATTCAAACCCTTTCTACAAAGGAAATATTTTTCTTTAGAAGACATAAAGTTTCGGGTTAACGTACTAACCAAAGGGGAAGATGAGGACATCAAAGGCTATCAAGTGCAAATATTAAATATTTTAGGGTCTATCCTCATCCCTCACATTGACAGCTATTCAATATAGAAATAAAGTAGGGTCACCCTAAACCATAGACTTGAAGCCTCATTGTTCCTAGTTTGAAGAGGGCAGAACCCCTGATTCACCCAACCGTTGGCATTGTTTATCGACTTTGACAAGTTCAACATCAACTTCGACAAGTATGAACCTCAACACAACCTCGACAGATTCAACACTTCAACATGAATCATCGACACTAATGATCGACACAACTATGACAAATTATCTCACTGTCTTCTATTCGTTTGTAACGGTTCAACTTTTGAACTGTTCCAACTTCTCTTGTAACTGAACGTAACGAGGCAACAACCCAAGTGTTCTCAGCACTCTATTTAAGAATGTACATTATTGTAACATACAATGAGAGTAATGAGCATAATACAATAGCAATAAAGTAACCGAGATTGGCTTGAATTCTTGTATATCGTGTGTGTGTGTGTGTGTGTGTGTGTTTCTGTGTGTAGTGTATTTCCTGTTTTGCTTATTATTAACATGATTTTTCCATAATAGTACTCTATTCATTCATTCGAATTGTTTTCCCCATTGTGCACCCAGGAACATGGATCATTGGTATCATAGCATGTTCATGATTAAGTCATGTGTATACACTTATATTGAGGTTACCTAACTTATGCATGTTCAAAAATTCTCACAAAATCAACAATCCAAGAAGACACTACCTTCGACTTTGGATTATATATCTACTCAAACCACTAGACTGAAGATGGCCGAAGAAGCAGACAATAGATATTTAACTGACGAGAGAGACAAACTAATAGAGAAAGCGCTGGCTTAATAGAGAACCGAAATTTTTACCCAATTCAATGATATTGTCACATGATTCTCCTCGAACTTAGGAGAATTCTTGACAAGATCCAACTTTGACAAAATCAGCCCATTCAAAGTGAAAATGGACTTAGATATATCGAATCTAGAAGGAAATATTGATGCAGAATCTGTAGACAATTGGGTATATCAACTAGAATCCTATCACTCTATGAATCAACTCTCAGAAATTGAAAAGATCACCATTGCATCCTTAAGGATGTCGACCTTTGTGCACTATTGGTAGGAAAATCTATAGACAAAGATGGAGAAATAAAAAGACCGCATAGAAACATGGGAGAAATTTGTTGAGTACGTTCGAAAGGAGTTCTATCCACCCAAGTACATTGATAAACAATTTAAGAAGTGGCGGCAATTAAAGGAATGGAAAGACTAGTTCGTGTAGAGTTACACCGATCAGTTCTATTGACTCATGACGAGACTTGGTGTTCAAGAAGAAGAGAAATCACTTCTTTTGAAGTATGTCAGTCAATTTTCCCCATACATTCAACAAGAGATGGAGTTTCTAACTATTAGTATGATTGCGGATGCATTCGACTATGCCAGTAACCTCGAATATAAAAAAGAAGAAGGAAAAGCATGCTTTGCAGCCAAGCCAACAGGTTGAACATCTGATAATAAATCACTGGCCGACTCTGACAAGTCAATACACCCTTATCAGCCAACCCCTCCAAAGAAATACCATGGAAAGAATCACTCTTAGAAAGACAATAGGGAACGTAGAAAACAACCCCATGCTGGGAAATGGTGTAATTACCATAATTCATTATGGGGTGATATGTCTAAATGCAAGGATTGAAACACATTTTTGGCAAAATTGTCTACCTATGACTTGTAGAATCTGACCTAGAAGAGCTGACCCTTTTGATATCGACATTGACCACTCCGAAATCCTCGACTGTTGTCGATGACGAGGAACGAGAGTGTCAGTTCAATACATAGATATGGGTTCAAAACAACCCATTGCATTTTATTGTGGATAATTGTAGCCAGAAGAACTTTGTTTCTGAATATCTCTTGAAGAAACTAGGTCTTGTCACCATTCAACATCCTCAACCTTATAATATCGGTTGGATGAAGGATGGAAAAGAAGTGAGAATCACCCGCCAATGCAAACTCACCTACTTCATTAAGCCTTTTGAAGATGAATTACAATGTGACGTGGCACCTCTTTTCGTAGTCAATGCCCTATTTGGGAAACCTTCGTTATGCGATCAACATGGGACTTATCACTCACAGGCTTATAAGGTGATTGCCAAAATATGAAACCAATGGTATGGCATACTAGAGAGACAACCTACACCATCGGTTGTGATTGTATCATCCAAGTAGACAAAGAAGCTCATGAACCATGCTCAGATAATCACATTTATCATGATTAATCCTTAGCATCCCAGGAAGACTATTGCAACTAGTCGACTTAATGACCAGTACACCTCTTTTATTGGATAAATCTATCCAAGCATACTCAAGTTGAATCTCCCTAGTCCAAGTGGATCTAGAAAAAATTAAGTACATAATACAATCTACTTTCTTATATCAAATAGAAATGCAAGTTAACATATAGATCACCTACATGAGGTCTGCAAATCCTCTTCTCTCTTTGTTGATCCAAGCTCCAGAGCATTCATATCTTGAGCTGCAAAACCCTGTAAAGAAAGTGGAAACAAGAAAACGGTACATGCATATCTAAACATGAATTCATCTAAGCTAACAGTTAAGGAAGAAATCTCTAAACATCATCAACACAACAATGTTTATGAAAATAGAATTTGCATTAATGTAATCAAGGAGATACATAGAAATTACATAGGAAAGAACATCACAACCTAGCCTTAACACTGCAATATTCCATCCAACAATCCAAGCCAAGCCTCCAAATAATGATTGTATGCCTCCAAAAGAATGATAGGGATCACCTAGAAATTCCACCAGCATAAGAGTACCATATTCCTTCCTCTCTTCACCATCGAGAGAGGGTTCAATTTATAAGGATAAATGGATAGAGTAGGTTGAGGATTAGTAGGAGAGGTCTAAGGGATCTCCCCCATATGTTAAGGGATCGAATTCCACCTCACCTAGAAGCTAGGGAAGTTCGTACACCTCATCCACCTTCGAGAGGGGCCTCAAAGCTTCATTTTTTCCCTCAAAACAAATCTAGAGCACTTACCAATAAGAGACAGAGAGTCAGTGCACCTTGCATGAGGAGAAAGAGTGCCAGCGGTGCTCTTTACATGAAGGGAGAAAGTGTTGGTGCATTTGTCAATATGAGTAAGAGTGCCAACCTTCCTAGAGGAGGGAAAATATGGTAGGAACAACCTCAAATTCAATCAAATTTAGTAGAGGGAACTTTAGGGATTAGGCATAAGGTTGACACATATGTCAATATGACAAGATTTTGGTGTAACAAGCTCCCGATAGCAGTAGTAGATCGCTAGCATTCTTGATGAATACCAGAATGTATTTCAAGATCCAAATGGAGTACCTTTACATTTCCAAGTAAACCATTCCATTAAACTTGGTCCTGGTTGTTCATTACCTAACACCTCTATTTATATAATATTCATTATCAATCACTGAGAGATTCATATATATTTTCAATATTTTATCAACAAAGGTCACATCTGACCCATCTCCTCTCCTTGTGGAAGTCCAATCGTCCTTGTTCCAAAGAAATACGTGACTTGGCACATGTGCATTAGCTATCGATATCTCAACAATATTTCAATAAAGAATAGATACCCTCTCCCAAGGATAGATGAACTCATCAAGTATCTAAAAGGTTCTAAATTCTTTACTAAGCTCCACCTTAAGTTAGTATATCAACAAATTTCAGTGAAGCCCACCGATGTATGAAAAATTGCTTTCAAAACCAAGGAAGGATTATTTGAATTGTTAGTCATGCTCTTCATCTTAACCAATACACCTGCGACCTTCATGTGATATATGGATGACATTATTTTACCTTTAATTTGTATGTGTGTCATTGTCTACCTAGACGATATCTTGATTTTCAGTCAATCATGGGAAGAACATGTTGAATAGTTTTGAAAAGTCCTTGACACTCTCCAACAACATTAACTCTATTTGAACATGGAAAAATGCTCATTTGCGATGAACAACATCAAATATCTGGAGTATGTAATTGAATATGCAATCATTCTCATTGATCCAAACAAATTACAAATACTTAAAGATGTCTCATTGCTCAAAACATTAATGAAATGAGAAGTTTTCTTGGTTTGGCAAATTTTTATCCACAATTCATACTCGACTTGAGTCACACAGCTTGTCCTTTGAATCAGTTGATGAAGGGAAATGGGAAAATTGTCTTCAAATGGACATCGACACAACAACAAGATTTTGAGTAGCTCAAGCACAATATTTGTACTACACTAGTACTTGTGTTACCTAATTTGCATTAGCCTTTTGAGATTCAGACAGACACATCAAATTATTCTTTAGGCGCAATGATCACTCAGTCTAGTCACCCATCCTCTTTTCATTTGGAAACCTTTAACAAAAATATCAAAATGTATTAGACATATGAAATGGAAGTGTATTCCATTGTGTAATATTTTAAGCAATGGAGACATTACATTATTGGCAAGGAGATGATCACTATTACTGACCACAATCCCTTACAGTTTTCCCTGTCCCAGTCAAAGTTACAAATGAATCGACAACTCAAGTGGATTAATTACCTACAACAATTTTAGTTGGTAATTAAGTATCAGAAAGGTAAAGCCAATGTCATAGCTGATTGTTTGATTCGACCACCCATTACTCTACTTTTAAAAGTGATGAGTATGCAGGGATATGACAACAATACTTGGCCTCAATTGTATTTGGTATATTGTGACTTTTCTGCAATTTATCGATAGATTGAAATAGACCCTCCATCCATTATCAACTATTTTGTAAAAGGTACCTTGCTATACAAGCTTGGAAAACTTTGTGTACCGACTGGTGAGCATCGAAAGAAGCTCATTTAGGATGTGCAGTACAACAACATTGCAGGAAAATTTGGAGTATCAAATACCCTTCCCATTCTCTAAAAGTATTTTTATTGGCATTCACTTAATTCTAAAATCAACAAGAACATTTGATCATGCATGGTTTGTGCCATTTCTAAACCATTGAATAAACAACAAGGATTGTATATGCCTTTTTTGGTTCCTAGTCAACCATGGGAATCTATTTATATGGACTACTTGACGGGATATCCTACTACCAAGCATGAAGATGATGCAATCTTAGTAGTAGTCGACAAATTTTCCAATATGTCTATTCTGATTCCATGTAAGAATCCTACGACTGTGGGAATATAATAAGCCCACTTCATAACTTAGGATGAAATATTTTAATCATATTTTACTAATTTCCTACCCACTAACTTAGATAGTTGGCATCCACTTGCACCACCATATATACCCCAAGAGTGATTTTATTCTAATTCTAATATGATTTTGTCCACTTTATTGACTGCTAGATTTATTAATTGCTCCTTCCTATAGATTCTATCTTTATTCTGCTTTATTCAATGTTTTCAGTGGATCAAGCAAAGCTAGTCTACTAGGAAACTACAATATTTTGTTAGAAACCCATCCTCCATGATTTTCTCTCCAGATTACAGGATTACCATTTTTTTCCATTATATTTGAAAAAACACTCATGATTTAGCTAATTCATGATGTCCTTGACTAATTATGAAAGTGCTTTAGCCAACTATCGGGTTTATCATATTTGGTAAGTCTATCTTTCTGATATTGATGAGTTGTCTCCAATACAACTCTAATTTATCTATGAAGGATGTAATATCTATGTACACTATTATTCATCATTATTTAATGAACGGATACAATCTAATATTTATCTCTTCATTCATGTGATTCAGTCTCTATTCTTCTCTCTATTTTACCTATGTATGCTTGTGAGGATTATCTTAGTAGCAAGATGTACTTAGTGTTATTCTTCTTAGCATCAAGGATCTATTTACTCATAGAATTAGAGCTTATATTTCTACATGGTATCATAGCACAAGGTTTTTCAATTTCAACAGAATTTAATAGCTATCTATTTTGCCCATTAGATCGCATCCAGTCTCCTATTCCTCTTTGAAGAAGAGCTTGTTTTAAGATTACAATATTTTTTCCTAGTTTTATTTATGTAGGTTGAAGAGAGTATCTCCTTGAGTGTATCGACATCTCAATATGGATTCCTCTTTGTCTATAATCGTGACTCCCTTCAACTATCATGAATGGAAAGCCAAAATTGGCATTCAATTACATAGTAAGGGACTACATAGAGTTATTATAGATTTGGAAAATGGTTTGAATGCTATTGTTGAGAAATATAAGTGGCATAATAGGTTGGATGAATCCTATGGATTCATTTTACTCTCTGTATCCCCTAATCTAATATTTCATCTATATGGTTTAACCACTCCAAACAAATTATGGACTGTTACAGAGAGAACCTTCCTATGGCTTGGGGTAGACCACAAGAGATTGAATGACCCCAGAAATCAACCCATTCCCATATGAAATAGAATTAAATGCATCTAACACTAAGGGATATGAATCTTACCTTATTTTTGATGGTTAATGTAGATCCCCATTGAGCTTTTCTAGCACGCTTGCATTCACAATTTGTTCTCAACAACAACAAACAAGACAAACATGCTATATATCAAAGTGTTAGGCCTACTCTAGCATATATAAACCATAATTTATAATAAAATAACTACACCCATGGATAAAATATTCATAGTTATGCACATATATTGGATGAGAAATGGATATTTCTATTAATAAAAATAGAGATAGAATAGTGACAGACTCTTTCAGCACCTTGTTGAAATGGAGAATCTGAGTCCTCCACTTGGGCCTCCACCACTTCAATCCTCCATCACAATGGAAAGATTACAAAGAAAAGGAAATATTGGGAAGAGAAAAAATGTGTGCTCCAAAGGGACAAAGGGATGTAGACTCAAGCATAAACAAGTGAGTTAACAATGAACTATAGTTTCCTTACTCTCCAAAATTCTCCTCCTTCAATGCATCCAAGAGTCTCAATATATAGCCTGCCAAATGGGAAATGGAGGGTTGAGTCTAAGTGTTATCAAGGCATATGGAAGGCCACGAGTTAATTTATTCAGAACTCTATGAGGAAAACTTCAATGTTTTTTGTCTTCATGCATATTTCCTGATATACATGGGTATTGGCTCAAAATCTACGTGTACACACAGGTATTGGTTTGAAATTCACATATACACATAAACAAGTATTGTTTGGGGACTTTATTGGTTGATCAAAGTATAAATTCAAAAAAAGGGGTCCAAGGAGTCTGTAGAGGGACATGGAAGGCCATAAAGGGGTGATATACCAAGTGTGGTAAAATGAGCTATAACATATGCCCCCTAATGTGTGAGGTCATAGGGGTAACATGATGGTCGAAATAAATTATATCCATCCTAGAAGTGGAGTAATGAATACCCAAGTGGAAGAACTAGACACTCATTAGTACAATATAATGATAACTCTATGCATGTGACTGCAAATATACATGTAGCAGCCTTGGATATATAAGAGTAAAATGGCCATGAATAGGGATGATAAACAAATGTCATGTGTGGTCATCGCCACATACAATATACAATGAACAAGATATCCATAGTGGATTAACATATCTGATAATATATTGGAATCTGGTCATGAGAGCTGAAATCTCATGAATAATAGCACGATCAAGGAGGTAGCATATGTGGAATTCCACCAAGCTCATAGGTCTTCTACACAAATAGCTACGGGTACATGTCCCATCCAGTGAATAAAGGTGTCGAGGTCAAACATGATGGTCCATATTCCGATTACCGGTCATTGATTTATACCATTAACAGATGCGAGATATCCCATTGATAATGATAATGGGAATCAAGGTACATAGTGCAATATAACAAGTGTGAATATATGTGTTGAGGTTGAACACTTGAAACAATCCATCGATCAGGGGACATTGATGTATTCCCAAAACTGTTGATGAAGAGAGAACCTACCACTGATGACTATAAGTCTCAAGGAACTCAAATGGAATCTAGAATCCTTCCAGAATAAATGATCTGAATTCGATGGAATGGAATTTGTTGGAAGGAGGGCATTAGGGAATCCCCCATCAACCAACACGAGGTACTCAGCAATGATGGATAATGTGGAAGAAATCGAACAAACAAGATGTGCACAAATGAGTAATTGTACCGAGAATTGTCGACATGCAAAGTTAATATAACTAAGGAATAGTTTACTCAGGCTAGACTTCCTTCGAGAAAGAGCATAAGGAAAATGGTGACTCAATGTAGGTATCATAGACTCTACATGCAAACTGGGACAACTATGCGACAGAGGAGGAATCGATAGAGGCTCCATAGGGACTGGAAGCATAACCAGTTGGTGGAGAAAACTCAGAATAATGAGTACAACTCCTAAAGTCATACTAATAACCCAACCAATGTATGTGATGTACATTTATCTGTTCGAAGGTGACACAACTTGAAAAATGCCAAAAGTAATATCATTTCCTGTCCCGATTTTTATGCTTTTTTATTTTTTTTGGACTATTTTAGATTGAAAAGATTGAAAAAGAATAGAATTGATTATAGTATATATCTAGGAGGAGATGAGTGTCACTAGCAAGAAAACCAGTTCCAAGTAGTGGAACATGGCTATCCTCAATGAAAGGAAGAATGTGCAGGATGAGGACACATGGGGGAAGGTCTCATCTTGGTAATGGGTGATCAACCTGAAAAGGATATATAAAAGGCTCTTCTTGGCTAGGATTGAGGCAAGCTCGGGTTATATGGATGATAATTCTAAAGAGGGGAGTCGACATAAAGTTGAATAAGGAAATCAAAATGCATGAAATGCAATTACAACTTGATATACGAGGGATTCCCCATGGGATATTTTCAGCATAAAGTTCAAGAGGGATATGAATCTCTTACACAAGGATAAGGTAGGACTATAAGGGACTCCTAGACCTAAGGGAGGACTCACAACATGGGTACCAAATGGAAAAGTGAGATATAGCTAGGGAACCCATGAATAAGAAGGATCTACCACTTACATAATGCCACTTCTAGGAGTAGTGTGAGGCTCAATAACATTACAAAGTGGGTTTGTACCTATAGTTAAGGTGACATGGTCAGAAGACAATGCATAATGCAAGCAGACATGTGATCCTAACCTATATTCCAGTTCAAAATTTTACCTGTAATAAATAGGAATGAGTTAAAGCCTTAGAGCGAGTGTACAAAAAATGGACCCTACATGACAACAATATTAGTCCAAAAAAACTAGAAACAATGAGTAAAGATTCCAAACCATAGGGTATAGGGATGACTGGTCATGACAAATGCATTGAAAGGAAACAGTGCGGTGGACAATGGGACATAAGAAGTAATTTAAGGTGAAGACCCAACGTTCACATATCCACTACCACCCCCATGAGAATGAACACTAGCATTAAGACCAGAAGAAGGGAGTGAAAATACTCTACAAATAGAGTAGAGGATGGAATTTGACCACTCTTGAATCTATGAGCAAGGTAAGGGGTTGTGGTTCCCCCTAGTCCAACACCAGGGTCTGCACTAGGACTTGGAGAGGGTGACAAGATACTGGTACTGATATTGGGCATGCCTAACATAAAAGGACCCTAACTCAAGAAAACATAAATATACTCAAGTAACCGCAATCCCTAAATCCAACTAGCTCACAAAGAGCACACTACTAAGAAAATCTACAGCCAGATGCAGACAAGCTAGAGGGAGGATAAATGAGCTCATGAATGCAGCATGTATGTCTGGACTAGGAGAGGCTTGAAAATAACATACACTACAAGAGGAGTTGTGTAAGAAATTATAGTGTTCCTCAATTTCAATGCATAAAGAGATTGTTCTGTCTGACCCTTACCAAGCCAATACACTCACAAAACAACCTTTGCAAGTACCCCCTGCGATACCTAGGTAAGGAAACTAAGGTCACCCAAATATAACCAATGCTTAGGCAGACAGTTACAAGAGGGATCTACTATATGGGTAGGGTAGCAAAGCATGAAGCTCGAAAGCACCAACAGGTACCTCAAAAAACCCCAAATACGAATAATATCCTAGAAATATCTTCGGCGCTACACATAGAGTGGAAAGGGACTATCCCCACCACAAATGTGTATGCTGCCTCATGCTTAATGCTTGTCTAATAGGAGCCTCCTAACAACAATAATTATACCAAGGATTTCACTCTCTCATTTGGACAGACACCTACTTGTTTTGTTTAGTAGTCTTGGAGAATTTACTCACAATGAACTATTCCAAGACTCCAAAACCTAATATTGTTGATGTACCCTATAAAATAAAAATGTGTAATTCATTTTAAATTAAGTGTTGATTTTAGTGGTTGTGGTTACTCAAAGGAAATGACCATGCAATCAATGATGTTATGACTCAACAATGAACGTAAATATGCACACCTAGCAAACAATGCCAAGTGCAATTTTGTCTTTAAATGAGAAAATGTGGTATGCCACTACATGAGATGCACAAATATCCGTTCCTGTTTGAATGCCAATGCAATCCTTCCTATATGAAAGCATAAAAAAATTGTCATCCAAGCAATTCAATACAAGTACCTCCTTAAATCCATATGTGAGATGCAATTAAGAATGTAATAATAATTTTGTATTTTCAATATAAAAGAATGAAAATACAATAAAAGTCATTAAACTTCTTAGTCTCTGCAGCAAGCATCAAACACAATCCCAACAGGACACCGAGACAAAAAGGCTAATGCACTAATGGAGAAAAAAGGAGATAAATGACTAAAACTAATTTCAAAGAAAAATCAATGAAAAAATGGTCCCTGGTCACAAAAGAAGTAGTCAAAAAACAACATCAGCACCCAGAAAGACCCAGCCACACTCACAAACCCAACAACTTCCCTCATAAAAAACTCAATCAAAAGGGAGGATGTACATGACTTTTGGCCAAAAACTTGCATGTATACATGAATTTTTTCCAAACACCTGCTTGTATATGCGGATTTTGGCCAAAAACGTGCGTATGTACACGAATGTTAGCCAAAAATCTGCGTATACAGAGAAGAAAGTGGTTAAAAGAAGGTCGAGGTTCAAACCACTCTAGAGGAGTGTCAATGTATGAATACACTACTAAATGTGAGACATAAACAAGGGGGAAATGGAGAGAAAGTGAAGCAGATTATTCCCCCAAACCCAAAAGAGAAACAAGGAACATCCCTAGTATGGTCACCAATTCTATTATGGAGAGAAATTTCCTATGGCTTGGGGTAGACCACAACATACTGAATGACACCAGAAATCAATCCATTACCATATGCAATAGAAGTAAATTCATTGAACACTAAGGGATATGAAGCATACCTTATTCGGGACAGTTGATGTAGATCCCCGTTGAGATTTTCCAACATGCTTGAATTCATAATTCTCTCTCAACAACAACAAATAAGACAAGCATGCTATATATCAAAGTGGTAGGACTAATCTAGAATATATAAACCATCATGTATAAGAAAATAACTACATCCATGGACACAATATTCATAGTTATGCACATATATTGGACGAGGAATGGATATTTCTATTAATAAAACAGTGATAGAACAATGACAAACTTTGTTGGCACCTTGTCAAAACGAAGAAATCGAGTCCTCCACTTGGGCCTCCACCACTTCAATCCTCCATCACAATGAAAATATTAAAAAGAAAAGGCAATCTTGGTAAGAGCAGAAATGTGTGCTCCAAAAGGGCAAAGGGATGCAGACTCAAGCATGAACAAGTGAGGCAACAATGAACTATAGTTTCCTTTCTCTCCAAAATTCTCCTCCTTCAATGCATCCAAGAGCCTCAATATATAGCCCTCCAAATGGGAAATGGAGGGTCGAGTCTTATCATTTTCAAGGCATTTGGAAGGCCAAGAGTAAATTTATTCGGAACTCTATGAGGAAAACTCCAAAATATTTTTTCTTCATGCACATTTCCCAATATATGCGGGTATTGGCTCAAAATAGGCATGTACACGTAGGTATTCGTTTAAAAGTCATGTATACACATAAACATGTATTTTGGGGGGACTTTCTTGGTTGATCAAAGTATAAATTGAGAAAGGGGGGTCCAAGGATTCTGGAGACAGACATGGAAGGCCATAAAGGAGTGATCTACCAAGTGTGGTAAAATCATCTATAACATGGACCAAACTTGAGTCTCTCTTTAGAGTACAAGATGACTTAAGAGCGCATCAGTTGGAGAATGAGTTATTCTCATTGATTCCAAAAAGTTTCAATTCCATTGATGGTTTATTCACAAAATTCAAGTCACTTGTTCTAATCCTCAAGCAATGTGGGATTGAGAATACATATGATCAATTAATCCTTTCCATTATATAAAAAATTGGGTCCTGGATACTCAATTTTTGTGTCTAGTTTTCATGCTACTAGGCTTATTGTTTCTAATTGTAAAATTCCTTCTTTGAGTACATTCTTTGATTCCAAAGGAGAAAGGTAAATTGATCCATATGGGTGATCTTATATCTTGCAAGGGAAAGGATCATGCTCTTATAGTTTAAGGAAGCAATAATATCAAATCCAAATAGAAGCAAATTGTGAAAGAGAAGAAGCCAAAATCATATTTTGAAGATGAAAGGTTGAATCATACTGATAAATATTCAATGAATAAAGTGTTAGAATAATCAAAACCCATTCCCATACTTACGATATAAAATTTAATCATTTTGGTTAAATTCCTAGGTCCTACACTAGCTAGTTGGAATCCACTTGCATTTTTGTGGTCAAAGTTGCCTAAAATTTCTCCAGGACCACTTTGGAAATATTTTGGATAATATTTTGACAACCCATCATACTACCTAGTTTAGCAAGTGCATATTCTTGGCTTATCCATAGTTTCCTTCTTTTTGAACAACTTTTAAGGCAAAAGGTGAAAGCTAGTTTTAAGACAACTGCCTTGTTTTTACACAACTTGCCCTCCCTTTTCTCTCCTAAAATAATGAGTTTGTACACTGCCCTTCACTTATCAGCTGATACAATTCATTCAAACTATTTGTGAACTTCTTTACAGATTAGGTAGTGTTTTATGCACCTATGGGGGATTTTGACTAGTTTAGTAAGATTGGTTTTGTGTTGATTTGAATGGAATATTTATGCATTCAAATCTATGATGTAATTATATATTTGGACAACCTATTTTGACATAAGGTTGGCTGATGTAAACCTATTTAATATAAGTTTGTGTTATGCACCATATATAGTCTCCTTTTTTGAGTGACTCTATTCATGTTTTTCAAGGAATTTCTGTGAGTTCAATTGATCTAAGATTGGGATTAATTTCCACATGGTATTAGACCCTTGGTAGCTCATTTTTTCTCCTCCTGTATGTATTTCTTGCAGGATTGACATTATTCACTGGGATCGCAGTCTATATGTACAAGGGCACAATTGCTAAAGAATGGATCAATGTCACAATATCATCTTGAATCCATTCAACTAGTTCAAATGGAAGGCACGAATGGAGATTCTGATGAGGATTAAAGGCCTCTACAGAGTTACAATGGAAACTAAGGTTGATCCTAATGCAACAGTAGAGAATATTAAATGACATAATGGGAAGATGAGGCATATGGTGTCTTGCCTCTCATAATTACCAGAGACCTTCTTTTCCATCTTGATGGATTGGCATCGCCAAATCAAGTACGAGAGAATTTTCAAAATTTATTTGGGAAGATAGATGAAATGAGGGGACCTCAACTAGACAATGAAATGATTTTACTGAGTCCAAGAAGCTTCGAATACTTTCAAGTCTACTTCTCCAAGTTTGAATCACTAGTTTTGTAGCTAAAACAATGTGGTATCGATAAGAAATATGAACAACTACTCTTGGCCATCCTTTAAAATATTGGACCTGACTACACAGTATTTTCTTCAGCCTTCCATTCCACAAAACAAATAGCTCGAACCTGGAAGATGCCTTCACTATAATATTTCATGGAATTCGTGACTCAGGTGTAAGACAAATTGGTCATGATGGGCGCCATAAAACCTTCCAAATATCAATCTTTGGTTGCTGGAGATTCAAAGGTGGATTCCAAAGTAAATAAGAAGGCTAAGAAGCCTCCTGACCAAAAAGGAGACAAGTCCAAGTATCATAAGGAGTCCTCAAAATCCAAGAAGAAAGGTAAAGGTGAAATGCGCAAGTGCACATAATGTGGTAAGGGATTTCATCCTGAGAGCTCTTGCATGAAGAAACAACTCGATATGTTGAATCAAATATTGGAAAAACACAACATCTCACTTCCTAAAGGTGCAAAGAAGAAGGATGAAGGATCAAGTTTCAAAGACAAGGAGAGAGTTCATGCCCTATTTGCAAGCACTGTAAGATATCCTTCCTTTATCATTGATTCTGGAGCTTCAAGGAACATGGTTTAGACAAGGGAGGAATTATCCTCTCCTGATGATTTGAATGGTCCAAATATTTATTTGGGAGATAACAAAGTAAGGGAAAGGGTAGTATATATTTTGACCATGGTTCCTTCAATAATGTCTTGTATGTCCCAGGTCTTGTTGCTAATATCTTGTGAGTATATCAGATGACCCACACTGGGTCTCCTAAGAAGGTTGTTTTTACTCCTAATGATGATGAAATACATGATATTGTGAATGGTAGATTCATTTCTAAAGGTTTTGTGGATCACAATTCGAAAGTGTACAAGTTATCACATTTCATTCCCTTCTCAAACCCCCCTGCTCGCCTCACTCATGCTAATGAAGCCACTAAAATTTGGCATGAGAGGTTTGGACATATAAATTAAAAATATATTTCATATTTGTGTGACAAATACATATTCATAGGGTCACCAAATACTAGGTTTTCCAAGGGATTCTGCCAGGGTTGCATCTAGGAAAAAACCCAAAGCATATGTATGAGGAAGTAAGTCATGAGTGAACCTACACCTATTGAGCTCATCCAAATTGACATTGTTTTTCCTTTTCCTAATATGTCCATGATTCAAGCCAAGTATGTCCTTACCTTCATATATTACTTTTATATATAATGTTGGTTTTACATCCTTAAACACAAGTCTGAAGTTTTTTACCTCTTCAAGGTTTTCAAATCCTTGATTGAGAACTAGTATGGAAGGAAACTCAAGGTACTTAGATCTAATATTGGTGGTGAGTATGTCAAGTATAATTTTATTCAATTTTGTGAATATTCAGGTATCCATATGCATAATTCTATTCCTTACACACCTCACCATAATGGTGTTGTTGAGAGGAAGAATGGATCCCTCAAGGAGATGGATACTTGTATCATGGAGTCTAATAATTTGCCAAAAAAGTTTTGGGATGAAGCTATAAATTGTGCATCCTACATCCATAATAGGGTTCCTCACAAGTATATTTATGTAATCACTCCTTTCGAAGCTTGGAGTGGACACAATCTTGATGTGTCTCATATTAGGATTTTTGGCTCAAAAGCTTGGGCTAGAATTCCAACAGAAAAGAGGAAGGATTTGGAACCCCAAAGTCAAGAGTTAATATTTGTTGGGTATTATGAATATTCCAAAGGGTATAAGCTGATAAACAGGAGCACTCAAATATCCTTTATTGAAAGGAGTGTTGATTTTCAAGAAGAGCCCATGTTAGTAGTAGAAATTGGAGAGTCCTCTTTACCTCCTCCACCTTTGACTGTAAGTGAAGAGGATGATAATTTTTATGATTATGACATGTCTCGTAATGATGATTTAATTTCATATCCTAACACACCCACAAGGCCAAATTGGAAATCAAATACCATTCATGCAACTGTGGAACTAGAAGGGAATCTTAGTGATCCTAGGAGGAGTAGATCTCAATTTGAGAGTTCCCTTTCTGTAAATAACCCTTTATTTGTTGAAAAGTGTTATATAATGGTTGAATCAGATCCAAAAACATATGTATAAGAAACAAAATATGGAATATGGAAAAATTCCATGAATGAGAAATACCATTTGCTCCAAAAGATTGAGACATGGGAAGTAGTCAATCTCCCACCAGCGAGAAAGCTAGCCAACTGCAAATGGGTATTCAAGAAATTTTTTTTGTTGATGGATCTCCGATGAATTATAATTAAATTTTGATGGCCAAGGGATTCTCCTAAGTCCAAGGAATTGACTAAAATGGGACCTTTGCACTAGTGGCAAAGATGGACTCCATAAGACTAGTTTTGGCCATTGCAACTTCCAAGCAGTGGGAGGTACATCACATGGTTGTGAAAATCTCCTTCCTACGTGAAGATATGAAAGAAGAGATATATATGCAACAACCAGATTTTTTTGTTACTAATCCATCTCTTGTGTGAATAAATCATTGTATGGGCTAAAACAAGCTCTCAGATCTTGGTATGCCAAGACTGATGGCGTTTTCCTATCACTGAACTATAGTATATGCAAGTATGATCCAAATGTATATTTGAATATGATTCATGGTTCAATTATAATTATTGTTTTGTATGTGGATGACCTTCTGATCACAAGATGTTCCAAGAAATAAATTGCCTCCTTGAAGGGTGCAATGAACCATGCTTTCTCCATGACAGATTTGGGACTGTTGAGCCAATTTTTGGAGCTTGAAATTTCTTAATTAGATATTGGAATCAACTTAAATCATTATATGTATGCTTCATACCCAATGAAAAATTTCAACATGAAGGATTCCAATCCAATCAAGACACCTTTCCTTTCAAGAGTTAATCTTGAAGAAGCACAGTCCATGCCATTGGTAAACAACACTTTGTATAGGTAGTTGGTTGGTTGTCTTCTTTATTTTACTCATACCTGACCTGATATATTATGAAATGAGTGTGGATTATAGACACATGGATCAGCCTCATGACATCAACTGGAGGGAAGCAAAAAAAATCCTAAACTTTGTAAGAGGTACAAGAACTCATGGTATTCACTATGTTGCAAAATATGACCTAGAGTTAGTTGGTTTTACTGAATTTGATTTGGCAGGTGATAACACTGATAGAAAATAAAATTATAGATATGTGTTTATACTTATAGGTGGACCAATAAGCTGGTCAAGTAAGAAAAAAAGTGCTATTGCTCTTTCATCTACAGAGGAGTTGTGAGTGCAACAACTCAGTGTTTGTGGTTGTAGGGTATACTTGGAGAGTTTGGCATCGAATTTGAGGCTTCTATAGTCATCTATTGTGACAACCAAAGTACCATTCAAATATCCACCGATCCAATACTGAGGCAATGAACCAAACACATATATATCCATATGCACTACATCATAGGGCTTGTGCATAATGGGTCATTACTTTTCTTTATTGCACATCATCTGAGCAAGTTGCAGATATCTTCACCAAGGTGTTTTCTGAGAAGACTTTCAAAAATATCAAAACACTACTTAGGATATCTGATCATGTGGTGAATACTGATTGAAGACAATATTTCATATATTTTTGTTCATAACCATGTTTAAGGGAGAATTTTCCCCTTTGTGGTTTTTCCTCTTTCCTTGTTTTGTATGGACAAACAGTATGCAAAGGGTGACTAGGCCTTGTTTCTAGTCCCTATATATATGATTTTTTTCTAATATTTTACATAATTCAGGATTAATAAGGGGTGTTAGAATAATCAAAACACATTCCCATACTTAGTATATAAAATTTAATCACTTTGGTTAAATTCCTAGGTCCTACACTAGCTAGTTGGAATCCACTTGCATTTTTGTGGTCAAACTTGCCTAAAATTCCTCCAGGAGAACTTTGGAAAGATTCTAGATATTATTATAACAATCCATCAGACTTCTTAATTTATAAAGTGGGCATTCCTTCCTTATCCAAAGTTTCCTTCTTTTTCAATAGCTTTAAGGAAAAAGATGAAAGTTAGTTTAAGGCAACTGCCTTGTTTTTGACAAAACTCACCCTCCTTTTTCTCTCCTAAACATATGAGTTTTTCCACTTTCTCATTCAACCTGTTCATTACCTTCTTGACATATTAGGAAAGTGTTTTATGCACCTATGGGGGATTTTAACTAATTTAGTAAGCTTGCTTTTGTGCTGATTCGAATGGCATATTTATGCATTCAAATCTATGATGTAATTATATATTTGGATAACCTATTTTGACATAAGGTTTGCTGATGTAAATGTATTCAATATAATTTTTTGTTATGCACCACATATAGTCTCCTTTTTTGAGGGAATCTATGCATTTTTTTCAAGCAATTTTTGTGAGTTCAATTGATCTAAGCTTGGGCTTAATTTCCACAGAAAGTCAAGAAGAAGAAGAAAGGGAGAAAATCCAAGTGTTCTTATTTCAGCAAGGGATTTGATATAGAGAAGAAATGTTTCAAGAAGAGTATGGAAATCATGTCTCAGCTTCTTGAGAATCACGACATCAAATTTCTAGGTGAGCTAGAGAAGCTTGTTGATTCGTCAGAACACTATCATAGTGCCCAGTTCCAAGGTGATATAAAATATGCCTTGAATGACAGAATTAAATTGTTTCCTCATGTATCTGATATAGATTAAATTTATGATATAGCCTAATTAGAAATATCAAATTTTTTCTTTGATAATCCACCTATTAGTCTCCTAGATTCATCTCTCAATAATTGTGATTCTTCACTAGATACTGGCTTGTCTTTAAGCATCTCTTCCTCACTCCAATCACATGGTTATAATTCTGATTTTGAATCATTTTTTTCAGGATGATATACATGTCATTAAACCATTAATACCACCATTCATACTATACCATACCTATTAATACTCCTAATACTATACAAATTCCAAGTTCACTAGTTCATTCTCCATTGGTCTCTTATGTAGTGTTACTTATATTACATGGTTTGAAGTATTGATTATATTTCACTGGTTGGTTATGCATGACCTTAGTCATCATTAAACTTATATTACACATGTTTTTATATGCTATAAACACTTATGGTTCATATATTAATTCCATTCATCATTCATATTTTTACACTCATCAATTTTCCCCAGCTGCTCATACTTTTCCTAGTCTAGCCCTATATCCTCATGGAGTCACTAATGCCTTTGTATTTTCTGTTCCATATGATAATATTTCTGATATATCATAGTTTTATAATGCTCATATCATATCTGGGAAGGTGATACATCATATTGGAAGGAAGATATGTGATCCACATGACCATTTTGCAGCTATTCAAGGAACTGATTGTGTAACAAAGAGTCCTAATTTTTGTACTCTTTGGCAAGGAGTATGAACATATATGTTTTCCATTTCTGATTATGTTTTCAGGTAATATTTTCTTATAATAAATAATCATTCAGATAATTCTCCTACTTCATCAGATGATGAAATACGAGTCTCTCCTCTTACTTCTTGCAGATTCTACACTCTAGCACATGATCACAGAGTTCATGATTTGTTCATCAAATTATTTCACTAGAAGTAGTTCATTCAGATCATTCAAGTGAATATAAAGAAATAATTGAAGACATATTTCAAATTTTGTGCATTTTCCTTTCTCGAGGGAGGATTTTCCCTGTGTGTTTTTTCCTCTTTCCTCACTTTTCTTGACATGAATAATTGTAAAAGTTAACCATAGCCTTGTTGTTGGGACCTATATACACCTACATTTTTGGCATACCATCATAAAGTCAGACTAAAGGGGGGTTTGGGAATATACTAAACCTACTTCATAACCTAGGATAAAATATTTTTTTATTTTTTTATTAATTTCCTACCGAGTAGCCTAGATAGTTGGAATCCACTTGCACCACATTCTCAACACTTGCCATATATATACCCTAGAAACACTTTTATTTTGATTCTGCTTTGATCCTATCCACTTTATTAACTACCAGATTTAGTACGTTCTCCTTCCTATAGATTATGTCTTTATCCTACTTTATTCCAACTTTTTCAGTGGATAAGGTAAAGCAGGTCTACTAGGAAACTGTTATCTTTTGTTTCCAATCCATCCTCCATGATTTTCTCTCTAGATTACAGGATTATCATTTTTTTTCATCACACTTGAAAACTCACTCATGCTTTATCTGATTTGTGAGGTCGTTGAGTGACTAGGAAATTCCGTTAGCCACCTATGGGGATTTATCATATTTAGTAAGTATATCTTTCTCAGCTTGATGAGTTGTTGGGAAAATACAAATATAATTTACCTATGATGGATGTACTATTTATTTACACTATATTCATCATTATTCAATGAAAGGATACACTGAGTATTTATGTCACGTCCCCATGCCTCCGGCCAGCAAAGAGGACGCGACTACAAGCTTAAACCACCCGGGCTAAGAGCCCCATGAACATGTACAGGCATACAAATTGCTAAAATAGAATGCTTAAACATACACACATGAACATTTATCATGCACAGATGCAATCATCTTTCAGACACAGTGGAAACATCATACATTTAAGCCAACATTCATTTAACAGGTTCATCATTTTCATTAACAGAATTTACAGTTGCAGAAGTAAAATGGATAGATCACTTATCTTATGGAAACTTCTCTCCACAACCAGCTACGTCACTGCAACGTTCCACCCAACCATAGGCCAGCGTGCTCCTTAATCTCTCAGTAGCGCTGCCACCCCCGAGCTGGGCATGATTCTCCAAGGAATAAGGGAACTAGCAGGCTTACACATAGCCAGGGATATACACAGCACAGCCAAACCAACACAGTTGGGTTTATCAGGCCATCAAGGAGATGGAGAAGGAAAATTGCTAAGCTGGTGAGATCATTACAGAGCCAAGAACACCTACACCAGAACTAGCCTGACCTCTAAGACACCCAAACACACCCAACACAAGGAATCAGTCCCTTCTCTGCTACACAGTCCCTCAGGCCCTGCATTCCCTTCCAGTGCTATTCAGGGGTGATGGAGAAGAAGGCCAACCCCCTAGCTCTGTTTGTGTGGTTTCCAGCCACCAGGTTTGTCAAGCAAATCTAAGCCAACATCCCTTCTCCTCTCACAGTCCGAAGACCAACCATTGCACACAAGCAACTAAGTCAGCTGTCACAGCCTAAACAGGAAAACTACTTCTAAGTCATTATTGGCCCTATCGTGGCCAAAATGACTCTCAGGCAAATTTACAATAGTCCCCAGCATGTAAGGAAGACCACAACAACCACAACCAACAACGTGGGAAAACACAGCCCATCCTGGGCAATGAAATCACCAAGAAAACATATACAGACCGAGCTGGGGAAGAAATTACAGTCTCCCATCCTGTGGGTGAGTGTGAGCAACAATGCAGAACCCACAATCGTCCTGTGAGTACAGGATACGGCCACACTATTCACCAATCTGCAGAGGAAAACTGCTGCGTGGGTAAATCTAGCAAAATCATGTGCGTGAAGACCAAAAATGGGAAGGAATCCCTCTGCGTGAGGATGCACAGCAATGGAGAGGACACGAATTTGCAGGAGAAAATCACGTGGGTAAAACTCAGGAAAATTCCTGTGCGTGAAAACAATGAGCAGCCAAATGGGAAGTACAGGAGGACGCGAATTTGCAGTGCGTGGGTGTTTAGCAACTCGTGGAGAGGAAGAAGTGTCTGCATGAGAGGATGAACAGCCAAAATCATGGGTAGAGTGTGCATGTGGGTGAGGACTGACAGTCCTGCCACCCCACTCCCAAAACCATTAACTGCCTCAACCACCAGCAGCCTTTCTTAATGAAAGTGGTTGGAATAAAACAAAGGGAAGAAAACACATGGGTATTTTTCTCTCATTGGCCCAGGTTTGACAAATTTCCCCACCTCCTTATCCTTGTGAGAATCATTCCCCTTTCTCATTTTAGTTTCCGCGATCGTAGCTAGTCGGGTTCATTTAATTAATTATAGATGCATATTTACATGATGACCGTCATAATATATGATGCATGCCCCGATATACAATCGGTGACAATTCAAATCCAAAACATAACATAACTAATCAATGGTGAGGCCTTGGCCTTTAGCTCCACACCATCATCATTTACAATTTATACATCATATACATCTAATGTAACGGGGTCAAAACCGGGACATTACAATTTATATCTTTATTCATGTGATTTAGTCTCTATTCTTCTCTCTATTTTTCATGTGTATGCTTGTGATAATTATCTTAGTAGTAAGATCTACTTTGTGTACTTATTATTAGCATCAAGTATCTATTTACTTAGAGAATTAGATATGTTATTTCTACAATGACAGTGCAATAGACTGGTCATCTCTTCTTCGAACATGTCTGGAAACATTATGTCTTATCAATTACCATCCTTTTCGACAGAGATTCCAGATTTGTCAGCAAATGTTTGAAGACTCACTGGAAACATCTCGACACAAGACTCTCCTTATCAACAAATTTCCATCCTCAAATAAATAGACAAACAAAATTTGTGAATTGCTTGGTAGTACAATTGCTCTCCATGAACAACCATAAGCATAGTCTGACATGGGATGAAAGTCTCCCATATATACAACACAATTACAATCATTCTCAACACAAATCTACGAGAATGAATCCATTTGAGATATATTATGTATTTCAACTCTCAACGCCCATTGAATTGATTAGTTCATTGACACAGTCGAAGGACACCAAATCTGATTGACAAGAATTTGAAAAAGAATTGAAGTTTTGAGATCAAATCTATAACATTAAGAAGCAAGCACAATAAATGTTACAATGAGCTAATGTGAAATCTATGTCCCGACATTATAAGAATTGTATTCCTCATTAATTTGAAATTGGGGATCAGGTCTGGTTGCATCTCAAGAAGGAAGTATTCACTAGTTCATACATGAATTTGAATCCTTTCCAATATGGCTCATACACTACTCTTAAGAAGATTGGATAAAATGCTTTCCAACTCGACATTCCTTCATTCTTGGGTCTACATTCAGTATTTAATGGGATCTACTTCGACCATACCACACACCACTATTGGAATAGAACAACTTGTAGATAGAAAAACCAGAAGACATCCCTCCAGATGTTCAGGAGCCTCTTCCTTAAGACACCATTGTGGGATGACAAATACACCATACAAGGAATAATGCAATTCCCTTGTTTCAGATGGCTAAATCCATACAACTCCCATCACTAGGAAAATGGTACTTAGCTACCGGTATAACTGACAAGTTTCCTCATTTGTACAAGCAAACAATGGGGACCATTATTTCTTAAGGAAAGAGGTATGATCCACTTAGCATTTGGAATTTTTTTTCTACTTTGACAAGTTCAAACCTCGACATGAGCTCGACAGATTCAACACTTTGACATGCATTTTCGACACCAGTGATTGACATGACTGCGATAAATTGTCTCTTTGTCTTCCATTCATCTGTAACGGTTTAACTTCCAAATCATTCCAAATTCTCTTGTAACTGAATGTAATGAGAATACAATCTAAGCATTCTCAATACTTTATTTAAGCATGTACATTATTGTAACATACAATGAGATTAATGAGCATAATACAACAGTAATAAAGTAACAGATATTGGTTTTAATTCTTGCATATCATCTGTGTGTGTGTGTTTCTTTATGTAGTCCATATCTTTCTTCACTTATTATTGATATTCTTATGCCATAGTAGTACTTGATTCATTTAGTTGAACCGTTGTCCCTGTCGTGTGCTTGGGAACCCGTATCAACCCCTCTACATATAATACCATTATGATTAGCCCCCTTTTAGCAAAGTTAAATGGAATTATTCTAGAAAATAGGAATAAAGTATGGCTAGAAACCATGGAAAAAGATATAAATGTTAGGTTATATTTAAGAGTTATCATTCAATTGTTGACCATCTTGTTATGCTTAGGATCATTGCAAAGGTTTGCTAAAAAAAAACATGTTAGGATTATTTGTAATCCTCCCTTGAACATCATAGTCTAAATGTAAGTATACTAGCTTAGGATTATGTTGCCACTTCATTAATTCCATCGGGAAGTTATCTAGGACCCGTATACCGCTTGATGCATCAATATGCATGAGTTTAGGATATCTAGAGGAAATTCCTTGTATTTTAGGAACCCACACTGAGTCTTCAGAGTCCCACCATCACTTCACCCTAGTTCGTGTTGAATTATGCTCCAATGGGAAACAATTAGTTCATATTTAGTTAGTCTAGTGCAAACTTTGCATGGTTTAAGGATATTGCGATACTTTTCTCACCTTCCTTTGTCATTTATCTTATTGTGAGGTCTTTCAGTTGTCCAAAGTTACACTAGTGAGCCTCCAATGGTGATTTTTCGCAGTTAGTGATATCTAGTGTCATTCCAAGTCATGAAATTTGAATCACTCCTAGAGGTTTTGAATTCTCATTATTTCATAATGGATGTATTACATACAATTTAATTACTATTCAGACATAGTTATGCTGTCAAATTTTTTCCTCTTGTATGAATAATTTCACCATTATCGTTTGAAAATTCTTGCACATGAATTCTTACTCATTCATTATTTATTTTCACAGTGAGGTTCAATACAACTGGATAATCCTGTGGATTTTATAATTTTACATGGTATCTGAGAAGGTCATTCCAATTTCAATCCATGGAAACTTCCATTGACGCACCAGAAGCAACTCGGTTCCACATAAATCCTAGTATCTTTGCGTTGCTCCCTCTAGATTTATCCAAAGAATTCTATCCAGATGTGAAGTGCCCTGATAATGTGCACATGTCAAAGTTAACTATGATTGAACTAGTTACCTTCCAAATTGAGAGTTTTTTGTAGTTTATTTGAATAATTCAGAAGAATTGTGTTGCTCCTAAAGATGAAAAAAGGAGAATTCAACAGCCTTGACACTAAGGATACTCATACCCTTCAATTACTTGGATTGGAGGGGATAAATGCATATTGTCTTGTGCAAAAAAGGTATGCATAGTGTCACTATGGGAAAGGAGTTTGAACCCCATCAACCTTTAGAGAAATCTAAGTACCTAAACAAATTGGATGAAGCATTTGGTTTCATGTGCTTTCATATCTCCATGGAGTTACTCTTCCAGCCCAATGGATTAAAATCACCGAGGGAAGTATGGAAGAAGCTCAAAACATTGTTTGGAAAGAAGGATGAGATAAGAGGACACATTTTGGAGAATGAGTTGATTGTTCTTCAACCTAAAAACTTCGAAACCATCCAACAATTATTATCCAAGTTCAATTCTTTGGTCATGTTGTGCAAGTAGTGTGGAATTAACAAGAAGGATGAGCAATTAACACTCTCCATTATGAGCAATCTTGGCCCAATTTTTTCAATATTTGTGTCCACTTTCCACTCCAGGATACTGACAAAACCAAACTGGAGAATCCATTGAATCTCTCTTTCAATAACAAGACAAGTCAATCCAAACGAGATCCCTCAAAGCCTCCAAGAATCAATCTCTCTTGGATGGGGATACCAAGAATGCACAAGATAAAGGGATCCAATAGGGGGAGGACAAAAAGAAGACTGAAGCAAAACCTAAGGAGAAGTGAAATCCTTTAGATGGATCCTTTGGTTCTAATAATGAAAAGTAGAAAAGGTTTGAAAATACCAAGTGTTTGTACTGCAAGATAGGGAACCATTGAGAGAACCTATGTATGAAGAAAACCAGATATCAAATGTAAAAACTCCTTGAAAACCATAATATTTCTCTCCCTAAAGGAACAAGGAAGCATAATCCTAGAAACAATATTGAGGATCACGAGAGATTTCATGTACTAAAGGTAGGTTTCACTCAGTCACAAGAATTTCTCATTGATTCATGCTAATGAAAAAAGCATAATTTGCAGGCATTAGATATTTTTCCATCTAAATTTCAAACATCCCCAATAGATGCACAATGAAGATATGGTTGTCAGTTGAGGTATTTCCTCTCATCAAGTCCTCTCAAGGTGTCTACAATGGTTTCTTGGTTGGTAAACACCCATATAAAAGGTATGAAGTTGGGTAGGAAAGAAGAGTTTCCTACACACTTTATTTGGTACATAGTGATGTATCCGGGCCAATTCCCATAGAATCCATGAATGGAACCAGATAATTTCTAACCTTCATTGATGACTACTTAAGGTATTGTTGGATATACTTTCTTAACAAGAAGTATGAGGTGTTTGAAACCTTGAAATTTTGCAATTCCTTAGCTAATAACACTCTTTCAAATAAGATCAAAGCACTCATATCAGACGATGGAAGAGAGTACATCAAAGGAGATTTTCACCAGATGTGTGCTTCAGAAGGTATTCATATCAGGGTATTTTTTAAGGATTCTAATATTATACTTAAGTATAGTATTCTAGGTGATTTCTTTGGATTGAAAATAACATGTTTATAGATAGGTAGGCGAATATTAAATATGAAACATAAAATTAACAATGAAATGTGTAAATTTTGGTGAATCTTATGATAAATAAAACATATTTTATGTAAATATAGGCAATATTAGACACTAAAAATGACCAAATAGTGAATTTTTTTTTGGAAAAAAACCCCCAAAATATCCAATTTGCGAAATTTCACCCCAAAAAATTACCCTGATTCATATGCAACATTCAGTCCCATACACACCATAACAAAATGGTGTAGTTTAAAGGAATAACAAATCCTTGAAAGAGATGGCTACCTTTCTTATTGAAGACAAATATATTCCATCATATATGTGGGATGAAGCAGTGAATTGTGCTTCATACATACAAAGCATAGTACCTCACAATTCAATGATTAGGGTCACTCCATTAGAAGCACTATTGGGACATAATACTAATATCTTACATCCGACAAAAGGAAACCCTTCCAACCTTAAAGTAGTGAATGCTTTCTGTTGGGATATGAAGATGATGCAAAAACATACAAACTAATGGACATTACAACTAGAAGATGATTCATAGAGCAGAGTGTCTATTTCAATAGAGATCCATTGCATGATCTACAACCAGCTGAAGAGGAAGGTATAAATAGTCAATCAATTCCATTTTCATATGATGATGTTTCTACTGATGTGTCAAATTCATAGTCCAAATGTGAGGATCAAGAAGAACAAGATCTCGATATTGAGAATGAAGATTAAGTAGATGTAGACCCAGTTCCTTCTCTGATAGGATGGGGATGAGGATGGTGAAAATGAACATTGCATTTGATGAAGCATGATGGTGATGATGACAATAGGCATGGAGATGGCAGAAATGATGATGGTGTGGATGACAGATGAGAATCTTATGGTGTGACTGGATGCTGAAAATAATGAAAGTGATGAAAATAATGATGATGATGATGATGATGATGACATGAATAGTAATTATGACATAAAATGGTGTTCATGATGATGACGGTGAGGATGAGTATAGAAATACCAATGCCAATAGCAATGATGATGATTATCAGACAATGATAGGATGTGGATGATGGATGAGAATCTTATGGTGTACTTGGATGATCAAAATGAGTATGATGATGATGAAAATGATGAAAAAGATGACAATTATGAAAATGATGATGATGATGATCATGATGGTGGTGATAATGATAATACTATTGATGATGATGACATGAATAGTAATGGTGACATGAAATGATGGTGAGGATGAGGATATTAATGTCAATGCCAATAAAAATGAGGATGATGATGATACAATGATAGGATGATAATGGTGATAATGACAATGAGCATCACATTTGATGAAGCATGATGGTGATTAGGAATAATTTTTAGAGCAACCTCAAAATTTATATGTATAATAAATGGGTGGATATGATTCCTAATATATAGGAAAAATTGAAGGCTATTTTATGAATAATATAATATGTAGATATAAATTTTTTGGCTAATATTTCATTCTATTGTAGAATCTTGTAAAATATTGGCGAATCCTTCACTAAATTATAAGATATTGTAAAATATTGGTGAATGTTTCACTAAATTATAAAATATTGTAAAAACTTGGTGAATCTTCCTTGTAACGTCTTGGTGAATCTTTTTCTAGGAAGTCTCATATTTTGATTATGTGAATTACTTATGGAGTGCAATAGAATAGAATATACCACATCTTAATTCTATCAACTCCTAGACCCTCAAATGAACAAATTCATGAATGAGGAGAGGAGGTATTTATATATACATTTGACAAGCAGTATTGGGTCACTCACAACTGGAGGTGTTGGTAAAACACAACTATACTAACTAGATTCAGGGAAAGTGGGGACTCCACTTTATATCTCATCCCTTTTTATTAAAAATTGGAGTATTATCAAGATCCACAACCTTAATATAGTGTATGAATTCCCAAATAGATTATTTTCCAAATCTCTCATTTTTAAGCTACCCTCTAAGAAACAAATAACCTCCCTATCTATTTATAGATATTATGGCCAATTTTTCCTTTCTTTTGTTGACAATCAAAATATGAATTATGTCATTTGATTTAGAATTTTTAGAGTTAGTTAAAAATATATTGCAATGGTTATAACAAATAAGAACATTCACTAACAAGAATAGAAAGCACATTAATGCATCATCATGCATATCATTAGAACTACTTGGTTAAAGAATATTTTTTCTCAGATAAACTGAGGAGGTGTTTGTATCGATGTCCTTGAAAATTTTGAAAGCATGCAAAATGTGGTGATCTTTTTTTAGCACCCTCATTGAATGCAAAATACTAGATATCAAATATCATAATGTCTACATCTCAGATCAAACATGCCATGTACATATTATACACAATCATGATGGAAATATGTGTTCCAACTAAAACATATATTTATTATACATAACTAGATCCATATATGGATGAGGGGAGCAATTAAACATCAAAACAAATTACCAAAAAATATTTTACTTCTGAATGATCCTTACAAAAAACAAAATATCATAAAACAAGTACCAAACTCAACAAATTTAGGTCACAAATAGAATTGATGAACTTGGATTGATATGAATAAAAAACATACCAGTCACGAACTTATCAATACAAATAAAAGAGTCTACCAATATTATTTGGACAACTGTACAAGAAGACAACCAAAATAAGGACCACTCCACTATAGCTCTGCCATTATAATCAATTTGCATTCATTTATATTACAAACAACCCAAACATCAGCAATAACAGACATAAAATATGAACATATACACTCTCGTTAATGTCTTATATAAAATAATAATTTCAAAGAAATATCCTAATAAAAGCACATTTTAAACAACCATGTCAAATTCAGTTTGAATATATAAAAACCATGTGGCATCTCTCCATCAAGAGTAGCATCCACTAACAAGATATAAATGCTAGTCAATAGATTAAACATGACAAGGCATAAAATCAATCATATTTCTTGACCTCTATAACACTTTCATGGAACTGACACTTCTAGGATAGAATAAAACCCTAATAACATTGAATGGGCCCTACGGATCAAGAGTGTCCTCGAATTCAACAGGATTCAAAAAGAATCCATGATAAAAAGCATGATAAAAGTGAAATTTAAAATATAATAATCTATTGACATTGTGGATAAAAATGTTAAAAAGAATGAAAAAAATCATTCCACATTATTTATTGGGTAAAAAATGTGGTGCAAGTTTGTGCGGAATACCCTTTCAAGACCTGAGTTTTCAATAGTGGAGATGTTATGCAATGATTAAGTTGTTGAGAAAACTAAAAATGAAAAGTGGAATCACATCTGCCAAAAAATTCACTCGTTAAGCACAGTATGATGTGGGTAAAACATGAATCACTATATCCTTTATATAGAACAAAGTAACCCCTGATTTTCCTTCCAATAGTGGAAATCAAGGGCTCAAAGAAGGTATCACATGAAATTGACTAAAAATATAGGAGAATGCAAGCATACGCCTGAATTACAAGGAAATTGGAGGGATAAATAACCCTTGGGATCCTCCATTACTGAAAATTGGGGGCGAAAGAGTGATTTCACTAGATTTTCTCTAGAAATTGGGGTTGTTAGATTTTTAACATGAAGCTAGAATTATATTAGGATTTTTAACTGAGAGAATAACAAGCACAACAATCAAACACAAGAGACAGTGAACGCAGTGTTTTTCCTCAGGGAAACCATAAATGGAGAAAACCCCACAACTTCGTCAGCACCAAAAGTAAAACCCCAAACCAGTAAGATGATCTCCTGACAGTAGTAGCCTATTTCTTTCTAGCCCCAACAACTTCTTATTCCTTAGCTATGCACTACAACTAAGTGTGAGTGAGTGTGTGATAAATAGAGAGACTCACTCTCTATTTATACTAATTCCTGACTTGACAATAAACTACTAGGGCCGACTTCTCCAGGTGAGTCTAATAACCCTAGTGCCCCAGAATTACGGGGACATTAACCCTTGACCAATAGGAGGGTTACCCATAATGACTTGACATGAAGTTTACATTATAGAAACTCCTGATAGGAACATCGAGGCATGACATGACTCAAATACATTACAAACACATCCCAGAATAAACATCGGGGTACAATACATAAGATATATAGATAAATACATTCTGAAGTTACAAATACATTAACACTTCCTCTTAACTAGGAAGGTATTCTCTCAACACAATTTATCAGCACAAGTCTTCTTCTCTGTATCATTTGGATCATCATCAAGTCCTTGTCATCTTCAAGTCATCTTCATCTTCGAATTTGGATCATCACTCGATCTGGATCATCATCACTGGATTTGGATAATCACTCGATTTGGATCATCATCACAGGATCTGGATCATCATTGGATCTGGATCATCATTGCTGGATCATCATCATTGGATCATCATCACGAGTGCTATCTCATGATTCTTCTCGTCACAGGAAGTTCTACATAGCCAGCCCTTTTTCATGTTGGTTGTAGGCCTAGCCTCCATGTAGGTCTTCTTCAACGCTTATATCTGACCCTAAGTCAGAATGGCCCACCCATCACTTACATCTGACCATGAGAGGAACACATCCAAAACCATGTCAAAAAGGCATGCCCAACACTCACATCTGACCATGCGGGAACACATCCCACAACCCTATTAGAAAGGCCCATCACTTACATTGACTAGCATGATAGGACATACCTACTATCATCTGTGAAAAGGCACAACACTCACATCCACCAGCATGATAGGACACACCTACTATCATCTATGGAAAGGTTTATCACTTACATCCACCAGCATGGTAGGACACTCCTACTACCATCTATGGAAAGGCATATCACTTACAATCACCAGCATGGTAGGACAGACCTACTACCATTTGTGAAAAGGATCTGCACTTACATCTCACCATGGAAGGAACTTAATCCTCTCACCATGTTAGAATGGCTCTCAATCCCAGACTGAAGGTTCCTAGTAACTGACCAGGTGCCTCCATTATCCCAGAGAATGGAAACAACCCTTATATCTAATCAAGTGGTAACACATCCCTCAATCACATCAGAATGTCCATGTACTCATATCTGATCATGTGAGAACACATCCCACAGTCATATCAGAATGGCCCTCAGTCCCAGACTGAGCTTTCTTGGTAACTGACTAGGTGTCTCCATTCAAATAATGGCAACAACCCTTATATCTGATCAAGTGGGAACACATCCCTCAATCACATTAGAATGGCCATGCACTCATATATGATCATGTGAGAACACATCTCATAGTCATATCAGAATGGCCCTCAGTCCCAGACTGAGTTTTTCTGTTAATTGACCAGGTACCTCCATTCAAAGAATGTCAATAGCCCTTATATCTGATCATGTAGGAACCAATCCTACAGTCATATGATAATGGCTCAGCACTCATATCTGACATGGAAGGAACCAATCCTCTCACCATGACAGAATGGCTCAGCCCTTACATCTGACCATTGAAGGAGCCAATCCTCTCACCATGTTAGAATGGCTCACGGACTCATCACTTCCCTTTGGAGGGAACCTCGATCTGGAGAACACCAAGATTCTCCCTAAAGTATTCAAACTTCACTCTGGCCAATGGCTTTGTTAACACATCAGCTATCTATTTGTCCGTCACAACATACTGGAGCTTTACTGCTCTTCTCTGCACCATATCCTTGATATAGTGATACTTGATCTCTATATCCTTCGACTTGTCATGGAACACTGGATTCTCTGACAACTTCACACAACTCTGGTTGTTACAATATATACAAGTAGCATCCAACTAGAGATCAAATAAATCAGATAGTAGCTTCATTAGCCATACTGCCTCACAACTAGTTGAACAAGCAGCGACATACTCTGCTTCAACTATACTCAATGCCACATAGGACTGCTTCTTGCTAAACCAAGAGATCAAACCTGATCCCATACTGAAGAAACACCCTGAAAAGCTCTTCCTATCGATGGCACTACCTTCCCAATATGAATCAACATAACCCTCCAGGTTAATCTTCTGATTCACCTCATACTTGAGCCCATACTCAACTATACCCCTTAGGTACCTTAGAATATGCTTTACAGCAATCAAGTGAACATGTCTCGATGATCTAGATGGAGATCAGTGGCCACCCACCTATTCCACTGGCTCAAAACAATTGTCCATTGTGGCAGTTTCCTAGTTATTTTTCTACAGTTTTTTGGGTCCTAAACTTTCAGGGCCGTTTTCAGGCCTTAAACGACATTTTTTGGAGATTTGGGTCCAAATGGATGCTATCGACATACATTTGATTGACCAAAAGTTGTAAATCTTATATACACCTTTCCAATGAGCTATCAAACGCCCAAATCGGAGATCGTATGCAAAAGTTATGACCCCGGGAAGTTGACTGTTCAACTTACCACCTTGGGGCCGCAAACTTTATGACGGTTCATCTTCTAGGGTTACGTTTTGGAATTTTGGGGTTCTCACCTCATTATTATTATAAATAGGCCCCTTTAGCCTCATTTTGTATTAATCTTGGCATGAATGAGCGTAGCAGCCACATCTCTTCTCAGAGATAGCTACCACCATTCTAGCAATTGTATTACAGGCTGTTCTGTTTTCGCCATTTAATAGAATATGTGTTTACTGTATCTTTGTTATCTTTGCAAAATGTCTGTTATTATGATTCTATATATTTTCTTTCATTTCGTTCATGCATAAATCCAGATCAGTGGTATCAGAGCAATCTGCTCTTTGATTGTTTCTCAGCGCATGTCCTTGACGAGGTTCGAGTATAGAGAGTTTGGTCTCAAACTAGTTTCACTTGATCATTCTCACCATCCCAAATGACCTCCTATGGTGGAATAAAAGAGAGACAATGGACCAGGATATCCTATCAAGTCACTACTCGAGGAAGCCCTCGAGCGACAGAGGAATGAGATGATGGATATTTTTGCCCAAATCCTTCGGCGAATGTCGGCAATGACAAGTGCATCTTCAACGAGCAGTCGGTTTGGGGATGCAACTCCCTTTAAGGTACAAGTTAACTTTGATATTCCTTTATTTGAAGGCAATATTGATGCAAATGCCCTCAATAATTGGTTGAATGTTCTAGAAGGGTATTTATTTGTCCACAATTTTTCTGACAGAGAAAAGATCACCTTTGCACTCCTTAAGGAAGTCCCCCATGTCCAAAATTGGTGGGGTACTTGTTGTGAGAAAAACTCATCAGATGAGTTTGGAATGTTTGAAACAAATCCTACTTGAGCCTCTTTCATAGATGCTATCAGGGAACAGTATTACCCTGTGGGAAACTATGATGACCAGTACACAAAATGGACCATTCTGCGTCAAGAAAGGGACCAGACGGTGTCGAAATACACCAACAAATTTCATACCCTGTAGACAAAGCTGAGTATCAAAGACTCCGAACAGCACCTAATCCTAAAATAGCGTAGTGGTCTACATCGGTAAATCCAAACTGAGATGGACTTCCTCGACATCTCTTCACTTGGATCCGCTTATCGGTATGCTGTCAAAATTGAGGAGAAATTTCGACAGAAGAACAAGCGAGACTCTGGACCTGTGAATCCACCACAGAAGCAAGGCAAGGGAAACCCTGGCCTACAAAACACAGTAAAGAAAACGAAAACCAATCCCTGCCACATGCAAAGAAGGGAGATCGAAAGACAAAGAAGGACACTGGTAAGTGGTGCGAATTTCATAAAATCCGTTGGCACAACACTGATGAATGTTGCTCAAAGCAGTCATTAGTGGCCAAGATCAAATCTTCAGAATCAAATCTGGATTCTGATTCTGAACCCAACGCCACAGCCACACACAATGGGAGGCAGATCATTGATGTAGACCCCACTACCACTGTTGCTACTGCACAGATTCAAATAGAGGATCCTGAAGAGTCAGAGGCAAAGGAGCGCCTATTCCACTCGCAGATGTGGGTGAAGGGAATGCCTCTACATTTTTTTGTTGACAATGGCAGCCAAAAGAACCTAATCTCAGCAGAAGTCATCAAGAGATTGGAGCTTCTGACAACACCACACCCGCAACCTTACAGCATTGGTTGGCTAAGCCAAGGACGAGGTATCTGCATTACTCAGTAATGCCTCCTACCATATGGCATCAAGCCTTTCAAAGATGAGGTATTGTGTGATGTGGCCCCACTTGAAGTCTGTGATGTTCTTTTAGGACAACCATATATGTGGAAGTGTCATGCTGTATATGAGTCACGGCCTCGCAGTGTCATTGTCACTTTGGGAGGACAACTCTACCAGATCCTAGAGATAGTTGCACCTAACAAAGTCTTACAAGGTAGGAAGGTAAGCTCCCACATCAGAAAATTATTCCTCTTCACAATTGCATCTGAAGGAGAACATAAGATCACAGAGACCTCCACACCCTCTGCACAGGGTGTCTCTGCTCATCAAACACAAGAACAAGATAGAGCCATTGTTTCCTCATCTATCTGAGTACCTTTATGATGTAAGGCCACACATTCAAGGTGCTCATCCAGAAACAAATCATCCATACAACAATTACAGCCTTCTCGGGATCTCAAAGAAAGGAAGCCTCTTCACTTCAGCAAATGTCGCACCAGGAGATCAACTCAACACACAGTTCGATATACGATATGAGATTCGACACAATGGAGATCATTGCTTCCTAAGGAGGGAGGATTGATCCAGATCAAGATTAGTGGCCACCCACCTATTCCGCTGTCTCAAAACAATTGTCCATTGTGGTAGTTTCCTAGTTATTTTTCTACAGTTTTTCGGGTCCTAAACTTCTGGGGCCGTTTTGAGGCCTTAAACGACATTTTTTGGATATTTGGGGCCAAATGGTTTCCATCAACCTAAATTTTATTGATTAGAAGTTGTAAATATTATATAGACCTTTCCAATGAGCTATCGAACACCCAAATTAGAGATCGTATGCAAAAGTTATGACCCTGAGAAGTTGACTGTTCAACTTACCACCTTGGGGCCGCAAACTTTATGACGGTTCATCTTCTAGGGTTACGTTTTGGAATTTTGGGGTTCTCACCTCATTCTTATTATAAATAGGCCCCCTTGGCATCATTTTGTATTAAGCTTGGCACGAATGAGCATAGCAGCCACATCTCTTCTCAGAGATAGCTACCACCATTCTAGAAATTGTATTACAGGCTGTTCTGTTTTCGCCATTTAATAGAATATGTGTTTACTGTATCTTTGTTATATTTGCAAAATGTTTGTTATTATGATTCTATATATGTTCTTTCATTTCGTTCACGCATAAATCCGGATCACTCGGATCTGTTAGGAAGTGGCTCAAGGTGTTCACAACAAAGCAAATATCTAGCCTCATGTTTGCCAGGTACATCAAGGACCTAATCATCTGACGATACATCGTGGCATCAACCACTTCTGATGAAGCATCACTCAATAGCTCCAGGTTCGATGCCATAGGTGTGCTCATGGCCTTGCAGTCCATCATCCTGAATCTTTTTAGGATCTCTACCGTATATTTCCCTTGTCCCAGGGAAATTCCATCTGCATTTTGCCACACCTCCATGCCTAGAAAATAATGCATCATACCCAAGTCCTTCATTTCGAACTCAAAAGCAAGCTTCCTCTTCATATCAGCAATCAACCCATCCATACCTGTTACAAACATATCATCTACATACAGTAGGAGCATCATTGGGTTTCCATATTCAACCTTGTAGTAAAGGTTGGAATCTGCTTTACTCTTGGTAAAGCCCAAACTAGATAGAAAGCTGTCAATTCTACCGTACCATGTCCTGGGTGCCTGTTTCAAACCATACAGGGCTTTCTTCAATCTACACACATGAGTTTCCCTATCATGTGTCTCAAAATCGAGTGGCTGCTCCACATACCCTTCCTCTTTCACTACACCATTCAAGAAAGCAGTCTTGACATCCATTTGGTGTATCTTCCATTTCATCACTGCAGCTAGAGAAAGTACCGATCTGATGGAAGTGTATGTGGATATAGGTGCAAAGGTTTCTTCATAATATATTACTTCTTTCCGTGAGAAGCCACGAGCCATGAATATTTCTTTCTATTTCTCTATGCTTCCATCTGTAACATGCTTGATCTTGTAGATCCATTTGGAAGTTACAACTGACTTCCCTTCTGGTCTTGGGACAACATCCCAAACATCAATATTCATGACCGATTGATACTCTTCGATCATAGAATCCTTCCATTCTTTCCTTTCTACCGCTTCTTCATAATTGGAAGGTTCTTTAACAATGAAATCACATAATAATGCTACATACCCAGAGCAGGACCTGGTCCTCTTTCTTTCTCTGTGATTCTCTTCTGGAACCCCATATCTTTCTACACCTTGGATAGCTTCTCGTACCCAAGCAAGTTTCATCTTATGAGGATTCTTCTCCTTAGGTGGATCTAAAGGTTCTTGAGGTTCTTCAAATTCTTGATCTTCTTCTTGAGTTTCTTCATTCATGGTTGTGTCATGAATTCTGAGTGCTTCTGATTCTTTAGGAACTTCAGTAGGTTTATTTCTGGATTTGTTGTAGGCTGAGTCTTTGTCAAATGTTACATCCCTGCTGATGTCGATCTTCTTGAATCTTGGGAAGTATATTCTGTAAGCCTTTGATCTTTCATAGTATCCCACAAATATACCCTTCTTTCTTGAAAGATCTAACTTTGTCCTCTTTTCTTTCGTAATGTGCATGTACACTAGACAGCTAAATATTCTGAGATGGCTGACTTCTGGTTTCTTGCTGGAAAAGACTTCTTTAGGTGTCTTGTTCTCAAGTACTCTGTGTGTTGTACGTTTTTGTACATACACCGCTGTTCTGGTAGCTTCTGCCCATAGATGCATGGGAAGATCTTGATCATGAAGCATTTCTCTTATAGCTTCCATGATAGTTATATTCTTCCTTTCTACAACCCCATTCTGTTGTGGATTATATGGAGTGGATAACTCCCTCTTAATCCCTGAATCCTTGCATAAGGCTTTGAATTCATTTGATGTGAATTCTTCACCATTATCTGATTGAAAGGTCTTGATCTTATTTTCAGCGTGGTTCTCGATCAAGGCTTTGAATTCCTTGAATTTGTTGAAAAATTCATCTTTGTTCTTCATGAAGTAAATCCATGTCTTACTAGAAAAAAAATCAATAAAATAAACATAGTATACATACCCACTTAATGAACTTGATGACATTGGACCGCATACATTGGAGTGGATGATTTCCAATATTCCTTATGCCTTGTTCTCACTACTTGGAAATGTCTTCTTTGTGTTTTTTCCTTTCACACATCCTTTGCAGACTCCATCATGTTTTGCTTGAATTTCTGGAAGACCTTCAACAGCTTTTCTTGCAAGTGGTAGTGCTATGTAATTCACATGTGCAAGCCTTTAGTGACAAAGTTCATTTGGCTCTACTGGGTCATGGACCAAATCTTGTTTTGGATGGGCCTTCAATTTGTATAGACCTCCGTCTTGTTCCCCAATCACTACTGCATCATTAATAGTTTTTCCCTTTTTCCACATGATAACTTGGCCATCTATGAATGTAACACTCATGCCTTTTACATCTAATGCAGATATGGAGAGGAGGTTCTTCTTTAGTCCTGGTACAAACAATACTTTCTTCATTGTCATAGACTTTCTAGAGTCTATCTTATAGGAGAATTCCCCAGTACCTTTTATTGGATACTAGTAGTCATCTCCAAGTTTCACCTTGTTTGGTGATTCATGTTTTGATAATTTCACAAAGGGTTCCTTGAATCCTGTCATATGTTTGGAAGTCCCACTATCTATAAGCCAATCATTGCTTCCATGTGTAATGTTTCCCGTGATAGCGGAAATCAAAATCAAAACATATTCTTCATCACTTTCATGTCTGATTCTCTTTGTGGAAGGTTCATCATTCTCTACAGCATGAGCATGATGTCTTCTCTTGTTTCTCTTCTTCTTGTGAGAGACATTTTTCTTTCTATGACATTCTCTAGCATAGTGTCCTTTCTCATCACATGTATAACATCTGATTCTAGACAAATCTTTTCTAGTGTTATCTTTGTGAGAGTGCTTACCTCTAGGGTGATGAGAACTTCTTCTGGTGTTCTTGCAGTGTACCTCGGAGAGCTTGATCTTCACTTCCCATCTTTTCTTCTTGAGCTTCTATTCGAGCTTCTTCTTGAGATCATTCTTCCCATAGTCTGCTGAACTTGACTAACTTCTTTCTAGCATAGATTCCTTGAATAAAGGAGTCCCAAGATCTAGGGAGACCATTCAAGGTGGTCATTACAATATTTGCATTCTCCACTTCTTCATCTACTACTTCCAGCTATTCCTTAATCTAAGAGACCCTTTTAAAGTAAGACTGGATGGTCTCTGGATTTTGGATCTTTACATTCTTTGGTTGGTTTCTTAGAGTCATCTTCCCATTTATGTTCTTTCCTTCAAATAGTTTGGTTAGGGCATCAAACATAGCTTTAGGTGTCTTTAGGGAGGACACCTGTGGTATGAGGTGATCCTTTATTGAATCAGCAATAATCCTCTTAGCCATAACCAACTTCTTCTTATGTAAGGCCTTAGCCTCATCTACCTCTGGAACTGGAACCTCCTCATTGATATAGGAGTCCAACTCATTTTCTTCCAGGACCAGGGAGATCCTATACTTCTAGGCTCGGAAGTTATCAGCTCCCTCAAGATTTTCATCAATCTCGGTATGATGAGACATATTAACTAAGAACCTCAAATGGAAATACAAAAGATTTATATCTTACCAGGTCAAGATGTCGGATCTAGATTTGGAGCTAAATTTCTGTAGTGCTGGTTCAGGAGCAGATTAGGGTTTGACTTTTCTAGAATTTTGTCCAACCAAATTCTTTGATCTTGATCTTTAAACTTTGATTTTGAGGAGGAGATTGATCCAGGATTAGGCTCACTGAAAAATTCCACTTCTGTGGAAATCCCTAATTTCCGGCAGTAGTGTTGGCTCCAAAACTGAAAAAACTCAGAATTGGATTCTGCTTCAACAGAAAGATGCACCCTAGGGAGGAGAGTTAGTCCAACCTTATTTTTCTAAAAATGTGTGGAGAGAGGTCCAAAAAGTAGGAATCCCTAGTTCCTGTAGCTACACAGTGTCTTCTTCTCAGTTTAGCTTTGATACCATGTTAGATTTTTAACATTAAGCTAGCATTATATTAGGATCTTTAACTGAGAGAATGACAAGCACGACAATCAAACACAAGAGACAATGAACACAGTTTTCTTCCTTGGGGAAACCATAAATGGAGAAAACCCTGCAACTTCCTCAGAGATAGAATCAACACCAAAATTAAAACCCCAAAACAATAAGATGATCTCCCGACAACAGTAGCCTCTTTCTTTCTAGCCCCAGTAGCTTCTTCTTCCTCAACTATGTGCTACAATTGAGTGTGAGTGTGAGTGTGATAAATAGAGAGACTCACTCTCTATTTATACTAATTCTTGACTTGACAATAACCTACTAGGGCCGACTTCTCTAGGATAGTCTAATAACCCTAGTGCCCCAAAACTGCGGGGACTTTAACCCTTGACCAATTGGAGGGTTACCCACAATGACTTGACATGGCTTGTTTACATTATAGAACCTCTTGATAGGAACATCAGGGCATGACATGACTCAAATACATTACAGACACATCCCAGAATAAACATCGAGGTACAATACATAAGATATATGGATGAACACATTCCAAAGTTACAAATACATTAATAGGGGCGAGAGATATATTGGAGGGAGATTTTTCTAGGGCAAAAATAGTTTTTTTTTCATTTTCCTCATTAATATATGAGAGGATATTGTTTTTGTATTTATTATTTTTCTAATAAATATCGGGTGAATATATTTTACCTGAAAAAACCCTTTCCATATAAAAAATATCCCACTAAATTTTGTAACCCCCTTAATATAGACCATGGGATAT
>LPNX010509998.1:168418-183836 GCA_001517045.1 Pseudotsuga menziesii
ATGGTGTACTTGGAGCATGAAAATGATTAAAATGAGGATGGTGATGGCGATGACATAGGAAGGAGGAGGGTGGTGGTTATGTTTATGGTGGAAATATGCATGGTGTGAATACAACATGATGGTGATGATGACAATGAGCATGAGGGTGTAGATCTTATGGTGTACTTAGATGAGAGAAAAACACAAAGATAACAAATCCATGAAAAAACTTATGAAAATTATCTAGTTGTATATGTTAGTATGAAATTTATCAATATATCAAGCTATTAATGTCCAGTTTCAATAGTAAAAATATTAATTGTAATAATCAACTAGACCATGAAACAAAATCAGAGTATATATGTACATCTCTTTCCTATAACATAGTATAAAAAAGAACATGAATACCACATACTTGACTACCTAGCTATGGTCATTTGAGTAGACCATCGATATGAACTATAATACTTATGGTATCCTTTAACCTCTTATGCTTGGAGTAAGGAAAGAAGTACTGTACCTTTGATGATTTCTTCCTTGGAATTGTTTGTAGCTGGAGGTTTGTACTAATAACTAAGTTTGTATATAGGTATACAAACTGACCTAGTCTATAATATTCAAATACATACCATTTTTATTTGATGTGTGGTCAACTTGTGTCAAATATTATCCTTTTATAACAATCTACCAAATCGGAAAATCAATTCCCTCGAAGTCCCTTAATGAGAGATTGAGGATCTACTTCCCATCCCATCAACATGCCAACCAATATTTAGTTCCAGATTCATTTTTCCTTTTTGGGAAACCACTGCACATATGTTCCCTATATAAAGTAGAGTTCCAACATTAGACCAAACTAAATAACCATGAATAGTTGTCAAAATTTTTAAAATTATCAAAACATTAATTGAACCTAGTTTTATGAGATCTGATATGTGGTCATAGTCTGGTGAATTACTTGATTGGTCCTCCTCCAACTCATATAACTATGCAATTATATGAAAAACAATGGGGAGTGATATACAATCTTATTTCTCAACCTGATTTGTGGATTCATAGTTATTCGATTCACCACTATTACATGGAGAACAAAAACAAGAGAGTTTCCTTGTCCACATTTCAACTATATCATTGTTTGATGTCCTAACTAATTGAAATGCATGACTACCCCATATGGTATTGCACTCATATAAATATGATCAATATACATCGACCACCTCCCAAAAATATCTATATACATGTTCTTTACTAATTGACTGGTCTTTTTTCCTTCTCGCCCCCCCCTCCCCGTGACCAAAGAACACCATTAAACAATGTTCGTTGAATATTGGATGATAGAAACAGTTATGAACTTTATTTATTCCCTACTTAATGTAGTCTTAATTCATGCACAAGCTCCATCATGCTCCCCTTTTATGTGTCCAGCCACAAAATAGTTCCAAATATGTGGCACTTTCTGCCTTTTCTGGAGCATACACAACCATTGAAAGACACAAGCATCTTTCAATTTCCCCACAAAACCATCATACCAAATCCAACTTTTCTCCAACTATATACTGTTATCTTTCAATTCATTGCATAATAATTGAAATCTAATTTGTACAAAATCCAAGTTGAGACATATGTAAACAGTTATGTAGAAGTGAGACTCCTTTAATATAACCCTGTTGTATTTAGTAATATCTGCCCCATGTTTGTAGGTGATATGGACTATTATGTTGACTTGGTCTGAGTGATGATATTAACTCTAAATCTCCTTTTTTGGTTGAAGAGTGTAGTTTTCCACAAAATCGACCATTGATAAGATATCTCAAACACTAAATGTATCCCTACATGTTTTAAACTCATATTTCCATTGACCCACATGTACATGCTTTACATACTGTTGTTTATTTTCAAACAACCTTTCCATGAAGTCGCAAACCTACACCTAGTATATCAACAATTAATACATATATCAATAAATTGTTGGATATGAAATTGCTTCCCTGAAGAAAATAATAGTATTCAAGTGCTCATTACTAACCTAAGAAGTGACCAATTGTATTGTTTTTATTTCTTTCCCTCAATCACATATTTGAATGATTGGAAGTTCACCTCCTTCCTCCCAAGTTCATTCTCATTAGTCACATATATGCATTTGTATAATAATACCATTCCACCTCACCTTTTCCATGTCCCATCTAAGCAATTTTTTTGATAAAAACATTCAACCTTTTAGGTTTTATACACAAAATATATAAATAAAGTCTCTAGATGACATCAACAATAATGTAGTTGAGCATTCCTACACATTAGTATTATGCAATACACACAATGTGTGTGTGTGTGTGTGTGATAACATTAACCATACTCAATGTGTTATCAACATCAACTTGTGTTACAAGTTGTTTTTATTCTAACATACCATGGTTTTCCTTTCTCAAAGGATCTTTGGCCCAAGTTAAGTTGATTATGTTCATGCCAAAATTTCGCATACAATTCTGTTTGTTTTATGTCAAGAAAATGTTTAATGTGGGGTTCACGATCCCTTGAACCCCTTCTCAATTTTAGTACATACTTTTGGTTAGAATAATGTCTAGTGTTTTCATGCCAAAAATATTGCACCGGTCCCTTTATTGCATCAATGAGCTTCATGTCAAAGCTTTGAAAGCTACCAATGAAGGAACATACATTTTTTTGAAAAGTTTCAAGTTTTTTCTCTTCTAATACAATACCTACGGAGTGTATTGAAATTCAAATTAATAAGTTTGGATGTAGGTTTAATAAAATGAAGGGCCCTAGTGTTTTTGTTCATGATTGATTATGACAACACATGATGAGTTGCATTTAGAGCCTTTGAAGGAGATTTTATCGCAATTGTACTAAATTCATCTACTAAACTTTTAACAATATTAGAACATTGTTTAGACATTTTTATCATATTTCTCCTTAACTTTTCCCTAACTACACTCATATACCTATATTTTAATAATAATAAAAATAACCTGCATTTATCCTCACCAAATTTAAAATAAAAAATGTATCAAGTATTTATCGTGTTTGATAAGAAATAATGTGTTTAGACACTACAACAAATCTTGGAATTAGCATCCCATTTAGCATACCTTTTTAGTGTAGTTTTGTTTTACATTGAGTGGTCAAAATATACGCTAAATGGGACGCATCATGGAAAAAATTTAAAGTGTCCCAAAAAATGTCTTTTTTTGCTTCCTAGATAGCATCCTTTATGACGTCCAAAATAGCGTCTATTTTTTTGCTTCCAGAATAGCGTCCAACTTTTCTTCCTAAACAACGTCGAGGTTTGCTTCCTAAATAATGTCATATTTTGCTTCCTAGAGAGTGTCCACTTTTTCTTCTCAAATGACATCCCCGTTAGCACCATATTTTCATCCTTAATAGCACCATGTTAGCATCCAATATTACATCCATTTTGCTACCACTTTAGCATCCTATTTTGCACCATGTTTTACTTCCAAATATGCGCTAATTTTCGCTTCCAAATTTGCACCAATTTTTTCTTCCTTTTTGCATCATGTTTTGTTACAAAAATGACGCCAAATATTTCTTCTATTGTTGCACCATATTTTGCTTCCTATTTAGCGTCATGTTTTGCATCCAAAGCAACGTCTTATTTTACTACCATATCAATGGCATGATTGGCTTCATCATTAGCGCCATGTGTTGCATCATTTTCAATGCGTAGTTTCACATCTTATTTTGCTACTGTATCAACTCCATGTTTAGATTCATCATTAGCACCACGTGTTGCATATTTTTTAATGCCTAGTTTTGCATCTCTCATTTTTTGGTCACTAATTTAATCATTTTTAGTAATTTTATATACAAATTTTGGTCATTTTGTTTGGTCACTTATCTCTCATTGTTTGGTCACTTATCTCTTATTTTTTGGTTACTAATTTAGTTATTTTTAACCAATATTATAATATCATTAGGGCATGGAGGAATCGAACCACCAACCTCCTGCTTGTAAGGAAGATGCTCTTCCATTGAGTTAACACCCTTTAAGAATTTGGGAACCTAACTTACAGAGTCCTCTATAATGGTAAAAAAGATCAGTACACATCTTTGAGTATCTAATGGTCAGCAAAGGATGATAGATTGTATAAGTTCCCAATATATGATCAAACAGGTTATTGTTATAGCTGATTTTAACACACCTGGTGAATCACACTTGTATGGCCTTCCCCTGTCCCTTTGAAGACTTTTTGGACCCCATGGACATTTTTTATACCTTTGATGTTTCCAAGATCATCCCTAAAAACATGCTTAATTTTCTATACACAACTTTTAAACCCTTTCTCGCATTAATACGCGGATTTGACCCCTAAAACCACGTACATCGGGATGTGTGCAAAAGGCCAAATTATTTTGGAGTTTTCCTTGATGTGGATCCGATTGACTTGTCTCCTAGCCTTCCATATGCCTTGAGATCGCTCGGATTCGACCCTTCATTATCCCATTGAAGAGCTATATAAGGAACCCTTTGGATACATTGAAGCATATATGAGAATTGAGAGCAAAGAAACTATAGTCCATTGTTGCCAAAACTTGTGCTTGAGTCTGCACCCCTTTGTCCCTTGGAGCAATTTAGTGTTCTTCCCAAGCTTGCCTTTTACTTGTGATATTGCTATCAAGAGATGGAGGATTGAGGTGGTGGAGGCCCAGGGATTCATTTTATCCGATTTGCAGACGTGCCGACAGAGGTTGTATTCATTGTAATCTCTGATTTTATATTAATAGAAATATTTTTTCGTGTCCAATAATGTATGTTTGAATGAATATTTTATCCATGGATGATTTCAAATGCTTATACGTTGTTGATTATATATGTTAGAGTAGATCTAACACCAATATATATAGTATGCTTATCTTGTTTACTTATTGTTGAGGAAGTGATTCATCAATTCAAACTGAAGTTGGAAAGCTCAATGGGGATCTACTTCAACCGTCCGGTATAAGGTACAAGTTTTGATCCTTTAGTGTTAGATATTTGATTTCTCTTGCATATTGGAAAGGATTGATTTCTGGAGTCAAGCTGTCTGTTGTGGTACCCCAAGCCATAGGAATTTCTCTCTGTAACAGAATTGGCGACTCCGCTGGGGATGTTCCTTGTTTTTGTTTGGGGTTGGGGGCACAATGTTCTTGATATTATTGACTTGCTCTCTGTTTCCCCCTATTTCTGTGTTTCATTTTATAGTATGTTCATCCATTGACACTCCCCTTTATTGGTTTAACCCTTGGCCTGCTTTTTACCATTGCCTTCTCTGTATATGCAGGTTTTTGGCCAAAAGTCGCGTACATACGTGGATTTTTGGCCAAAAGTCGCATATGCACGTAGGTTTTTGGCCAAAATCCGTGTATACACGCAGTTTTTTGGCCAAAAGTCGTGTATATACGTATATTTTCTTTAAACAGTCACGTACATCCTCCCTTTTGGTGAGTTTGATGTTGTGGGAAGTTGCTAGGTGGGTTGTGAGTGTGGTTGGGTCTTCCTTGGGTCTGATGTTGTTTGTTGGATGCTTCTTTTGTGACCAGAGACCACTTTTTCATTGATTCTTCTTTGAAAGTAGTTTTAATCATTTATCCTTTTTGTTTTGCCATTAGTGCATTACTCTTTTTTATCTCGGTGTCTTGCTGGGCTTGTCTTTTATACTTGCTGTAGATACTGAGAGTTTTAGATGAATTTTATTGCATTTTTTCATTCTTTTATATTGAAAAATACAAAGTAGTTGCACTCCTAGTTGCATCTTAGATATGGATTTGAGGAGGTACTTCCATTGGATTGCTCGGATGAGAGTTGTTTTTAGGCTTTCATATAGGAAGGATTGCATTGGCATTCAGAAAGGAATATATATTTATGCATCTCATGCAGTGGCATACCCTATTTTTCATTTGACAAAGATTGCACTTAGCATTGTTTGTTATGGTGTGCATAATTATTTCACTGCTGAGTCATAATGTCATTAGTTGCACGGCCATTTCCCTTTGAGTAATTACAGCCAAATAAAATCAATGCTTAATTAAAATGAATTACACTCTTTTCTTTTATAGGGTGCACCAACAAGACTAGGTTTTAGGGTCTTGGAATAGTTCATTGTGAGTAAATTCTCCAAGACCACTAAACAAAACATTTATGTGTATGTTTAGGTGAGAGTGTGAAATTCCTTTATATAATTAGTGTTTCTTAGGATTCTCCTCTTACAAGGGAGTTAAGCACGAGGCATTGTGAGCAGCTATTGATTGGGATGACCCCTAGTCATAACTGAGTAGCACTGAAGATATTTCCAGGATTGTATTCGTATTTGGGGGCTCTTTTGAGAGTTTCGGGCTTTGCTACCCTACCCATATGATCAATCCCGCCTAAAACTGTCCACCTGAGCATTGATTATATTGAGGTGACCTTAGTTGCCTTACCTAGGTTATCGAGGGGGTACTTGCAGAGGTTATTCTGTAGGTGTCTCGACCAAGTAGAGGTCGGACAACACAGTTGCTTTATGCGTTGAAGCTTAGGGCCACTATAATTGGTTACGTACCTCCACTTGTAGTGTATGGGATTTTTGAGCCTCTCCTAGGTGAGACATACCTACTACATTTGAGAGCTCACATATCCTTCCCTTGGTTTTCTTGTATTTTGGCTGTAGATTTTCTTAGGAGTGTGCTCTTTGTGCGCTAGTTGGCCTTTGGGATCATGGTTACTTGAGTATATTTATGCTCTCTTGAGTTCGGGTCCTTTTATCTTCAGCATGCCTGGTATCCTATCACCTGTCCTTGGTCCTAGTACAGACCCTGGTGTCATACTCGAGGGCATAAAAACCCCTTACTGCACTCATATATTTGGGAATGGTCACATTCCGCCCTCTACTCCATTTTTGGAGGATGTTGAATCCTTTCTCTCAGTCTTTACATCGGTGGTCACCCTCACGGGGGTGGTAGTGGATACATGAACATTGGGTTTACAACTTACTTTCCTTTTTATGTCCCATCGTTCACCGTATTGTTTCCTTTGGGTGCATTTGTCATGATCATTCCTCCCTATATCCTATAGTTTGGATTCTTTATTGACTATTTTTGGTTGCTTTGGACTAATATGGTTGTCATGTAGGGTCCAGTTTTTGTACACTCTCTCTGAGGTTTCAACCCATTCGTGCCTATCACAGGTATTATGTCTGAACTGGCATATAGGTTAGGATATCACATCTGCTTTCACTTATGCATCGACTTATGACCGTTCCATATTAACCTTAGGTATGAACCCATTCCATGGTATTATGGAACCTTAATGCTACTGTTTGAAGTGGTACTATGTGAATGGTAGAGCTTTCCTATACATGGGTATCCTAGTTAGATCCCTTTTGCATTTGGTACCCATGCTGTGAGTCCTCTCTTAGGTCCGGGAGTCCCTTTTAGTCCTGCCATGTCTTTTAGCAAGAGATTCATACTTCTCTTGAAATTTATGTTGGCCATTTCCACGGTACTCCCTTGTATATGTCAAGTTGTAATTGCATTATCATGAGCTTTTCCTACCTTATTGAGCCTTACGCTGGCTTCCTTGACTTTGAGTTTTAGCCATATAGCCCGAGCTTGTCTCATGTCTATCCATGCAGACCCATCTTTTTTATCCTTTGCAGCTTGATTCCTATTTTACCGGGAGGGGACTTTCCCCCGAGCGTCGCTATCCTACACATGTATCCTTGCATTGAGCATAGGTATGTTCCACTGCTTGGAACTAGTTTATTTTCCCATATGGAACTCGTCTCCTCCTAGTCTGTAACTATAAAGTAGTTTTATTCATTTTCAAGCTTTTTAAATATTTGAAAAAGTCCAAAAAAAATTAAAAAACCAAAAAGCCTAATAAGGAAAGATGTTATCTTTGGCAGCTGTCGAGTAATGTATTCTTCGAACAGAGAACTGCATAACACATCCATTGGTTGGGTTTATAGTTTGACTTTAGGAGTTGTACTCATTTATCTGAGTTTATCTCCATGAACTGGTTAAGCTTCCAGTCCCCATGGAACCTCTATCGATGCCTCCTATGTCGCAAAGATGTCCCAGTTTTGTATATCAAGTCTACACTGCCTTTATTCATTCACCATTCCCTGTTATGCTCTTGTTCAAGGGAAGTTGAAACCTGAGTCGGCCATTCCTCAGTTATCTTGACTTTGCATGTCGGCCATTCCTGGTACAGTTACTGGTTCGTGCACCTTATGATCAAGTCCTTCCACATTATACAGCTTTGCTGAGTACCTCATGTTGGATGATGGGGGATTCCTTAATGCCCTCCTTCCAATGTATTTCATCCCATCGACTTCAGAACATTTATTCTGGGATTGGAATCTAGAGTCATTTTTTAGTTCCTTGAGACTTGCAGTCATCAGTGGCAGGTTCTCTCGCCATCGACAGTTATTTGGGAATACATCAATGTCCCCTGATCGATGGATTCTCTCAAGTGTTCGACCTCAACACATTTATTCACACTTGTTAGTTTGCACTCTAGTACCTTGATTCCCATTATCATTATCGGTGGGTTATCTCACGTCTATTAACGGTATACATCAATGACTGGTAATCAAACGATGGACTACTATGTTCGACGTCGACACCTCTATTCACATAGTAGGGCATGTACTTGCAGTGGTTTGTGTAGAAGACCTTCCAGATCGATGGCATCTCTTATATGCTACCTCCTTGATTGTGCTAGTGTTCATGAGATTTCAGCTCTCGTGACTTGATTCCAGTATATGTTAGACATTTCCAGCCATTATGGAGATCTTGATTTGTTGTATATCTCCAGCCATTATGGAGATCATGATCCTTTGTATATCTTCATCATGGAGATTCTGATCTATGTATATTGTATGTGGCGATGACCACTTATGTCATATTTTGTATCATGCCTATTCATGGCCATTGTACTCTTATGTATCCAAGACTGCTATATGTATTTGCAGTTATATGCATGGTTGTATCATTGTACTATGCTGATTGGGTGGTTGGTCTTCCATTTTGGATTCTTCATCGCTCCACTTCTGGGATGGACTTATAATGTATTTCAGCCATCGTATGACCCCTCTGACCTCACACATTAGGGGGCATCTGTTATAGCTGATTTTAACACACTTCGTGAATCACACTTGTATGGCCTTCCCCTGTCCCTCTGCAGACTCTTTGGACCCAATGGACCTTTTTTATACCTTTGATGTTTCCATGATTATCCCTAAAAACATGCTTAATTTGCTATACACGATTTTTAAACCCTTCTCGCTTATATACGCGGATTTGACCCCTAAAACCACATACATCAGGATGTGTGCAAAGGGCCAAATTCTTTTGGAGTTTTGCTTGATGTGGATCCGACTCACTTGTCTCCTGGACTTCCATATGCCTTGAGATCGCTCGGATTTGACCCTTCATTATCCCATTGAAGAGATATATAAGGAACTTTTTGGATACATTGAAGCATATATGAGAATTGAGAGAAAAGAAACTATAGCCCATTGTTGCTGGAACTTGTGCTTGAGTCTGCATCCCTTTGTCCCTTGGAGCACTTTAGTGTTCTTCCCAAGCTTGCCTTTTTCTTGTGAGCTTTCTATTGAGAGATGGAGGATTGAGGTGGTGGAGGCCCAAGTGGGGGATTCAGTTTCTCCAATTCGTAGATGTGTCGATAGAGGTTGTATTCATTGTAATCTATGATTTTATATTAATAGAAATATCTTTTCTTGTCCAATAATGTATGTTTGAATGAATATTTTATCCATGGATGATTTCAAATGCTTATACGTTGTTGATTATATATGCTAGAGTAGATCTAACACAAATATATATAATATGCTTGTATTGTTTACTTATTGTTGAGGAAGTGATTCATTAATTCAAGATGAAGTTGGAAAGCTCAATGGGGATCTTCTTCAACCATCCGGTATAAGGTACGAGTTTTGATCATTTAGTGTTAGATATTTGATTTCTCTTGCATATTGGAAAGGATTGATTTCTGGAGTCAAGCTGTCTATTGTGGTACCCCAGGCCATAGGAATTTCTCTCCGTAACAATTATGAAATCCATATTTCCCATATTCTACATATTTAACTATTAGCCTATGTGACATATGACATGTAAGCTTACTAGTAGCTCTATACAGCTGGTATAAATTACTCATGTATCATGTATACTCATGTATCATTTATAATGAATAGCAATGGTTATCATACTCTAACATACAACTCTTATCATAAGCAATAAGGTTAATAGAGTCAATCATTCCATATTAGTTACAAACCATATATGATCAGCTTATCACAATAGTGGAATCAAAGTAATGGAAATGAATCATATAGGATTAGCATTAACAATACGTCATAACAAAGAATAACTAGTATGAACGCCTAAGCTATTACTTGCACTGTGTTATCATATAGGGTAGAATAAATCCCATGGAACCAATACTAATAAGATACAAGCTATAATACTAGTTATGTTGTTACTTCTGTCAGTTTTAATGGGTATAACACTATACTAATTGTAATTAATATTGTCTAATACAAGAGGTATCATTACTCATATATATTATGGATATTACTTATGATCTTTATTAAGTATAGTTAATAAAATAATGGAGTTAGTTATGCTTATATTAAACAACAATCCATCTTCAATGGGGTTAGAGTACAACATAACATAATGAGTAAATCACTTTACTATATACTTGTATCTGTATTCATTGCCTATCTTTAACTAATTAACTATGTATAATACACGTGTTCTACTAATCCCATAGATCCTAATTAGTATATACACATAATCAGATATCATGAGTTTCTACTTGGGTTCAAATAATCAAACTACAAGGTAAGTGATTAGCGATAAGTAATATCATAGGTTACAGCTTAATAAAAATCACACAGCTTAAGTAGATCCATAGAATTTATACTATTAGCTTCCACTGAATACTGTGATTACTGATACCAAGTTAAAGCTATAGAACCCTAGTAATATTATACACATTAGTAACCATAATGATCACCATTACTTTCAACATCTTTATACAGCTAAACCAATGAGGTCTGTAAACATGTATGAATCACGTAATTATCCTTATACATGTTAAAAGATTAGGGAATACAGGTAATATGCAGGTCTACTCAATATGTATTGATCCTATAGAGTAGAGTGTAATCATTACTAATGGTTGAATTAGTACCATAAGTAGAACCTTGGAAATAAAAATAATGAAGAAAATTAACTTGTTACATTAGGATATGCATATACAGTGATTAAAGTCTATCCATATGTATTTATTATGGAGAGAACATTACTCTATATACCAATAAGAAACAAGGTATGTATATAATAGGAATGACTAAGAGCTAGAACCCCAGGATATCATGTTCTATATTGATTACTTGTAACCTTTGTACCTTATCTAAGTTTATTATAGGCTATGGAATTATAACATAGTAGTTACACATGACTCTTTCTAACCATGCTTGTTTACCTAATGACTTGCTTATATCATTCTCATTACACGGAAAAAGTAAGAGAACATAGGTTGTGTAAGTAACATAATATAAAGGTTGACCTATTGGTACTAACCTAATCAATACATGTATAGATATGATAGTTTAAGTACGTGTATAACAGACTGGTTATCTCCCTAATAGTTCAAACTCAACATTAATATATATAATATATATAATTATACAGAGCTTTGTTCTAGCTCACTCATAGATGAGGGTGAACTAACACCATGCTTTTATACTAATATGAGTTGTTTAGTTTATAGAGCTTACTAGTGATAATATGAATGATATACATTGAATATGATACATACCCTTGTTCAATGTATGATGTTATGTATCTTTTACAACTTAGCTTCATACTAGATCACATATTGAGTAAGATACACGAGTTTCATCAATTCCAGTACTCTAACAGTAATAATACTCGTATACCTGTTATAACTTCTCAGTAATCCGTATAGTTATATCCCTAATTAACACTATCATAACATGTAAGGAACATAGACCCTTAGTAATACATGTTCCTTAGAACTAGTCTCAAGCTTCATTAGTATAACTAAATAGTTACTCATCTTAGGCTATGATTAGAGCTTGTATCGTTTCATCGTAGTTCATAACGTAAGCATATCCATATTAAAATAAGAACAACAACGCGTTTTAAGCATAAGATGTAATCAAAGTTATGACCCATTTGGTTGATTAGAAGGATACAACTGTATTCAATAGGTTCAATCCTATAAGCTAAACAAGCTATAACTGCATTACTAACACACCATATGTAATCTATGTGATATGTAAGATGTAATCACTATTAAGCTGATGATCAGATAAGTGTTGCTATAATAAGCTAGAACACATAAATTATAACTATGTTTTAAAATGGAATGACATTTTTTGTTTGCCAGACCAGATTTCACTTACTCCTTTCTGAATGGTTCGGTAGGGTCCAAATGGTTCGGTCGGGCAGGCTGACCAACACCTAGGGCTACTCGAACTAATCCTTGGTATGCTGCTGATGCTACTAGGTCTTGATATGGATCTGGATCTCCACCTAGAACCCATGTAGGAAAGTGCACGTACTTTAGGATAGAGATTCTTCACGGGTTGTTTAAAACGGATATACTCTCGTGATCCCAAAACTCAAGAAATTGGCTTAATGGGACTGCAAAAATCACTATTCCCTAGCAACCATTATGTTTGTTTAAGGTTTGATATTTAATCATGGTCCATTAAGAGACCCATGATAAGAGGACATGAAGACACGTCCTTAAATGCGAATACAATGATATTCAAGCAAAATAACCATTGTTTACACCATATTGCAATAAGAGGGTACCACTATAATTTTAAGTCATCAACAAACTATATAATGATGCTAAAGCTTGGAAAAAATGATTGTAAGAAACCTCAATTCAGATATACCTTTATTTTGAAGCGAAAATAGGACTTGTACAGAGCTAGAAACGATTGTTGTGTATGATTTTGACACTCAGAAAATTTATATCAGCACTTGACTCTCAGAAAATTTCGACACTTACTAATGATACAAGATTGGAATTGATTTGATATTTGTTTTTATTACAATAATGTTTAAAGGATTAATGTTTCACCACAATGTGCTAATCTCAAGTGATCTCAAGGAATGTTTTCAACATTTATGAGTCATCAACATTTTACTCTTTGCACGGTACTATGTGATCCTGAGATTTATTAAGTATAGAAAATGTTGAATTACAAATTTGAGAAATGGAGTTATTTCAATCCTTAACAAAGGTGGTTAAAATGAACTGAAACAATTGCCACTTAAAAATAAAGGACTAGATACCAGAGACTAATCACATCCTTGACTTGTTTGAAAAGGCTAGTGTCAATCATGTTTAGGGAATTTAAACAAACTCGTGTATTTCCTAGTCAACAAGAGAATTGAAAATCATCCAAATTAAATAATTACAGGAATATCTGATGGAGAAAGATGAGAACCTTGTGGTGAAAGCAATGAAAATCTGTGCTGAGCTTGGGCGGTTATTATTCAGCTGCCAAGTTTTGGAGATCTCTTTGGTAAATGTCTTTCATATCAAGCAAAGTATTTGGCTGGTTAGTTAGAAACATGAAGGCCATCACACTCGATAATTAAAAGGAAGTACACCTTGTGGTTTTCTAAAGGGATAATGTTTTGGTATACTAGTGTTGCTCTGTAAAAGAAATTTTTGCAATAGGTTGGCCACTTGATTCCGACTTCTCTGATGGTAGGAGTTTCCATTTTCAGACAGGGGTTTATTATTTTATCTGAGGTTTCTCCTTGTGGTGGTGCTCTATCTGTTGAATTTTTCCTTTTGTAAAAATCTATGTTTTCAATGTTTTATAACTAAAAAGCATAAGCATGTTCCAAAAAAGGTTATTAAAATTTAATATAATGAATAGGGAAATAGGGCCATTATAACAATCCCCAAAGATAAAAAATGATCTACATACAGTATGAAAGACATGCATCCCACAACACCCATAAATGCTTTATGAATGTTTCTAGTAATCATGTGGCTTGTAAGTGGTAATTAAACCTTAAGCTTTCTTTTCTTGATAGATGAACACTGAGATAATCTCTAGCTCATCTAAATCCAATCCCTTGACACCTACACTCCCTAATTTTCCTGGCATAGTGAACAAAGAGTATCAAACTTCATTGCTTAATCCAGATTCCAGAAGTACAACCAGCAAGGGTAAGACTCAAGAGTACAATCATGTTCACTCCATTAATATCCACAGGTGACCCAATGGGGGTAATATGACTTCTAATACATTATGTGACATGTACAATGAAGGAAGTTCCCAAGCCATCTCTAAGCCGAACTGAAAAATTACAAGAATAAAATAAAACACATCAGAAAATTAAAAAAATGTGAGCTTATCTTACAAGCAGGCAGTAGTCCATCCATGCATATGTAGATAGGTAGTAGTTTTGTAAGACATGGATTACAAAATTACCTAGAATGCATATGTGGATAATCTTCATAAAATACATGTTAGAATTAGGAGGGAGAAGATTCATAGGTATGGTCAAAGAATCAAACCTTGGGTTTTTATTAAGCAAAATTGGGGTACCAAGCAATTTTTTCTTCTTCTCTTGAACACATAGCCTAGTGATGTGAGAAATTATGGAAAATAAAATCCCCCATTAAACAAGAATCTTTATGTGGCTATAATTTTTAACTATGTATATTCTGTAAATGCTACAAAACTTGAGTGCCCTTAATGCATGGACTAATAGAATCAAATATAAGTGGCTGTACCTATTCATTTGCACTTGCGCCTCTATCTGGGCTTTATCAAGATGTTGAGACAAGTGTCTACCAATTTTTTTAGCTGCTTGTCGTGCTTCTATCTCTTTTTGCTGAGCCTCAATTAAGGCCTGTAATACGAGAATTATCAAGTTGTAAGCTAAACATTTTAGATAAATAATGGTTTGACAAATCCAGGTGACCCATTAAATATACTGACCCCCCATTTTCAATAGATAAAAATTTCAATGGTAAATATACAAAAACCCCTTTTCAAAAAACAATATTTATTAGTAAATATGCATAAATGCATATATTGACTCAGTTAAAGACTGGATCAGAAAGGAAAGAAAAAAATTGAATGGATCCTTTATTGTTTAGAAAGGATTGGTCAAATATTTTACTATCATAGGGGTGAATCCACGGACCTGGGTAACACTTTTTGGCAAGTGAATTTCGGCAAAAACAGAAAAACGCACCTCGGTCGAGGGCTTGTTAAGCCCTCGACCGAGGTATCTAAATACCTCTACCGAGGTATTGCGGTCTTTACAAAACCTCGGTCGAGGTATTTAAATACCTCGACCGAGGTATTTAAATACCTCGGTCGAGGTTCATACCTCGGTCGAG
>LPNX010509998.1:193231-259179 GCA_001517045.1 Pseudotsuga menziesii
TCCTTTGGCTATATAATTTTAACATAAATAATTATTAATCATCTCCTTTGTATTATGTGCAACATTGGACTAACTTTGTACTCAATTTTAGCACATGAGTATGTTTTAGCATGTTTTCTTGATTAAATTAGTAGAGGAAAAAATGTGTATGGGTGGTAAACTAGGAGACTTGTCTATGGTATCATAAACCAAGTGGAATAACATGGGATGAGGATTGATGAATGGTATGTAATTCGTATAATACTTCTTACTACAAATATAAAGTTTATTCTTACCAAATATTTATGTTTCGTATTAACCCCAAATTAAAAAAAAATCAAATGCAAAATTTATTTAATAATTAAATTAATAAGTAAATTAATTAATTAAAAAGATAAAAATATTTAAATAATAAAAAAGAGGTGGAAGTGACCATTTGGATATGGAAGCAAGGATTAAAATCTATGGACCACTTGAGAAATGGAAAATAAGGATGGAGGAGATTTTTTTGAAACTTCAAACCTTTGAACCTATAAAGTAAATAGGAAACAATCATCATAAAGATGAGTGAATAGCTCTAATGGGATAAGGTGTTGAATGATGCATACACAGCCCTTCTAATGCCATAGTGTCTTGTGTGCACTTAAATCCAATGTTTTGTTGTGATGCATTTTTGAACCCATGTGACATACCTAACCGACATACATAAATGGCATACTTAACCCATACAGATAAATGATCTATCACATCCACATGCGTAAATGATGCATTGATGGGTCTCAATGACTTAACCATGAATAGGGAAATTTTTATGCTAAAAATGGATGGTCTTATGCCCTAACATTTGCTTTGGCCCTAAAAATGATATCTTTGTCACGTAAATGGGATATGCTGGGCATTTCAAGTTTGGTACATAATAATGTTCTTATAGATTAGTCCAAGGTAAAAAGATCAGAGTTTTAGTCTATATAACATTTTCCTATAGTTATTATGGTCTATATGTATTTCATCAAGCTAGGATCTATGGGATGTTTGTCTTGCATGTAGGATAGTATTCCCATTTTAATATTGTTAAGTACACTATGGATTTTTTGCATGGTATTTTTCGAGTTTTATGGCCAAAAGTTAGATTATGAGGTGATACCAATGACCTAATGGACTCATGGGATGTACATGATTCTTGAGATCGATTCCTTGTTGTAGGCTCAAAAATTGGGATCTTAAAACATAAATTTTGTCTGTGGGACTTATGGGTCATACGTGGTGCCAAATTCCTCCACAAGAGCCCTAAATAAGGAACATTTAGTATACAAGTAAGATATCTTTTTTGGATGCTAATTGGGATGCTAATTGGGATGCTAATTAGGACACTAATTGGGACATTAATTGGGATGCTAATTGGGACAATATTTGGGACACTATTTGGGACTCTAAATGGGATGCTAATTGGGACGCTAATTGGGACACTAATTGGGATGCTAACTGGGACACTAATTGGGATGCTAATTGGGACACTAATTAGGATGCTAATTAGCGTCCAAAATAGCGCCAAATTTTAAAAAGGGACGCAAATAGCGCCATTAAAAGTGCCATCCTGTGGAAAAGCATCCACTTTGTCCAAAAAATGATGAAAAATACACTAAAAGTGATGGTGTACGCTAAAAATGAAGCTAAAGAGACGCTAATCATAGGATTTTGTTGTAGTGAGACAATGTATCTTCAAGAAAAATAATGAGCATTTCATCAAATTGTATGTGTTTTGGAGTTCTTCAATTGTTCTTTCTAGTGGAGGTAGGGAGGATGGAAATGTACCTTGTACCTCATAAACAAGATGTTTTGTTGTTTCAACAAGAGCTTCTTGTCCATATTTTTCTTGTTTCCATCTATGTGGTGGAAATTTGACATCCTCTTAAACGATTACTAGGACATTCACTTCTTTGACAATACATTCTATATGAAATTCCTCTATCGTCTCATTGCTTGTATAATTGAAAAATACTAAAATATTTTCATCACTTTCAATATGTTTAATTGAGTCAAAAATAGAAATATCCCTTGATGTGCAACTATGTGTTACTCATTGATTAGCTCCATGGGGTGCTTGTTCTTCAATTGCTATGGAAATTAAAGGCCCCTCAAGCGAATGCTTCCATCTTCTTTGTCATGGATTGGTAGGAAGAACCTTGACATCTTTTACAAGTAGAATTGGACAATTGTCCATAGAATGTCTCGGAGTGGTCATGTAATTTATTTTCTCTTGTCTAATTTCTTTGATGAATTATATGGTTATATTCTTACTTGCTGATTTTTTTTTATGATTGCATATATTTCTCATCACCACAATGATCATTTATATATGGTTCTCCTCAATTGGAGATTCTCCAAGCTTACTATGTTTCTTTCCCAATTGTCTGTATACTCCAACACAATGATCAATGAGAAATATTTCCTTTGATGCTCCTTAATTGTGAGAGAATTAATGGTTGAGATGGTATATGGTCCTCCTCAATTGGAGATTCTCCAAGATTAGTATTTTTCTTCCTCAATTGTTCCTAGATACTCCACCACAATGATCAATGAGATAATTCCTTTCAATCTCCTCAATTTTTAGAAAATTAATGGTGGAGATGGTATGTGGTGCTCCTCAATTGGAGATTCTCCAAGATTTGTATTTTTGTTTCTCAATTGTGTCTATAATCCACCACAATGATAAATGAAATATTGCCTTTGATTCTCCTCAATTTTAATAAAATTAATGGTGTAGAATTGGAGATGGTTTATGGTGTTTTACTATTGGATTATTGAAACTTGTCCAATGTATTTTGTGCTCCAAGTAATACTTAGCCACTTGTGATGGGAATCATGAATACAACGATCAATTTGTGTGTTGTTATTATAATGGAGATGGTGAATGCAGTCCCAAATAGTAAACTAGGAGCATACAATCTTCTTGTTGCTTAGAACTTGTTAGAGTGTCTCTCAGATAGGGAAAGTTGTTATTTATACAAACATAAAATGCGTACTCATTTTAGTTTAACAAAATGAATATTCATTTTTTTCAACTAAAACAACTACATGTTGTGTTCTCATAATTTTTAACAACAATTAAGATGGTGGGTCCATGGCTAAGGGAATCATTAAATTTTTAATACTTATAAAACCACACCCCCTAACTCCTACCCACCAAAATATCCAATTGTAAAATACAAGATCTAAATTAGATCTGAATATTATCTCTTACTACTGATATTATTAAAATATGAATAAAAAATTACAAGCTTATTGAGCACTTTCTTTGACAATGAAAGACATACGCAATAATGACAAAAAAATGATAGTGGTAGAGGATTAATGGAAGAAACCAAAGGATAGTTTTGGAGACTGAAATTTCAGATCCCTAAGAACCTATATGTTGGGCCCTTCTATTTTTCAACCATCATCTATGCTGAAAAATACTCCCAAGATTCTGGGTGTCCCAATCCGTGCAAATTGATATTGAACAATCAATTCCAAAAAAAAAGGCTTGCGGAAATCTTAGGTGATTTATAAGTCATTTTTTTGGAATAAATATCATTTTAACAAGTTAATTTCAGTTCTGGAGCAGTTTGTAAGAGTTTGAAGGTGTTTGGGTAAAAACTACGAATTTGGCCTAGAGATAGTCTGCACAGAGGAGGCCACTCAAACACTATATGGCCTCAATGAATTATTTGTTTGTGAGTTTTGTTGGGTTTTTGGGTGAATATTTAACCTAAATAAACTTATGGAATGATAATAGGATGTACATAACTCTCATAGCATTAAAAACAACAAAACTAGTTAATTTTAAATAACTAAAGAGAATGGGTGAGTAATGTTAGATTTTTATCATTCAAGATAGCATTATGATCTTAGGATCTTTAACTGAGAGAATAACATGCACAGCAATAAACACAAGAGACAAGAGACACAAAGAATTTTCCTCGGGGAAACCATAAAGGAGAAAACCCCGCAACTTCCTCAGAGATAGAATCAACACCAAAAGTAAAACCTGAAAACATAAAGATGATCTCCTGACAGCAACAGTCTCTTTCTTGTCCCAACAAATTCTCCTCTCACTCATGCGCCCCAATGAGTGAGTTAGTGTGTGTGTTATAAATAGAGAGACTCACTCTCTATTTATATTCTTTCATTCACTTGAAACCCACTACAACATGTCGGCCTCACTTAACAATTACTTACTAGAGCCGACATCTCTAGGAGTGTCTAATAACCCTAGTGCCCTACAACTTGTGGGGAATTTGCCTCCTCCGACCAATAAGGAGGGTTATCCTTAACACAACGGTGGGGACTATTGCCTTGACTTACAATGACTCACCTATGATCAAATTCTCTAGGATAGTCTAATAACCCTAGGGCCCCACAACTACGGGGACTTTAACCCTTGACCAATAGGAGGGTTACCCACAATGACTTGACTTGAATTGTTACATTATAGAAACTCCCTATAGGAACATCAGGGCATGACATGACTCAAATACATTACAGACACATCCCGGAATAAACATCAGGGTACAATACATAAGATATATGAATGAATACATTCTGAAGTTACAAATACATCAACACTCCCTCTTAACTAGGAAGGTATTCTCTTGACACAATTTATCAGCACAAGTCTTCTTCTCTGTATCATCTGGATCATCATTGAGTTCTTATCACCTTCATCTTCAAGTCATCTTCATCTAGATCTGGATCATCACTCAATCTCGATCATCATCACTAGATCTAGATCATTGCTGGATCTGGATCATCATCACTGGATCTGGATCATCACTTGATCTAGATCATCATCAATGGATCTAGATCATTATTGGATCTGGATCATCATCACTGGATCTTGATCATCACTGGATCTGGATCATCATCACTGGATCTGGATCATCACTCGATCTAGATCATTGTCATGGGTGCTATCTCATGATTCTTCTTATCACAAGAAGTTCTACAGAGCCAGCCCTTTTTCATGCTAGTTGTAGGACTAGCCTGCATGTAGGTCTTCTTCAGTGCTTATATCTGACCCTGAGTCAGAATGGCCTGCACAACAATTACATCTAATCATGTAGGAACCAATCCTATAATCATATCAGAAAGGCATGCCCAGCACTCACATCTGACCATGTGGGAACACTTCCCACAACCCTGTCAGAAAGGCCCAACACTCACATTTGACCATGAGAGGAACTAATACAGCATTCATGTTAGAAAGGCTCTGCACTTACATTTGACCATGTGAGGAACCAATCCAACATACATGTCAAAAAGGCTCTACACTTACATTCGACCATGCGAGGAACCAATCCAACATACATGTTCGAAAGGGCTCTGCACTTACATCTTCCCATGCGATAAACCAATCCAGCATGCATGTCAAAAGGGCTCTGCACTGACATCTGATCATGTAGGAACCAATCCTACAGTCACATTAGAATGGCCCTCACTCCTAGAATGATCTTTCCTGGTAACTGACCAGGTGCCTCCATTCTCCTAGAGAATGGCATCAGCCCTTATATCTGATCAAGTGGGAACTAATCCCTCAATCACATTAGAATGGCCATGTTCTCACATCTAATCATGTAATACTACATCTTACATTCATATTAGAAAGACCCTCAGTCCTAGACCAAGTATTCCTGGTAACTGACCAGGCATCTCCATTCCATGAATGGCAATAACCCTTATATTTGATCATGTAGGAACCAATCCTATAGTCATATCAGAATGGCTCAGCGCTCATATCTGACATGGAAGGAACCAATCCTCTCACCATGGCAGAATGGCTCAACCCTTACATCTGACCATGGAAGGAACCAATCCTCTCACCATTTCAGAATGGCTCACGGACTCATCACTTCCCCTTGGAAGGAACCTCAATCTGGAGAACACCAAGCTTCTCCCTAAAGTACTCAAACTTCACTCTAGCTAATGGCTTCATCAACACATCAGCTATCTATTCGTCCATCGCAACATGCTGGAGCTTCACTACTCCCCTATGCACCATATCCTTGAATAGTGATACTTGATCTCGATATGCTTCGACTTTTCATGGAACACCGAGTTCTACGACAACTTCACACAACTCTGGTTGTCGCAATATATACAAGTAGCATCTAACTGGAGATCAAATAAGTCAGACAGTAGCTTCCTTAGCCATACTGTCTCACAACTAGCTGAACAAGCTGCGACATACTCTACTTTAGCTGTACTCAGTGCCACACAGGATTTCTTCCTGCTAAACCAAGAGATCACACTTGATCCCATACTGAAGCAACACTCTGAAGTTCTCTTCCTATCGATGGCACTTCCTGCCCAATATGAATCAACATAACCCTCCAGGTTAATCTTTTGATTCGCCTCATACTTGAGCCCATAATCAACTATACGCTTCAGGTACCTCAGAATATGCTTTGCAGCAATCAAGTGAACATGTCTTGGATTTGTCAGGAATTGGCTCAAGGTGTTCATAGCAAAGCAAATATTTGGTCTTGTGTTCATGAGGTACATCAAGGACCCAATCATTTGATGATACATCGTAGCATCAACCTATTCCGATGAAGCATCACTCAATAGCTTCAATTTCGATGCCATAGGTGTGGTCATGGCCTTGCAATCCATCATCCCAGACCTCTTCAGGATCTCTACTACATACTTCCCTTGTCCAAGGAATATTCCATCTACATTCTTCCACACCTCCAAAAATAGTGCATCGACACATAACAGGAGCATCACTGGTATTTCGCCTTCAACCTTGACGCAAAGGTTGGAATCTGCTTTACTCTTAGTAAATCCTAAAGTCATCAGTAATCTATCCATCCTGTTGTACCATGTTGAACCTCAGGATCTTCTGCAGTCACTCCCTCTGAAGCATCATACTCCCTCTTTCTTTCCTACTCTATGCACTGAAACTTTTTGTACTGGACTGACAAGTAGCTTCCTCTGCTACTAATATTCTATGTATCCATCTAGGATCACTGGATACCAAGATCCTGTATCTTGAAATTTTTCAAAAGTTCTTCTTGCACCCATCTATGAGCTTGTCATCCTCTATCAATCTTGTAGCACAGTTTCACATCTTCATCAAGCTCCTCGTGTATGTGTTATCCCATGGGTGCCTTTTGAACTCGTACAAGGCCTTATTTCATTTGCACACATGATTCTTCCTATCATTTGTCTCAACTCCCATTGGCTACAAATGTCTCTTTTTAGTCTATGCCTTCTTTTCATGAGAAGCCTCGTGCTATGAATCTTGCCTTGTATCCCACGATGTTTCCATCTACTGCATGATGGAACTATGAAATTCCCTTCATGTATTGATACTGCATCCTAGACATCATTCTTCTTGAACTGGTATTTCCTTTCTTCTTGGTGTCTTCTTCATATTAATGTTGTCATTGCATTCATCATATTATTCTTCATCTTGAAATGTCATCACTTGTTCTTCGGAACAAGTCTCATCCTTCTTTGCTTGTAGGCAATTTTACGCGATCTTTCCTATAAGTCAAATGCATTAGTTGTATGGTTAGAAACATTTCATAAGGCATATTCATAATGAAAATTTCTTTTGCATAAATATATGATCGTGCAACTATTTAAGCCAATACAACATTTATCCATATCTCACAGAAACGTTTTTAGATGCGTTCCATCTCTACCAAGACAACATTGAGATTGTGCACTAATCCAATATGTCAGCAAAAAGGTTTTATTCTAGATAAGTAGCAATGGAGAGTTGTATAGTACCATGAGCTACTTACCCATTACATGCATATTAGTAGTATACTTTCATTAATACAAACATTCTATCAAGCATAATACATCAATTGAATATAAACAAATGCATAACAAAACAATATCATGAAATGACAATTGAATACTTATCTTTATTTGTTTCATAGGTAGACTCCTTCTTAAGACTTCCGCTTCATCATCTTCTTCATTCATCACATCATCATTTCTTATCCAAATTCTCAAGATGGATAAGAGGCTCTTCAAGAGTTGATTTCTTCATATTCCTCATTGCTTAAGGGATCTTCTTTGGATGGTGAGAGCTTGATCTTCAGTTTCTCCCATCTTCTCTTTTCTTATTATGAGTTGAGCTTATTTTCCTTTCAAGAGTCTGCTGAAAGTAATCACTTCCTTCTAGCACATATTCCTTGAATGAATGAATCCCATGATCCTATGAGGCCATTCAAGGTGGCTATCATCACTTCTGCATTCTTCACTTCTTCTTTTACCACTTCAATTTGTTCTTTGATTTGAGAGAGCCTTGTAAAGCATGACTGTATCGTCTTTGCATTCTGGATCTTCACATTCTTCAACTGGTTTCTCAAAGTAATATTCTTATTTATGTTCTTCCCTTAAGATATTTTGGTCAAGGAATCAAACATATTTGGTGTCTTTAGGGGAGACACTTGTGGTAAAAGTTGATCTATGATTGAATCATCAATGATCTTCTTGACCTTGACCAATTTGTTCTTGTGTAAGGCTTTGAGCCTCATCTCCCTCTGGAACTGGAACCTCTCTACTCATGTAGGTGTCCAATTCATTTTCTTCAGAGAGATCATATACGTCCATGCTTGGAATTTGTCAACTTCACCAATATTATCATCAAGGTGATGTGATAGATCACTTTGGAATGAGAACCTCAAATGAAAATAGCAGAAGATTAGATCTTACCGATTTGAGGTGTCTGTCCTGGTTCTGGAGTTGGCTAATCTAGGGTTTGTTAAAGAAACCCTGATTTTCAAACTTGGAATATTTTAGATATGATTAGATATAAATATATATCTCTTCAAGTTGAGTTTTCCAATGTACTCCTTTTCTAAAACTATTGGAGGGAAGCTCCTAGAACAGGAAGCCATAGTTTTCCAATTTCTTTTGCAGAAATTCCTGATATTGTTTCTATGATATCTCCAAAATTACAGCTCCTCTGTGTCTAAAAATTTGTACTAAGGTATCCTCGCATATCCCTGTTCCAACACCATATGTTTCATCATAATTGGTTTCACCAATTGGGATTTATGATCATTTTCCCAAGGTGACTTGTTACAGGACTGTTCAAAATAGCGAAGTTGTATGGACTGCCACATGTCACTGTTTCATATTTTGGGTCTGAAACTCAGAACAAAAAAAGTAAAGTCCATTTTATTTCTGGAAAATCTTCATAAATTTAATTTGGACCTTTGTATCCCAAGCTATAGCAATTATCCCCTGGTGTCCTGTTTAGGGATGAATCCTGGAAGAGGCTGGAACCCTAACTTGAAGGGATCATATCTCCAAGAGTATAGTGAATATGAGGCTGAATTTTGGAGATAGTATAAATCAGGATTTTATCTTCGGATTGTGAAAGTTTCATCTCCTGAGTCTACTCCAATCCCTAGATATAGAGAGTGTACCAAAACTTACCAGTTTTAGTATTTTATGGTTTTTCCAGCTCGGGGTCAAACTAGGGTTTGACTTTCCTGGAGTTTCATCCAACCAAAAATATTGACCTAGGTCTCTAAAATTCGATTTTAATGAGGAGATAAATCCTATTCCAGGCTCACCCAAAAATTCATCTTTTGTAAGAAGCCCTAACTTCCTCTAGCAAAAACTGAAAATGCTCGGAATCGAATTTTGCTTCGACAGAAAGATGCACCCTTCAATGGAGAGTTAACCTAGCATACTTTTGTTGATGGATTGTGGAGAGAGACCCAAAAAGTAAGAAGCCCTAGCTTCTGCAGCTACACAATGTCTTCTTCTTAGGTTAGCTCTGATACCATGTTAGATTTTTATCATTCAAGCTAGCATTATGATCTTAGGATCTTTAACTGAGNAGAGATAAGAGAAACAAAGAATTTTCCTCAGGGAAACCATAAAGGAGAAAACCCCGCAACTTCATTAGAGATAGAATCAGTACCAAAACTAAAAACCGAAAACATAAAGATGATTTCCTGACAGTAGCAGTCTCTTTCTTGTCCCAACAACTTCTCCTCTCACTCATGCACCCCAATGAGTGAGTGTGTGTGTATGTTATAAATATAGAGACTCACTCTCTATTTATATTCTTTTGTTCACTTGAAACCAACTCCAACATGTCGGCCTCACTTAACAACTACTTACTAGAGCCGACATCTCTAGGAGTGTCTAATAACCCTAGTGCCCCACAACTTGTGGGGAATTTTCCTCCTCCGACCAACAAGAAGGGTTATCCTTAACACAATGGTGGGGACTATTTCCCCGAATTACAATGACTCACCTAGGGTCAACTTCCCTAGGATAGTCTAAGAACCCTAAGGCCCCAAAATTGTGGGGATTTTAACCCTTGACCAATAGGAGTGTTACCCACAATGACTTGACATGACTTGTTACATTATAAAAAATCCCGATAGTAACATCGAGGCATGAAATGACTCAAATACATTACAGACACATCCCAGAATAAACATTGGGGTACAAAACATAAGATATATGGATGAATACATTCCAAAGTTACAAATACATCAACAAGTAAATGAAGATGAATTTCGAATCTATATTTGATCATACCTGAAAATAATGATTATGAGAATCTATAATTATATCCTACACATCATCAATCTCATATATCATTATCATGGCCATTACATCAATACCAGTGCATTAAACTTACAAAAAGGCTCATTAAATGAGCATTCGAAGGACTCTCTCATGAAAATTTGGCATTATAAATTTATTGAGCATAATGCGTATTGTATATAAGTGGTAAGGATATTAATAAGGATATTATAATATCATAAAGGAATTGGAGGAGCTGATATCCCTCAATGGTACCCAGAACTGAAGAATAGTGGCTTGAAATCCACACCCGACACCACTCTGACAATCCTGAGAGCATAAGTGAAGTATCCTTCACTGGATCTCGAATTCCAAGGAAGAATGGATGATATATGAGATTGAAATTGGTATTCAATGGATTCTCCTTATATATATATGGTTGCACTGAGGAACTGAAGAGAACATATAAGAGAATGAGAATATTGGGGTTATTGATGTTGTTGTCGGAGTAACCACAGTATCGAAATGACCAAGTCGACGTTTCGGGTCCATATCAGGATTCATTCATCATTGAATGTGGATAGAGCGAGAAACAATGATAAATACTGGAACTGGGTAGAAGAAAAAAAAAACGTCTAATTGTCGGCTTTGTAAGCTAGGTTAAAAAACTTATTAATTTTATTTTATTTTCCGAATGTGCAGAAGAAATTTTATTTAATTATATTTCACAATTTGTTCAGCTTATTAAAATTTTTTACAAATGCTATATTAAGACTTTATTTAAATTTTTTTTTTTAAACCTAAGGAAAAACTAAGTAGAAACACATTTTTTTAATACTTAATTATTAAGGTGTAATCACTTTTATTATTTATTATTTAAAGATTTTTAAAAACTTTAAAAAATAATATGTCAAATTTATTAAAATTTTAAAAATTTTAAAATATAATGTGTTAAAATTCTTAATTTTTTTTGGTTGAAATAAATTTATTATTGTTAATAAATTTATTTGAAAAAGATTATTAATGTTTTTAAAACTTAAAGAAAGTTAAAAAATCTAATTTCTTTTTTTTTAATTTTACTTATGATTAAAAATTTGAACTAAAAGGTGATTGAAACCTTTTAGGTCTATTAATGTTGGTTATAACTATATTATTTAAAAATTAATTTTTAATTCAACTTTAATTTTCCTAAAAAGATTTAAAAAGATTTTTAAATTTCCTAAAAATTGAATTGATTTTTAATTTTTAATTTTCATAAAAATTTTAAATTTGTTTTTAATTTTTTAAAATTTTTAAATTGATATTTCAATTTTAGGTTTTAAAGTATTTGAAATTATGGTTTTTTATTTAAGGACAAGGAAAGGAGGACAAAGGAAGAAAGGAGAAGGACTTGAAGAGGGAAAATGACAAAGGGAAAAAAGGTTAAGATCAAGGGGAATGTAGTCTCGGGACAGAATGAGGGGAAAGTCTCCTTTTCAATTGAGAATAGAGGGAAGCCAACTAGTGCTCACCTCGGGGCCACCATCCCTATTTAGATTGTGTGGAAGTTTGATAATTTCTAAGGCCTCTCTGAATTTTTTTTTGAAATAGTGGTCCTCTTTCGCGAGGATAATGGTGTCTTCCAGGCAAATGTGATGTTTGGTTTTAGCAACATGTTCTGCAAGGGATAAGGAGCGGATACGTTCTTTTCTAATGTATGCCCCATGTTCCTTTAACCGTGTGTGGAAAGAACGCCCCATCTCACCTATATAGTCGATCTTGCAAGAACAAGGGATCTTATAAACTCCTCTGAATTGTGTATGATCAACCGGATCTTTAACGGATCTCATTCTTTTCTTAATGGTTTCTAGGGGTTTGAACGAGGTCATAATGTTGTTCTTTGTAAGAATTCTAGAGATCTTATTAGTCACCCCTTGTATATAAGGTAAGTAAGCTCATGGGTTGGTGTTGGTATTGTTGTCAGAGGTTATCAAACCTGTAAGGCTCTTGTTGTGGGTTTTACCAAGGGTCTTCATGATGGCCTTGGGTTTGTAACCTATGTTTGTGAAGACTTCTCTGATGTGGTCCTTCTTCTTTGAGGTGGTCCTTCTCCTTGGGGCTCATCACCCAAGGTGGTTGAGGTATGTTACTTAGACAAGAAGCTTAGATTCACTCAACATATTTAATGATAAAAATTTGTGAAATGGAGTTGAAAGAATTATTTTATAGTCTGGTTTACTTATTGATCAAGTCATCCACCTATTGTGCAAGTTACCCACTTGAAAACCCAAACCATAATCCATGCATGCGCATTCCTTGAGAAAATTATCAAGTTAATCCTTTCGGTGATGTTTCCATGCTTGCATCACTCAACCAAAGTGGAAATTGAACCCTTATTGAGAAAAGGGTGCATTCTTTATGAAGGGTGATGTTTCCTTTCTAGCATCCTTTCACCAAATTGGAAACTACACCCTCCTTGGCCAAACGTTTCACTCTTTATGTCTGACTACCTTTCCTACACTTTCCTTCTTTTAAAAATTCCTTGATTTTCATTGCTTTTGACATTTTCCATGATTTTTATGACATATTGCTTTATCCTTATTTTTCATTGTTTCTATTTTTTAGTCTAGGCAAGTTGTCTTTTAAAATGCGCCCTCGTGTCTTGACAACTCATTTCCATGTGTTATTATTTTTCATAATAATTAATTAGTTATATACCAATAACCAAAATTAGGAAATTAATCTAATGTATGCCTCTATAGTATTAGATAATCAAAATTCCCTAGGAGTACTTTATTTAATTCATTTTAAAGCCCGTAGAAACAAGTTGGCATGGTCAAAACTTAATGTCCTTCAAGGAATGGACATTCCAGTCCTCCCCTCCTGAGTCTGCTTGTCCTCAAGAAGAAGCAGTACATGGTGCTACAAAATGTGTTCAACCTCCCATGTAGCCTCTTCAATAGGAAACCCTTTCCACTGCACCAGTATGATTATAGTCATTCCCCTAATGACTAACCCTTCATCCACAAAATTTTCACCTAATAACTGGGTAGAATGCTTGGATCCCATTGTTTCCTCTACAAGGATCCAAATGTTCCTACCACTTTTGGAAAGATGTCATTCCAAGAAATGCCAAGGTCCCAATGTATCAACTGCATCCTCCCAAACATCAGTAAAAACAATAAAAATTCATCATCACATAAAATGAAAGTGAATATGTGGAAATCATACCACCACACTGAAAATTGAATATCTGTGAGACTTCCCCACCCAACATAAAATTCCTCATGTTCCTGATGCACACCAGCAATTAAGCTCACAATTTTGTCTCCGTAATGACATAGGTGTGAGTTCCATGTCCCAATACAATTATAAGCATCCTCCAACAACCATAGATACCCATGTCACTCACAGAAGATGTAGGATGTGTCTATTGAAACTCCCTTTGTGTAAGCAAAAGTGATCTGAATATGAAACAAGGTTTGATAATTTTAAAAGTGCAAGTGAAATTGTTTGTGTCTTGGGAAATAGGATCATATTGCAAGAACATAAAAACTAATGATTTTTTCTTAACAAGAGAATTAAAAAAAGCCAATAGTAGCTATCAAACAAAGCACATAGCACAACAAATGATAAAGTAGTTCACCCCTTCCCTAGACTACATCTCCTGGTCCAACATCCAATAGATCATTTTCATTATGCTCAAAATATGTTAAAAAATAGTGCCTTACAATGCTCAAACTACAAAATAGATGGCTCCAATGGCTTCATAAGGGATTTTACAACACCTGATTTGGCCTCCAAATGAAAAAACTACACCATTCTCCTCAAAAACCAATGTTCTATGTCTGCCAAAATGCACACTTTGTCTACAAAAAATGCACCTCCTTTCTTCCAAAACACACCTCCCAAAACCCAACCTAGGTCCCTCTCCAAAACTCAGTGCTCCCATTCAGTTTCAAAATTTGGGGCCAAAATGGCGCTCCACCAACACCATAAGTGCCCCTTTGGGTGGAGATTGTGGGTGAGTGGAGCCACGTGGTCAAGGGCTAGCCCAAAGAGTGTCCGCCACTAATTTGGTGTTCTATTTGAACATTGGAATGTGGAGCGTTAAGAGTTGGGGCTGGGGCTAAGAAATTCCCTGTAGGTGGGCTGGTGGGCTGCTTATGTGAAGCCACTGTAGTTATGCGAGGTCAGGGGTTCGAATCCCATGGATTCCAAACCCAAATTTTTACACAATATTTGAAGGGACACATGGAAACCACTCATTGGCCCACGTCATCACCTATAACACCATAACACCTACCATGTGGCAGCCAAAAATTGGACCAAGTCAACCTCTATGGCACCATAACACCTTCCAAGTGGTAGCGACGTCATCCATTCAACCTTTGCCACATCAGCTGTACATACTGTACAATCAAAAAAATTTCCTGTTTGGGGAAATGAACATAATGCCATATCTTTATCATACAAACTCTGTTTGACCCGTTCAAGTTGTGTTGGAATCATGAGGATGAGCGCTATGCATGAGTCTGTTTTCAATCATTTCTGAGCACTTTAATTTTTGAGCATTTTTTTAATCCTCCGAATCACTTCTCCCCATTGGGAAGCTTTTGGAAATCCAAAAGAATACATTTAGTCAATCTGTAGGTGAGGTTACAGTTCCATAACCTTTCCAACCTCAATTGATTTATCTTTTCTTGGATTTGTGCCTCTTAGACCAACACGAAGGTACTCCACATTTCCTTGTTTTGAAGTTCATATCTTTCTATCAAGGATGGTATCTCGTTGCAATTCAAAAAGATATTCTGGAGAAAAATCATCTATAGACAGAATCTGAACATGCTCTCCTAGATCATCAATCAAAGGAGTCTCATACAATCTCAAATTCTTAACATTAACAACTGCATACATTTGCATATAAGGAGGAAAATTAAACAGAAGGCATTGTTACCAATCTTTCAAGAATCTCAAAAGGTCCATATCTTATTGGTTTCATCTTTTTACCTTCTCCTTTAATACTCTCTTTGCTAATGTAAATCCAAACTTCATATCCAACTTGGAAATGATCATATGAACTTCTTTTCTCTATCAATGTTAGAATGATCATTAATAGAAACATCTTTCCCGAAGATAAAACCTAAAGGAGATTTTGGAAAATAACCAAAACATGCTTCAAATGGAGATGTTTGAGTTGTTTAGCACAGTTATAAGCATGTTGAATGTAGTGTAGGTGTTCATCCCAAAGCTTAGGATTCTTGCTGCAATATCCACGAAGAAGATGTACCACATTTCTATTCACCACTTCTATTTGACCCTCGGTTTGTGCATGAAATGTCGTGCTCTTTTTCAACTTGGTGTTCATGAGTGCCCATAAACTTGGCCAAAAATTCCCAATAAATCGAGAATCCTAATCAGAAATAATAGAATTGGGCCGCCCAAAATGTACCCATACATGTTGAAAGAACATATTTGTTGTTTGCTCAGCTATAACTTGTTTTTTGCAAGGCATCAAAATACACATTTTTATGAAATGGTCAACCACAACATAAAGATAATAATGATTCCTTTTAGACATAGGAAATCCACCTACAAATTCCATGGAAATTCTTTTCCAAGGACAAGACAGAACTTGAAGTGGAGTATACAATCCTAAATTTATGTTGCTAGGATTACTTTGAGCACATAAAGAACATCCTCTTACATATCTTGATAGACTTTCATTCATTTTAGGCCAATAGCAATACCTTTGCAAATTTTCCATTGTCTTTCCTACACCAAATGTCTAGCAAAAAGAGAAGAATGTGCTTCTCTTATGATGTTCACTCTTTCGACCTGTGGAATACATAGCTTTCCAAGATGATACAAACGTTTATCATGCACATGATAATCCAATTCCCCTACTTGGTTCTTTTGGAACAAAGTTACATACACATCTTTAAAATCAGTATCCAAAGCATACGGTTCCACATAGCTCTCATGCATGAGAGATTTATGCTTAAGAATAATTAAAGCACTAACAATAGGTCTAGAAAACATATCAACAACCTTGTTATAAATTCCTTTCTTATACCTCGTCACCAAGTGGAACTGCTGCAAAAAACCCATCCATCTGAAATGTCTTTCTTATTGTAGCTTAGTTTGTGACTGCAAGTATTGCAATTGTTGATGATCAGTGTGAACGATAGTTTCTTTTCCCAACAAATAGTGTTTTCACTTTTTCACACTTTGCACCAATGCATACAATTCCTTGTCATATGTAGGATAACTGACTACTGCACCATTAAAAATTTCAGAATAAAAACATATGGGATTACCATGTTGCAACAAGACTACTCCCATGGCATAATTACTAGCATCTGTTTGTATCTCAAATGGCTGTCTTAAATCAGGAAGTGCAAGAATTGGAGCTGAACTAATATTCTCCTTCAAAGCATAAAAAAATTTGTGCTTCTTGATTCCCCATTGGAAAAGTTGTTTAGTGCTTGTCAAAGCATGTAATGGAGCTGCAATTGAAGAAAAGTTGGAAATAAACTTTCTCCAATATTGGATTGCTCCCAAAAAAATTCTAACCTATGTTACATTGTTGGGCTTGGGACAATCCAAAATTACTTTTACCTTTGACGGATCAATATTTAATTTCCCCTCTCCAACAATATGTCCCAAATAGACTAATGAGGTCTTTCCAAACTCACATTTAGACAACTTCAAAAACAACTTTTCTTTCTTCGAAACATCCAAGACTTGTTTTACATGCCTAACAGGTTCTTCAAGAGATTTTCTAAAAATAAATATGTCATCCAAGTAGAAAATGAAAAAACATCAAGAAATGGACTTAAAAAATCATTCATAGCTCTCATGAATGTTGCAGGAGCATTACAAATCCCAAATGGCACAAACAACCATTCATACAAACCTTGCTTTGTTTTGAAAGATGTCTTCCATGTGTCTCCTTCAGCAATCTTAATCTGGTGATATCCGCTTCTCAATTCCAACTTAGTGAAATATACAACATCTTTCAATTGATTGAGGAAATCATCAATTTTAGGAAGAGGGTAGCAATTATTTATTGTAATCTTGTTCAAATCTATTAAATATATACACATGCATCGTGTACCATCTTTATTTGGTACTAAAACAATTGGTGAACCACATGGCAATGTGCTTGGCTTTATAACCCCTCTGTTAAGCAACTCTTGGATTTGTTTTTTGATTTCAGCAATCTGCATGTCTGACATCGTGTACATACCAATGTTTGGAAGAGGACAATCCTATTGCAAATGGATCTCACGTTGGATATCTCTTTGAGGAGACAAACCTTTGGGTTTCTGAAACATCTCATCATATTCATTAACAATCTCATACAAATCAGATTTTAACTTTGCATCACATCCTTGTAAAGATTCTTTTTCAACAATGTCTTTGGGTTTGATCATCAAGATTACATAGTTCTTATTTTTATTGACTAATCTCTTTATTTGTCCAGAATTTAAAAGTGGCAAATTCAACTTCTTTTTATGTGCTCTGACAATGTACTCAAATCCATTTTTGAACAAATGATATTTGTTCTCATGAGGATGAAAGACTCCTATCATATAAATATGGACTACCCAAAACAATACCATGAATATCCAATGGAATAACATCAAGCTCTACCTCATCTATAAAGTTTGTAGTGATGGAAATTCTCAATTTACATCTCTTAGTCACATGTAATTTTGCATTGGCACAGATCCAAACTAAAGGATATGGTTGAGGATGAGGAATAGTTTCCAACTTTAGTTTCTTGACAGTGTCTTCAGATATGAGGTTTGCTCGTGATCCATAATAAAATAGAGTATCTATCTTGGTATGTTTTGAAATAACCCTTATGTGGAAAATCTCTAATATTTCTTTTTCCTGTTGAGTTTTATTGAGATTACTACTTGAAGAACTAGTGCTGGAATTAAAATCCTTACCTTGAAAACCCATGGTTGTGATTTTTGTTTCATCTCCTGAATCAGATCCTAAATCATGTTGTATGGTTGCAGCAGTATTTTGTTTCACTTTGTTGTTAAAAATTTTGGGTTTCATTTCAGCATGAAGTTTCCAACAATGGTCCTCATCATGGCCATGTTTTGAATAGTGTTTACATGTGAGTTTTTGTCCCTCTTTCTTGACTGAATCATTCTTCTTCCCTTTTCCTTTGAATTTCTCCTTTCCTTTGTTTTCATTGGAAAAAGGCTTCTTGCTGGCCTCTTGAGGAACGTTCTTCCCTCTTGCTTCTAAATGAGTGCTCTACACACAAACTTCATACAGATTCATAGGGTTAAACATAAGAATTATGTGTCTCAAGTAGCTATGCAATCCTCCAATGTATTTGAGTAAAGTATCTTGAGAAGACAAATATATACCCAAAATAAATGCTCTTCTCCTAAACTCTTGAGTGAAACTTTGCACATTTTTCCCTTTAGCTTTCCTATAGTTCTTCCAATCCATAATAGCTTTCTACATGTATGCTAATGGATAAAACTGCTTTCTAATTGCAACAATAAAATCATTCCAAGAGGTTAAAACTTTACCATGTTTCTTCACATCCTCTTGAGTTTTGGCTTCCCGCCAAATGAGTGTTGCACCTTCCAATCTAAGAGAAGCAAGTTGAGTCTTAGATTCATCATCCTATATTTTTTGTAGCCTATAGTACACTTCAAGCTGACGAATCCAATTATCCAATTTCTCTGCATTTAGCTCTCCATTGTACATAGGCAATTCAAACTTAATATCAAGCTTAAGCAAAGGAGTTTGTGGAGGAGTTTTACAATGTCCTTTTGGAATACTTTGAGAACTTTTTGAACTATGAGAAGAGAGAAAGATGAAGGTGAAGAAGGTGGAGGGTCGCCATCTCCATCATTTCCTCTTTTTCCTTTTGGAGGTTTTTCATTTTTACCTTCATTACCTTTTGGAGTTTTTGAGCTTTCTCCCTGAAAATTTGCATTCCTTTCTTCAAATAAAAATTTCACCATTCTTGCCATATCATAAGAAACATTTTTGAAAGATTCCTTACCTGAAGTAGTAACTTCATGACTCTCCTCATGAGCCATACTTGGAGAATTCTCTCTCACAACTTGAGGTGATTGACTTGTTATCCTTCTTGAAATTTGAGAACTTGGTTCCAAAAGTTGTCCTTATCCTATTGAGAGTTTCAACCTTGTAATCATAACAAAACAACACTTGCAAACAAATCAAACCTTAAAAAAAAAACTTAGCTCTGATACCACTTGATCTGAATATGAAACAAGGGTTGATAATTTTAAAAGTGCAAGTGAAATTGTATGTGTCTTGGGAAATAGGATCAGATTGCAAGCACATAAAAAATAATTAGTTTTTCTTAACATGAGCATTAAAAACAATCCATATCAGCCATAAACAAATCACATAACAAAACAAATGATAAAGGAGTTCACGCCTTCCCTGGGCTACATCTCCTGGTCCATCTTCCAATGGATCATTTTCATTATGCTCAAAATATGTTAAAATATAGTGACTTAAAATGCTCAAACTGCAAAATAGATGGCTCCAATGGATTCAGAAGGTCCAAAAACCCCTACCTGGTATTTTACATCACCTGATTTAGCCTCTGAATGAAAAAAAATAAACCATTCTCCTAAAACACTAGCGTTCTTTGTCTACCAAAATGCACACTCTGTTTGCAAAAAATGCACCTCCTTTCTACCAAAACGAACCTCCCAAAACCCAACCTAGCTCCTGCTCCAAAAATCAGCACTCCCATTCAGTTTTGAAATTTGGGGCCAAAATGGCACTACAACAACACCATAAGCGCCCCTTTGGGCAGAGGTTGTGGGCACATGGAGCCACGCGCTTGAGGGCTAGCCCAAAGGGCACCCTTTCTACCACTAAGCCGGTGGTCTATTTGAACATGGGAATGTGGAGCATTAAGAGTTGGGGCTGGGGCTAATCCCTAGCCCCCTTTTCTGCCAACCAAAGCAATTCGCAAATTCAAAATATTATCATGCCCATAGAGGTTAAGAAACATCTTGTAGGCGGGCTGGTGGCCCAGCCTATGTGAAGCCACTGCCTTTGTGCGAGGTCAGCGGTTCGACTCCCATGGATTCCAAACCCAATTTTTTACACAATATTTGAAGGGACACATGGTAGGTGACCATTGGCCCATGTCATCCCCTATGCCACCATAACACTTACCATGTGGAAGCCAGACATTGCACCAATATGACCTCTATATGCCACCATAACACCTACCAAGTGGCATCCACATTAGCCATTTTACCTTTACCACGTTAGCTACAAGCACTATACAATCAACATTTTTATCTATTTGGGGAAATGAACAAAAGGCCATATCTTTATCATACAAACTCTGTTTGACCACATTCAAGTTGCGTTGGAATTGTGAGGATGAGTGCTACGTATGAGTCTGTTTTCAATCATTTCTAAGAACTTTTATTTCTGAGAATGTTTTTTATCCTCTGGATCAAAAAGGGACACGCTCGAAGGTTCATAACTCCAACAAGTACCTACCCATCCATGCCATGAATGAAAAAATCCTCCAGTTGTCAGGTTGATATGGGAATCTTATTTCTTTCCCATGTGCACAATCCCAATGGATGAACTCTCTACCACTATTCATGCAATAACCACCATGAATGCAAGAATCAAATGTAGGCAATGGATGCAATTGTTTCTACTAAGAAAGGGGTGGTGCTCTCACAAAATCTCCATGGATGAGTGTGGGAGCGTCCTACTAGTTACTTGGCACCTAAAGAAAGAATCCCTTCACCTAGTTTTCATCCTCATGCACCATGGTAGTAATAGGAAGTGCATAAGATCATGAAACATTATGAAGCAATTTAAATTTTCTGCAATATTCATCCACCAAGAATGTGGATGGATCCTTATCTCCCCTTATTGGTCCATCATATGTATCATCTTGTGCCTCCTCTAAAATTATAAAATTTCCACCAAGAGGAAACTCCAAATTTCTCTGAAATGGTCCTAGTGCTTGGTCTTCATTTTGTTTGTTCTCAAAATCCTCAAACACATGCAAATAAAAATGCACCTCTTGTGCATGTGTACAAGGGGTATCTAATGGATCAAAAAATAAATATTTGTTGCTCCTCACATGTTAGGACAATGTCATTCATAAAAAAAAAATTATTGCAGAAATAAAAGAATCCTTTACCTCCCAAAGTCTTTATTTCAATAATGTCTCTATCCACCCAATCAATGGATGAATAAGTACTTTTATTTTCTGATCCAAATGGAATTTGATCAGCCACATCCTATAGAGAATAATATACCACCCATAATGGAATTTCATGAGGTTTCCCCTTTAAGGCATGCATGTCAAACTACCCTCTACTGATGCAAGCAATTCTAGTTCATCCTTGATCCTCCATTTTAGTGATACATTTATCTAACCAATAAATCAATATATAAACACCTTTGTTTTTTTATTCAATTGGCATGTATTTATCCATCTTTCCCATAACTAATAAAACTACATCCTTCCTCTCAATCTCAATAAGTGCTTGGATAATATTTTCTTCATAATAGCTTTTCACAAGCATCTGCAAATATGCACTTTCCTCATGTTTGTTCTTCACATGAGGTTCCTCCAACACATCCAAAGTAGTTCCTACCATGTGCACATGATCATTTTCCATGAAACATGGAGGGTGTTGTACATTCAACTCTATTTGAAGTTGATCAATCTGCAACCTTCACCCTTGAATAGCTTCTTGGGTTCTCTTCAAGGAATCATATGTAGCCTCCCATTTTCTATGGAGTATTTTACACTCTTCTTAGTCTTTCTTGAATTCACAATGGTACATTTCAGCAAGAATGAGGAGATGATCTCTATCATATAGTAATTTCATGTAGCTCTTATTCATCTTAAGCATGCCTTATTTAAGTTCTATGAACTCTTCTAGAAGGGCCTCTCCTTCCAACTCTCCTCTAGAAGCTTTCCAACAAAATCTTGCCACCAAGACATTGGTGTCAACAAAGTTCTTTATGGATTCCATAAGCTTCTCTCTATCCTCCTTTAGTGATCCACTAAAAAAAATCCTCCACCAAAGTTTCTCCTTCCAAATTGATGACACATAAGACCCTATTTCTTGTGGCATGGATCCACAGCACAAATCGCATTCTCAACATATCGGTTAAATTTAGAATCTTTTGAAAAATGATTTCCATGATATGAAATGGAAAGTAACTCTGAAGTTTTCCATGAAATATTATATTTGCAAAAATAAGAAGGTATATCATACCTTTGAATTTCATCTTCATCATCTTTATATAAGGACACTATGGTGGCCTTCCATTCCACCAAATTCTTTGGTTCACAACCAAATGGTGTGGCCTTGTCTTCTTCTTCATTATGAGCCTGAAGAGGTGATTGTAAATATGATTATAATCTTCTTTTGGATCTGATAAAAAATATGTCTCACCACCCTAACATGAACCAAGATCCTTAGAAATGATCTAGAAAGCACCCACAAATAATTTGGATGCCCATTCATCTTCACTTTCTTCTCCCATGCAGCCACCCTACAATGACTTGCACTCCACCTTAGGAATATCTGCCTCCACTTTATTTCTATTCTCCTTAGGGAAGCTTGAAACTTCTCTATATTGAATGGAATAAGGATTTGCATCAAAAGCATGATCCACCATAATATTGTTTGTACTTTATTCATTTCTATGATCTTCATCATTAAGAAGCAAATTTCCAAATTTTTCAAAGTCACCTTGGAGTGACTTATGCTCATCCTTATGGAACTCTTGTTATTATTAGTCACTTCAAGAACTATGTGGATCATGGTATTTTTCAATGATTGAGAACAGATTTAGGTCCTCATCCTCGTCCTTCTTACTTTTTCTAGAACCAAAAGATCTTTGGATCTCTTCTTGCCATAGAATATGCTTCACCTCTTTATGTCTTTTGCATCCAGGTGGAAAACATCTAGTTCCCACTTCCTTGCACACTCCATAAACCATGTGCACAATACTTTTCATGTTTATCCCATAGTATGTATCTCTGAATAACTTATGTATCTCAATAGTGAAGTACTCTCGAAAAGAAAGGTCCTTCATAAGTCCATCATTTAGTCCCCAATAATCTACCAGGTACATAAATTGTTCATTTGGCCTCCCCTATAAGAGAAACCATCGTGAATAGATCTAGGCCTCGTCATTTCATCATATGATGAAACATAGAATTCATCATCTTCATCTCTTGGTAAGACTCCATCAGCATAGGGGCCATCTTCTTCTTCACATTGTCTGTAGTACTCTTCATATTGCTCATCGTAGTCATCATCAAAGTATGATATGGATGGAATTTTCTTCAAATTGAGAGATCACTTGACATAGGAGTGGAGGAAAGTGATATGATGCCACTATAATATATAATATATAAATTAGATCTGAATATTATATCTTACTGTTGATATTATTAAAATATGATTAAAACTTTACAAGCTTATTTAGAAGTTTCTTTGACAATGAAAAAAAAAACTGAGAATGATAGAGGATTAATGGAAGAAACAAAACGAAACATTTGGATACTGAAATTTTATATCCCTAAGAATCTAGATGTTGGTCACTTTAAGGTTTCAAGCATCAACTATGTTGAAGTCTACTCCCAAGATTCTGTGTGTGCCAACCAGTGCAAACTGAGATTGAAGAATCAATCCCAAGAAACCAAGTCTTGTGGAAATGTTAGGTGAGTTGACAGTCATATTTTAGGAATTAAATATCATTTCTGGAGCAATTTGGAAGAGTTTGAAGGTTTTTGGGTAAGAACTAGGAATTTGGCCCAGAGATAGCATGCGTAGAGGAGGCCACTCAAACACTATACATACTCAACAAATTCTAATTCTGTGAGTTGTTTTTTGTTTTTCTCTGAATATATAACCTACATCTACTTAAGTAATGAAAAGTTTATGTATAGAACTCTCATAGTATTGAAAACAATAAAACTAGTTAATTCTAACTAGCTAAAGAGCATGGGTGAGTAAATGAAGATGAATTTCAATTCTGTATTTTATGAGACTTGAAACTAATAATTATAAGAGTTTTATCAGTCTATCATAAACATCAGAAATCTCATATACCATTATCACGTCCATTACATCATTACCAGTGCACTAAACTTACAAAAAGGCTCATTAAATGAGCATTGGAGGGACTCTCTCATGAAAAATTGGTGTTCTGAATTTCTTGAGAAGAAATATTATTGTGTATTTGAAGTCATAATATTAAGAAGGAGATGAGAATCTCAAAAGGGACTTAGAGGATCTTGCAGTCTCCCTCAATGGTTCCCAGAACTAAAGAGTAATGGCTTAAAACCCACAACCGACACCAATCTAACAATCCTGAGAGCATAAGTGAAGTCTCCTTCACGAGAGCTTGAATTACAAGGAAGGATGGCTGATATATGATATTGAACTTGGTATTCAATGGCTGAACCTTGGCTCTTTGTGGCTGCACTGAAGAATGGAAGAGAATAGAAAAGAGAATGAGAATATTGGGGCACATCACCCAAGGTGGATAAGGCACATCACTCGGACAAGAAGCTTAGTGATTGAGGAGCATCTGGATAACCATTTCAAATTCCAAGTTCAATGTTAGATCAGTCCAGGAAGGGGTCTCCACATTTTGAGTTAATAGTCCCTAGACGATTACATTGTAAATAACCTATATTTTTATGAAATTTTTATATAGTGATGAGTCATTATGCCTAGTCATAGTCTGTTAGAGCAGTAGGAATAATGTCGAGTCATGAATCCCTGAGTGGAGATAAGTTGTTGAACTGTTTGTTTGGACATCTATGTTTTTTCCTTATACGTGGTAGTGTCTGTTACAAAATTGACTCAAACCGGGAAGCAACAACTTAGGATAAATAGCTAAGTTTGAGAAGTAGTAGGGGTTCTGCTTTTCAGGGTGAGGATTGCAAATTTGGAGATGGAACAATAGACTACATCTATATCTATTTGTAAATGGGTTGCAGAGACTGAAAGAGAGCCAGTTGTGTGTGTTTCATTATTTTATTGTTTAATAGAAAGATTAGCAGTGTGTGTTGCAGCATTATTAACTTAGATGTATGCATTGTTATGAATGGTGTCACTATGCAGAGCCGACTATGGCGGTTTTCTGAACATTGGCATGTTTTCACAGAACTGTTGGTTCAAATCCCAAATTGATGCTTGAATGAACTAAAATATAGGTAGATGCATACATATAGGTGCTAGGTTGATAAATCGTGTAGGCTAAAGGTTGGATTGATAGACCTTTGATCAATCCACACCCAAATCCAATTTTATGCCATTAACGGGTTTTGCAGAGAATGAATGGTCGAGACTGAGTTCTTAGATAAAGATCTGATGGTCCGGAAGAAGCGTGCAACAGAATTTGAGAGGAAGTTAATAGATCCATAGAGATCTGAGAGGTCTGCATTACAAATTGATCGACAGTCGGAGTGAAGGCTGCAAAGATCTGATGGTCGGGGAAATTGCAGGGAAGAAATTGCAGAGAGGAAGTTGTAGGGAGGAAACTTTGGGAAGTTTACATCCTGCATCTCAAAACCCTCTTGAGGGAAGGATGTTGCGAAAATAAATTTGTGTAGCGCAATGTTGGGTGTCCAAGATCCTGCATCTCGCAAACCTATTGCAGAAAATTTGTTGCGGAAATAGAGTTAGAGGGAGGAAAAATTGCGGAAAAGTGGGTACAGAGGAAAAATTGTGGGGGGACAATTTTAGGATAGAATTTGGCAGTTAATATAAATTTGGTGATCCTACCAAGTGTAGGACCCTGAAGATCCTAGAGGTGCTAGTTGGGTTGGTTTTGGTCTAGCATCAATTTTATCCTTGAGGGTTCCCTTCATCGTGACTTTGTCTATGGTGTTATCGCTAGTGCTTGTGGAAAATTTACTGCGGTTCAAAACTTGTGGTGACTTGATGAAAGGTTTAGGCTTAGAAAAGGAGAAGGAAGTAAGTCTATTTTGATGATAACCCTTAGGGTTTCATCTCAGAGCTATGACTCTTGTAAATAGATGATATATTAATGATACTGTTCTAGGATTTATAAGAATGTTTATTTATACTATAATACATTATGAAGCTCTCTCTTTTGACCTTTTTATTTTGGTTCTGTATACTATTCATGGTTACTTGATTTGGAAACTTTGTTAATCTTAAACACTCGGCCACTATGGCCCTTTCTTCGATAAGATAAATGTTGAACATTCTGGTTTTTGAAGAGTTAAAAAGGATGTGTGATAACTAAATATTTTGAAATTAAACTCTGTTTATAAAATAGTGCTTAGCTTACGAATCTCGAAATAGAATTTTGTTTAGAAAAAATGTTTGTAATTTATTTAATAAAAACTTGGTAAAAAAAATCCTAGGTTTGTGAAATTTGTTTATGGTTAAAGTTAAAAATACAACAAAATGGTCGTAAACATTATAACGGCCAAGCTTGTAGACTTGTGTGTGCATAAGGTTAACACTGTTTTGTTTTAATGGGTTTTCTTAAGCATAGGGTAATAATGTTTGTAACAAGATTTTATGCTTTATATTGAATCTTTGAATCAGTAAATGCTATGGCCGTGACTTAATAAAACCTTTTAGCAATTAATTATTTAATTGTTTTATTTATAAATACAGTATTATTTATGGTTAACCTAAGTTTTGGTTTTTATTTAGCAGTTCTGATATTTAGATTAACAAGGTTTGTTGAGTTAAAAGTTAGATGTAAAATCTATGTTGCTTTTTTATAGCTACTGAAATGAATTAAAAGGATTAGGTTAACAACTTAGGTTTTTAAAACCAAACAATTCATAGTTTATGTTGATAATAGAGTTTGTTTGATTATTATTGTTTGTTATTTTACTATTTAACCCGTTCTAGATAATTATATTAGTGAATAGTACTAGTGTACTAGTATTCTTTACTAGTGTTAATAACTTAATTGTTTTACTGTAGAATTTAGTTTATTATAGTACCCATAAAAACTATGTCTGTAAAACCACGGCTTTACTATACCAAGTTGTTTGAAGTGTTTTGTAGAGGTTTTATAAATATTTATGTATATGTTTAAGTCTTGAAAAAGGAAATTATTAATGTTTTATGTTATACACAGTTTTAAAGTTGTGTTTCCAAAGATTACTTAGTTCTGTGTATTATTTTTAGAGAAAATTAAATATATAGAGAAGGATTCTAAAAATAAAAGGATTATTATCATTCATGGTTTAATCTAGCAGTAATTTTTTTTCTAATTAAAGCACATTCAAACACATCTTGTACCTATATAAATCATTCATTTAATCCAACCTTCTGTACTAGAGTACTTCATCAATTGATGAGTGGAAAAATACAGAAAGGTATTCTTAAATCATCATTACCACCATTACTAGTTCTAAGATCATTTACTAAGTTAAACAAACATAGGTAAAATCCTGAACAAGATGTAGGCTTAACAGTTTGATTGCTGCTTCAAGTAATTAAGGAATGATAGTAAACTAATCTTAACTACTTCATTTCGGTACTTTAACTAGCATAAAAATAAACTAACACATTAGAACTTGATAACTTGTAGAGGAGAAAAACAACCATGGAGCCTGTTCCACCCAACATTTTCCTGAAGAAAGCTCACTGCTTGTCTTAGGACCCCCAAGCCTGTCCACTGAACCACCAGGTTGAAAGTACTGTGTAATAGGATGGAATTGAATACCCCTGCAACTCCACAGAAGTACTAAACAACATTAGTTTTTCACTCTGCAGTAAAGAACTCGGCTAAAAATATGCACTAACTCTGAAAACAGTCTAAAAAATGCAAACCACTTATGCCTTTCCCCTCATCAAATCTCTTGTGCACATTTCTCAAATTCAGAAATTTTATAAGGTAATGATTAAAAAGCCTCCTACTGAATTCGATGGATAAATATATGCATGACTAGGTCTTTTTGGATTAGTTTTTTAATTAATGAGCCACCTGCTTTGTTCTGCTTTCTTGGGGAACATGACCACAAAATTAGGGAAGTTGCCCCCTGCAACAGCTAGAAGTGGTTGAGGATGTTGCCATGTGTCAGTGTACTCTCACCCTAGTCTATTCCTCCTAGTGAGTCAGTGGAAACTCATTCAACAACCTCCTTAGGCTATTTGTCTCATCTTTGATTTATTAACTAATAAAATATTCAACATAATTAATTACAGTCATCCTTGAGCCCACATGGTCAATAGTCTCAAATTTTACAATAAAAATAAAATATAATGTCTTCTTAAACATAAAATGTTATTGACATTGGGGTAGGTGACAGGCCTAATATAACATTGAACATGGAATTTGAAATGGTTAGTCGGATGCACCTACATCAGACTCACAAGGATGAAAAATTATGAACCCTTGCTCACTGGTTCAGTTACAGTGCAACCCTTGGTTTCTAATTCTGTAGCGCTCATTCATGTAGAATCTTCTAGTGGTCGCTTCTTCCATTTGACTAAATGCTCCAAATGGTCCTTCTTCCTCATAGTTTTGGTCACTTGACTATCCATAATGGCCCCAACTTTCAATGGTTGTGTCATAGGAATTCCAGTAGGCATCTCTAGCTCATCAGCATTTGCTCATAATTTTTTGAGTGTACTGCAGGGTCCAACCTTTTTCCTCTTCAGCCATGTTTTCCAGTACTTTTTTTTTAATTGGTTATTTGGTTCTTCCAGCATGTGTTCATACTTCTTTGAACATTCCAGTTCTTCTTTTCTTTTCCCTACAAATAAGTTGTCAACTGGTTCTCCTCTACTTGCATATAAACAATTCAGTCTTCCCGTTACAACAGTAAATAGAAAATTTATTAACATAATGATGCTTGATGTCCAAGAATTATCTTCTTGGATTCTTTTCCCTTCCTCTCCTTTGCTTGTTACTGTTACATCACCATCCTTGGTAATGTCACTAACCATACACTTCCCATTGTTTTTATTAACTTCATATTGTGCTTCCTCTATCAATGCCACACTTGCATTGGACATTTCTTGTTGGTCTATTTTTCCCTTCATCCAACCACTGCACACCATGTTATTTGATTCAACCTCATTATCATTTGCCCCAGCTTTCCAATCATTCACGTTTTTCTTATCAGTCATAATCAACAATTGATTATTAGCCTCTTCTTGCTTACCCTTGAGTGGATGAAGACTATGCTTCTTCCCATTCATTTCAAAGGAGTAAAAATTCATCTTTCCTTCATGAAATGATTCTTTGTCAAACTTCCAAGGTCTACATAATAAAATATGACAAGCATCCATCTCAATAATGTCACATCTTACCTCATCCTAATAGCTTCCAATATGAAACTTTACCTAGAATTGTTCTTTAACAAGAACTTGATGACATTTCTGTAGCCATGCAACTCTGTATGGTTCTGGATGTACTATCTTCCTCAAATTTAGTCTTCCACCATCTCTTTAGACCCCAAATTATCATTGCTACCACTATCAACAATTAATTTGCATCACTTACCTTCAACTTTGCAAACTGACTTAAAGAGGCTCCTCCTTTGGATTAGCTCCTCAATTATTTTCCTCATCAATAAGACTTCGACTTCTTCAAGATAGGCCACAACCTCTTCTAATTCTTATGGATCTTTAGGTTCAGCTTGTACTACTTGTGCTTCTCCCCGTCTGGTAACATTTTCTAGATAGTCCCATGACATGTGACTGAGCTGTCCACATGTGTAACATCTCATTGTTCCACCTCTTCCTATTGAATAATTTTGGCTACCTCTGTTCTCATTATTTTTTTTAGGATGCCCTTGCTGGTTTAAACCACTAACTTCACCCTTTTACTGTTGTTCCTTTCCTCCAGAGCCTCTTACGTTTGATTTCTGACTCTGCATCCTCATCGGCTTCTCCTTAGCCTTCAAAGCAACTTGATATGCTTCTTCAATAGACCTTAATGACAACAAACACAATTCATCTTGTATATCATATCTCAAACCATTGACATACCTAGCTACTTTCTCAGGTGTATCCTCTATATGTCTAGATCTGATATTCGTCTTATAGAATCCATCAGTATACTCCCTAACCGTCACTGATTTCTCTCTAAGATTTTGCATTTTCCTAAACAAAATCAACGTGTAATATTTAGGAAGAAATTTACTTTTAACTTAGTTATCATTCTGCTCCATCTATTGATCTTGGATTTTTGTTTCAATATCCCCTCCTCTTGCATACCATCCCACCATAAGGATGCATGCCTTATCAAATTTGTGACATCAAATATTACTTTCTTGTCTTCTTTTACTTCAGCATAATCGAAACTCTTATTCATAGCACTGATCCAATCAATTAGTTCCCCTGTATCCAAGTTCCCACTATAAAATGGTACATCAACCTTCAAACTTGAACCTGCACCAAATATTGATTTCAGTATTTTTACCTCAGGAGTTTCAGCATTTGTCTCCTCCTCCTCTTCGAAGACTTCCTCATCACTTGTGTCTCCAGTGTGCTCATGATGTCTTCCAGTATCTAAGACATCCAGTATTTCCCTAATATTTCTTATCTCCTCTCTCAGATATGCATTTCCAATAGGTCTTCCTCACTTGCCTCGACCTCTCCCAATTCTGAGTTCCATCTCCTGGCACAACAAGTCACTTCTTGACACAACCTTACTGTTAGTAGTATATTTTCTTTTCTGAACCTGTTAACAATCAGGAGTAAACACTATCTCAAATTTTTTTCTTCAAGAAAACTACTCCCATCCTTAACACTAACAATTCCATAATATTCAAAAATAATAGACAATACTCAACTTGATGCTCTGGTACCAAAAATGGTGCACAGGGTTAGACCAAAACAAACTGAAATAGCACCTCCAGGATCTTCAGGGTCCTACACTTGGCAAGATCACCAAATTTAACTTAACCACCAAATTCTATGTTAAAATTGTCCCCCAGCAATTTTTCCTTTGTACCCTCCTTTCTGAAAATTTTCCTTTGTACCTGCCTTTCTGCAATTTTTCCTGCCTACAACTCTGTTTCTGTAATCGAGTTGCGAGAAGCGGGATCTCAGACACCCAACGTTGTGATCTGCAACTTTCTTTCAGCAACGGCCTTCCTACAAGCAGGTTACGGGATGCAGGATGTCAAATTCCCAAAGTCTTCTCCCTACAAATTCATCTCCACAATTTCTTCCCTGCAATTTCCCCGACTGTCAGATCTTTACAGCCTTCACTTCGACTGTTGATCTAATTTTGATCTAGACCTCTAAGATCTTTGTGGATCTGTTAACTTCCTTGGAACTTCCGTTTTGGGCTTCTTCTGGACCATCAGATCTTTATCTGCGGACTCAATCTCAACTATTCATTTTCTGCAAAATGTGTTAATGGCATAAAATTGGATTTGGGTGCATATTGATCAAAGGTCGATCAATCCAACCTTTAGCTTGCACGATTTATCAACCTAGAATCTCTATGTATGCATCTACCTATACTTTAGTTCATTCAAGCATCAATTTTGCATTTGAACCAACAATTTCATGAAAATGCGCCGATGTTTAGAAAACTGCCATAGTTGGCTCTGCATAGTGACACCATTCACAACAATGCATACATCTAAGTTAATAATACTACAACACACACTGCTAATATTTCTATTAAATAATAAAAGAAAGAAACACACACAGTTGGCTCTCTTTTAGTCTCTGCAATCCATTTACAAATAGACACAGATGTAGTCTGCTCTTCCTTCTACAAATTTCCAATCCTCACCCTAAAAAGAAGAACCCCTACTACTTCTCAAACTTACCTATTTATCCTAAGCTATTCCTCCCCCCTTTGAGTCGGTTTTGTAACAAACACTACCACGCATAAGGAAAAAATGTAGTTGTCTAAACAAACAGTTCAGCGGCTGAACTCCACATGGGGAGTCATGACTTCCATTATTCCTACTGCTCTAATAGACTATGACTAAGAAGAATGACTCATCACTATATAGAAATTTCATAAAAACATAGGTTATTTACAATGTAATAGTCTATGGACTATTAACTCAAAATGTGGAGACCCCTTCCTAGCATAATCTAACATTGAACTTGGAATTTTAAATGGTTAGCCAGATCCTCCTGCATCACTAAGCTTCTTATACAAGTGATGTGCCTTAGCCACCTTGGGTGATGTGCCCCAATATTCTCATTCTCTTTTATATTCTCTTCCATTCTTTAGTGCAGCCACACAGATCCAAGGATCAGCCATTGAATACCAATTTCAATATCATAGATCAACCATTCTTCCTTGGAATTCAAGCTCTAGTGAAGGAGACTTCACTTATGCTCTCAAGATTGTCAGATTGGTGTCGGTTGTGGGTTTTAAGCCACTATTCTTCAGTTCTGGGAACCATTGAGGGAGACTGCAAGCTCCTATAATTCCCTTTTGAGATTCTCATATCCTTCCTAATATTATGACTTCTAATATACAGTAATATTTCTTCTCAAGAAATTCAGAATGCCAAATTTTCATGACAAAGTCCTTCCAATGCTCATTTAATGAGTCGGTTTGTAAGTTTAATGCACTGGTAATGATGTAATTGCCATGATAATGGTATATGAGCTTTCTGATGTTTATGATAGACTGATAAAACTCTTATAATTATTAGTTTAAGGTCTCATAAAATACAGAATCAAAGTTCATCTTCATTTACTCACCATGGTATTTAGGTAGTTAGAATTAACTACTTTTATTGTTTTCAATGCTATGAGAGCTCTGTACATACAATTTTCATTCCATAAGTATATTTAGGTTATATATTCACCAAAAAACCCAAAAAAAATCATAGAATTATCATTTACTGAGTCTGTATAGTGTTTGAGTGGCCTCCTCTGTGCATGCTATCTCTGGGCCAAATTCCTAGTTCTTACCCAAAAAGATTCAAACTCTTCGAAACTGCTCCAGAAATGATATTTAATTCCTAAAATATTACTGCTAACTCACCTAATATTTCCACAAGACTTTGTTTCTTGGAATTGATTGTTCAATCTTAGTTTGCACTGGTTGGCACACACAAAATCCTGGAAGTAGACTTCATCATAGTTGATGCTTGAAACCTTAAAGGGCCCAACATCCAGATGCTTAGGGATATAAAATCTCAGTATCCAAATGTTCCCTTTTGTTTCTTCCATTAATCCTCTATCACTCTCAGTTTTTTTTTCATTACTTCTTATGTCTTTCATTGTCAAAGAAACTTTTGAATAAGCTTGTAAATTTTAATTCATATTTTAATAATATCATAATACCTATTTTTATGACATATTTTTGTTTCCTGCTTTTGCACTGTTGCCATTTTTCATTCTAGGCAAGTTGGATTTCCTAATGTGCACTCTTGTCTTAACACCTCATTTCCACATATTATTATTTTTCATAATAATTAATTAATTACATACCAATAACTAGAATTAGTAAATTAATCTAATACATGCCTCTATAATATTAGTTAATTAAAACTCCCTAGGAATACTTCATTTAATTCATTATAAACCCCCTAGACACTTGACATGGTCAACACTTAATGTCATTCAAGTAAGGGACATTACACTAATACACCCCCTCTTCAAATCCATAAAACCACCCTACCCCCCAATACACCCACAACTCCCTAGAACACCTTAGCTATTAGATTTTTATCATTTAATCAATATGATCTAGGATCTTATCTGAGAGAATAACATGCACAAAAATAATCATAAGAGACAAAAGACACAAAGAGTTTTCCTTGGCGAAACCATAAAGGAGAAAACCCCACAACTTCCTTAGAGATAGAATGAGCACCAATAGCAAAAGTAAAACCCAAAAATACAAAAATGATCTCCGACAACTATTCTCTCTCTCACTTGTGCGAGCTCCTCTTGTCTCACTCATACATTACAGTTGAGAGAGTGTGTGTGTCAAATAAAGAGTCTCACTCTCTATTTATACTAGTTTTCCACTTTACAATTACTCACCAGGGATGACTTCTCTAGGAGAGTCTAATAACCCTAGTACCCCTCAACTGTGGCGACTATTTCCATGACTTACAACGGAGGGTTAAACTCAATGAATTTACATGAATTTATTATATTAATGATTCTCTTGATAGGAACATCGGGGTACAATAAAGTACAATATAATATATACAAGTGAATACATTCCAAAGTTACAAATACATCAACACTCCCTCTTAACTAGGAAGACATTCTCTTGACATAGTTCATCAGCACAAGTATTCATCACTGGATCATCATCAGAGCTGGATCATCATCAGAGCTGGATCATCATCAGAGCTGGATCATCATCAAAGTTGGATCATCCTCAAATCTGGATCATCATCAAATCTTGATCATCATCATCATCACTGCTCTCACTATCTCGAGAAAATGGTGCTATCTCTCAATTCTACTTGTCATAGGAAGTTCTACAGAGCCAACCCTTTTTCATGTTGGTTGTAGGTATCAATGCTTATATCCAACCATGGGAGGCCCAGCCTGCCACCATGTTGAAAAGGCCCAACACTTACATCTGACCATCGGAGGCCCAACCTTCCACCATGTCAGAAAGGCTCATCACTTACATCCGACCATGGGGGCCCTACCTACCACCATGTCAGAAAGGCTCTACACTTACATTTGACCATGGGTGGCCCAACCTACCATCATGTTGGGAAGGCTTTGCACTTACATCTGACCATGAGGAATATCTTGCCACCATGTCATAAAGGATCTTCACTTACATATGACCATGGGAGGTCCAGCCAACCACCATGTCAGAAAGGCTCTGCACTTACATCTAACCATGGGAGGCCCAGCCTGCCACCATGTCAGAAAGGATCTGCAATTACATCTAACCATGGGAGGCCCATCCTACCACCATGTTAGAAAGTCTCATCACTTACATCTAACCATGTGAGCAACCAATCCTCTTTCCATGTCAAAAAAGAACAACACTTACATCTGACGACGGGAGGAACCAATCCTCTCACCATGTCAGAAAGACACAACACTTACATCTGACGATGGGAGGAACCAATCCTCTTGCCATGTCAGAAAGGGACAACACTTACATCTAACCATGTGAGGAACCAATCCTGCCACCATGTTAGAAAGGCTCAGCACTTACATATTACCATGGGAGGAACCAATCCTCTCTCCATGTCAGAAAGGCACAACACTTACATATTACCATGGGAGGAACCAATCCTCTCGCCATGTTAGAAAGGAATAGCAATTACATATGACCATGGGAGGAACCAATAATTCCACCATGTTAGAAAGCCACAACGCTTACATCTTACCATGGGAGGTACAACTTTCCACCCTATCAGAAAGGCTCATAGACGCATCACTTCCGCTTGGAAGGAACCTCGATCTAGAGAACACCGATATTCTCTTATGAAGTACTCAAACTTCACTTTGGCCATTTCCAACATATAATCACTTCAAGTATTATTACGTCCAAGGATAACTTGAGAGCTTCGCTAGGACTAGTTACATCTGAGGACAACCTACATGACTGTTTATGTATGAGAAACCTACGAGCTTCTCTAGGATTTTATGCTTAGACAACCTGTCTCACCAGCTCTGCTAGAACTCCCTCTTTCGAGAAATATTGATCTCGATCACAAAATGGAGATTTACTGCTCCTCTCTCCCAAGTAGCCAAGAAAGTGGCAACATATTTTGCCTTGACTGTACTCAGTTCCACACAAGACTGCTTCCTACTAAACCAAGACATCACACCTGATCCCATACTGAAGTAGCACCCTGAAGTGCTCATCCTATAAATGGAACTTCCTACCCAATCCAAATCCACATAACCCTCTAGGTTAATCTTTTGACTTGCTTCATATTTGATCCCATAGTCAACTGTACCCTTCAGGTACCTCAGAATATGCTTTGCAGCAATCAGGTGAACATGTATCGAATCTGTCAAGAACTGGCTCAATGTGTTCACATCAAAGAAAATATCTAGTCTCATATTCATCAGGTACATCAATGACCCAATCATCTAATGATATATCGTGGCATCAACCGACTCTGATGAAGCATCATTGAATAGCTTCAAGTTAGATGCCATAGGTGTGGCCATGTCCTTGTAGTCCATCATCCTGAACCTCTTCAAGATCTCCACTGCATACTTCCCTTGTCCAAGGGATATTCAATTTACACTCTTCCACACCTCCATGTCTAGAAAGTACCATCCCCAAGTCCTTTATCTCAAACTCGGCAACAAGTCTCCTTCTTGCAACTTTAATTAGTTCCACCTTTTCTGTCATGAACAATTGATTGACATATGCAGGAGAATTACTGGTATTTTGCCTTCAACCTTGAAGCAAAGGTTGGAATCTTCTTTACTCTCAGTAAAGCATAGATCCATCAGTAATATGTCCATCCTGTTGTACCATGTCAAACCTTAGGATCTTCTATAGTCACTCCCTCTGAAGCAAAGCATCATTATCCCTCTTCATTTCATACTCTATGTATTGAAACATTATGTATTGGGGTGACAAGTTGCTTCCTTTGCTACTAATATTCTATGTATCCATCTAGGGTCACTGGATACCAATATCCTATATCTTTAACCTTTTCAAAATATCTTCTCACACACATATGTGAGCTTGTTATCCTCTATAGGATTTCATCTTCAACCTTGTAGCAAAGGTTAAGATCTTCATTACACTAGGTGATCTCCAAGATCCTCATTTATGTGTTGTCCGATGGGTGCCTTCTGAGTTCATACAATGCCTTCTTTAATTTGCACACATGAGTTTTATTGTCATGTGTCTTGACTTCCAGTGGCTGCAAATGTCTCTTCATAGTCTATGCCTTCTTTCTATGAGAATCCTCGTGCTACGAATCTTTCCTTGTATCCCACGATGTTGTCATCTACTGCATGCTAGATCTTGTAGATTCATATGGAATATACTGTAGACTTCCCTTCAGGTCTTTGACATCGCATTCTAGTCATCATTCTTCATTTTGGATAATTAGAGTGAATCTTGAACTGTTGTCACTTGTTCTTTGGAACAAGTCTCATCCTTCTTTTCTTGTAGGAGATTGTATGCGATCTTTCCTACAAGTCAAATGCACAAGTTGTATGGTTAGAAACATTTCATAATGCATATTTATAATGAAAAATTATTATGTATAAATATATAATCGTGCAACTATTTTATCCAATACAACATTCATCCATATCTCACGGAAGCTTTCTAGATGCCTTCCATCTCTACCATGACATCATTACTAATACAATATGTCATCAAAGAGGTTTCATTCTAGATAAGTAGCAATGGATATTTGTATAGAACCATGAGCTACTTACCCATCACATGCATATTAATAGTATATTGTCATTAATGCAAACATTCTATCATGCATAACACATCATGTGAATAGAACTAAATGCATAACCAAACAATATCATGAAATGACAATTGGACACTTATCTTTATTTGTTTCATGGGTAGACTCCTTTCAGATTCATTATCTTCTTCATTCATAACATCATCATTTATTATCCAAATGCTAAGATGGATAATAGGTTCTTCAAGAATCGATTTCTTCATATTCCTCATTGCTTGAGAGATCTTCTTTGAATCGTGAGCGCTTGATCTTCAGTTTCTCCCATCTTCTCTTTTCTTATTATGAGTCAATCTTGTTCTTGTGTGCACTCGTCCCAAAGTCTGTTGAAAGTAATCACTTCCTTCTGGCACACATTCCTCGAATGAATGAATCCCATGATCCTGGGAGTCCATTCAAGGTGGTTATAACAATAGCTTATTCTTGTTCTTCTTCTTCTTCAAGTTGTTCTTTGATTTGAGAGACCCTTGTAAAGTATGATTGTATGGTCTCTGCATTCTGGATATTTACATTCTTCAACTAGTTTCTCAATGTCATCTTCAAATTTATATTCTTCCCTTAAAATATGTTGGTCAAGGAATCAAACATCTCTTTAGGTTTCCTTAGGGAAGACACCTGTGGTATAAGGATATAGTTGATAGAATAAACAATAATCCTCTTGGCCTTGACCAAGTTCTTCTTGTGTAAGGCTTTATCCTCATCTCCCTCTGGCTCTTAGAAATTCCTTACTGAATTAGTGATCTAATTCAATTTCTTCAAGGGTCATAGAGGTCTTATACTTCCATACTTTGAATTTGTCAGCTTCACCAAGATTTTCATTAGGATGGTGTGATAGGTCATTTTGAAATGAGAACCTCAAATGTAAATAGCAAAAGATTAGATCTTACCGATTTGAGGTGTCCGTCCTGGTTTCTGATCCGGCTGATCTAGGGTTTGTCAGAGAAACCCTAATTTTCAAAACTTGGAATATTTCAGATATGATTGGATAGAAAGATGATCCTCCTCAAGGTCAGCTGAGCATCATACTCATTTTCCCAAAACTGTGATCAGAACTGTAAAATATCTAATGCCCTAGTTTTCTTCATTTTCTTCTACATAATTTCTTGATATTGTTTCTACAATATATTCGAAAGTAATGCTCCTGTGTGTCTAAAACTTTGCACTGAGGTAGCCTCTTCTTTCCTATTTCCAACAATGTAGGTTTGAACAGAATTGGTTTCACCAATTGGGACTTATGAGAGTTTTCCCAAGGTGACTTGTTTCAGGACTGTCACAACATAGCGAACTTGTACAGACTTCCACATGTCATTGTTTCGCGTTCGAGGTATGACAATTTTACCATAGAAAGAAATTTTTGTGCCCTATATGGAACATATTGAAAAATTTCATTTGGACCTTCGTATCCCAAGATATATCAATTCTCCCAAGGTGTCATGTTTATAAATGAATCCTGGGAGAGGCTAGAACCCTGATTTGGAGGAATCATATCTTCCAGAATATAGTGAATCTGAGGCTGAAAACTTTACATAGGGTACATTAGGAATTTATCTTCAGTCTGTAAATGTTTTGGCTACTTATCCTTCTCTAATATATAGATATAGAGGAGGCACCAAAATGACTAGTTTTAATCTTTTAGGGTTTTCTGGTCTGGGGTCAAATTAGGGTTTGACTTTCCTGTAGTTTTACCCAACCAAAAATTTCTATATTGGTCTCTAAATTTTGATTTTGAGAAGAAGAGAAATCCTATGCTGGGATTACTCAAAAATTCCTCTTCTGTGAAAAGCCCTAATTTCTCGCAGTAGTAACAGGTCAAAAACTGAAAAATCCCGGAATCAAATTTTGCTTCGATAGAAAGGTGTGTCCTTCAATGGAGAGTTAGCCTAGCCTCTTTTTTATGATGCTATGTGGAGGGAGACCCAAAAAGTAAGAATCCCTATATTTTGTAGCTGCACAGTGTCTTGTTCTCAAGTTAGCTTTGATACCATGTTAGATATTTATCATTTAATCAATATGATCTAGGATCTTATATGAGAGAATAACATGCACAACAATAATCACAAGAGACAAGAGACACAAAGAGTTTTCCTCTGGGAAACCATAAAGGAGAAAACCCCGCAACTTCCTCAGAGATAGAATGAGCACCAATAGCAAAAGTAAAACCCAAAAACACAAAGATTATCTCTGACAACTTTTCTCTCTTTCACTTGTGCGAGCTCCTATTCTCTCACTCATGTTCTATAGTTCAGTGAGTGTGTGTGTCAAATAGAGAGTCTCACTCTCTATTTATACTAGTTTTCCACTTGACAATTACTCACCAAGGCCAAATTCTCTAAGAGAGTCTAATAACCCTAGTACCCCTCAACTGTGGGGACTATTGCCTCGACTTACAATGGAGGGTTAACCTCAATGACTTTACATGAATTTATTATATTAATGATTCTCCTGATAGTAACATCGGGGTACAAGAAAATACAACATAAGATTTACAAGTGAATACATTCTAAAGTTACAAATACATCAACACTAACACCCCCTCCCTTATGCCCTAACACACCACTTGAAACACCATGGATAAGAGGGAGAAGGGGGAGCACATGTCTAAATTAGGTTTATTAAGTATTACTTTATCTGTGTCATTAAGCAACCTCCTTATTATATAAGGGCTCTCTCTAATAAAAAAACAACTTCTTGGTTTTTGCTGAAACGTCTACCTTCTATTTTCTACATTTCATTTTGTTTTGTTTAATTTTCTATTTTTAGGGTTTTCAGCCTGGAGAAACTAGAGCACCTCACCTAATGGAAGCATATGGTCTTTGAAGCTCTGCTTGAATACCCCACATAGAGAGATATCCTTCCTCGTAGGGTTTCTCTCTCACTGGAGGCTTCTCCACTTTGCCAGAAGTTCCTGAATGTGTAGCAAAATGTCAGTGGGATATTGTGCTCCTGTTGAAACATTTATGCTTCCTGAGGCCAGCGAGCATAGTGTCTCATAATATTATTGCACTTTTAGATTCCACCATCCAAGGAACATGTAGCTTCAATTCTTGTGCAACCTCCTTTTTAAGCTCTGCACATCAACAAAATGCCCTTGTCTTCAGCTCTTGAACGCTGCCAGGTTTCAGCTTGCTAATCAATGGTTTTTTCAGCCTACTAAATAAATGCTAATGCCCTAAAATATTGTTGGAGGCATATCAAATGGTATCAGAGCCTCAAGATCTTGAGTATGGGCTCCAACAATTTTTTTTTTTGGTTTTTTGTGAAATATTCCAGATTTCACCCGCCTCTGGGTTTATATGTTAATGCAAGTGGAAACACATATCTCATAGATCTTCACTACAATAGAGAGGAGGTTCATAGATCTAAAACAATACATATCACTCCCTCTATACTGCAGCTCTTTTGCTCCATTTCAGTTTTACCACCCAAGTTAGCTTTGATCTTCAGTTGGCCTCACCATGCCTCTTTGAAGAGATCCCTTAGAAGTAGACTTGGATTCCAACACTTTGAATCTAGTCTAGGATATTGCTTTGCTACTCAATGAATTGCTGAGGATGCAATAACAGACCAATCCATACCCATTCTGGTTGGACACTAAAATACAACTCCTTAAGTTTGCTGGGAAAACCAATGGAGAAGCTGTGGATTCATAGATCCATAGCCTCTCCACCTACTTTAACACATGCACAGGCCTCACCAAGGAAAGAAATATTCAAATTTCATCCTTACAACTTGAAGGGATTGCACAAACCTGGTGGGATACTGGGAAAGAAAAGGTCACATTCATGTTGGAACTTGGAACTACTCTAGGAACTTCTTCCTCCATAACCATCATAACTTGGGCTCAATTTTATCAAGAATTGAGTAACTGATTCTACCCACCAGGCTATGTACAATCTCTATGGATGAGATGAAATCAAATCAGAAAACTCCCTTCACAAAGTGTTCAAGGCTACATTGACTTCTTCTGCAAACTGCACCTACAGCTCCACATTGCAGATCAGGAAGAGGTACTCATTCTTAAGTTTATTGCTGGTTTATTGATGTAGTTCCGTAGATAGGTAGAGCTGTTCGAAAATCCAATATTAGACAAAGTCTTTCAGATATCTTTGGATATCGAAAGGAATATTTCTCCTAGAAGTCATACTCCTCAATCCCGCCCTAACCCTCAGGCATATGCATCTCAAACAACCAACTCCAACCCTTCAACTCATTTCCTACCTACTCAGGCTCAAAATCTTGTTAACCATACAAATACAAGAACACCTTGGTGCTCATTCCATAAGACTACTTCACACAACTCGTCAGATTTTTGAACCCTGCAAAATCTGTAGACCAACAAAGCCTTACTCAATGAGCTCATTACTCTTCCACTAGTGGAGGAAACTAAAGAAATCCTTTTGGAAGATCCCACCGAAGTGGATCCCTCTTTGATCCTAATGACCCAGGAAGACCCGAACTCCTCAACCCAACCACTTTTCACTGATAATTGCTAAATAAAAAACTCTTTAGCCTTACTAATTATGGATAATGGAATCCAGAAGAATTTGGTATCTCAAGCCCTAGTCAACTACCTTAACTTGGTTACTACTCCTTACCCACACCCCTATCAGCTAAAATGGGTTCAGAAGGATGGTCCTCGTCTCCTCGTATCTTAGTGGCGCCTTGTCAAATTTGCAATAGGCCAATTAAAAGACACTGTTCTCTATGATGTTTCCCCCTTGGATTGTTCATATTTACTGTTAGGAATACCCTACCAATCACAAATAAATTCTATCTATATGGCCAAATCTCGCCAATATAAACTTTCAAAATATGGCCACACCTATATCTTAACAGTAGCAACACCCAAAACCCCTGCTACTACAAAGAAAACCCCACATGTCCAGTTGAATCACTGTATATCTCTCTATTTGGTGGAACAATACCACTCATCATGTTCCTGAATCCATGACTCCCCTACTGCAAGAGTTTTCTGATGTGTTTCAATCTCCTACGAGATTCCCCCCTTCCGGAACATAGACCATTCAATCCATCTCATCCCTGGATATTCCTTACCTAACTGCCCCACTTACCGCTTGGCCCCCATAGAAACGGAGGAAATGGAAAAACAATTGACATAACTCATTATCTCTGGTCACATTCAACCCTCTTCTATTCCTTGTGCTTCTGCCACATTTGTTATTCCCAAATGAGATACCCTAGACATGCGCCTTGTCACGGATTATTAGGCCCTCAGCAAAGCTGTTGTCAAAAACTGTTATCCACTACCCCAGATTGAGGAGTTCCTGGACACCCTCCAAGGAGAAAAATGGTTCACCAAACTAGATCTAATAGCTGGTTTCAATCAGGTTCAAATGAACCCAGATGATGTATGGAAGATAGCCTTTGAGGCCAAATTTGGTCTTTATGAATGGAAAGTCATGCCCTTCGGCCTCACCAATGCTCCAACAACATTTATGAGGCTCATCAATGACATCTTTGGACCACATTTGGACCACATTTGGGCCACATGGTGGTCATCTACTTAGATGACATTCTCATCTTCAATCGAACACGGGATGCACACATGTAGCATGTACAAGAAGTTCTCCAAATCCTCTGAGACAACATGAGTTGTAGGTCAAATAAAATAAATCATATTTTGGTGAGAGTTTAGTTCCCTATCTAGGATTTGTGGTCAATTCAGAAGGTATTCAACTAGATCCAACCCATATCCAAGCATTGAAGCACTGACCACTCCCTTCTTCAGCTAGTGAGCTCAAAATATTTCTGGGTGGTATAAATTTCTATCGTAAGTTCATTCTGCACTTTTCTCAGATTGGTCATCCTTTACATCATCTTTCTAATAGTTCAACATTTATTTGGACTAATGAATCCACTAGTCATTTTACTCGGCTCAAGGAAGCCCTATGCTCATTTTGATTTTACATCTGCCGGATCTCTCTCAACCTTTTGAGATTGAGTCTGATGCCTCGCAATATGCTATTGGGGACGTACTTAAACAGGGAGGCCACCCCATTTCTGATCACTCTGAAACCTTTTCCGCGGCCAAGCTGAACTATAACACCTATGACAAAGAGTTTTACATCTTGGTTCAAGCCCTCAAGAAATGGAGACATTATTTGCTAGGTAAAGAAACTATCTTGCATACAGACCACCATTATTTTATTTTCATCAATTATCAATCGAAGATTCAGGAACAAATTCACCTCAAATGGGCCTCCTACATTCGAAAATTTCACTTAGTCATCAAATATAAGAAAGGCACTTCGAATAAGATGGTTGATTTGCTCAGTCAGCCACCTACTACAGTCCTCCCCATTCTAGAAGTGTGTTGTGCCAACTATGACACATGGAAGGACCAATATGCTACAGAACCGTACTTTCAAAATATTTGGATAGCCTTGCATAGACCCACAAATATCAATCAGACCCCCTTCCTGGACTACATTATCCGAGATGGTTGGACTTATAAATTCAATTTGTTATGTGTTCCACACTCACATGACCACCTCTTTCTCATCAAGGAGGCGCATGCTTCATCTTATGGTGGCTACTTGGGTGACACAAAGACCATCCAAAATCTGCAACGCCATTTCCATTGGCCTTCCATGAAGCCCCAAGTTGAGAAATTTATCTGAGCTTGTGCATTATGCTCCCAATCTAAGCCATCCAACCTAAAGCATGGATTATATCAAGCATTGCCTCTTCCTTCATGGCCTTGGTAGTTAATCTCCATGGACTTCCTCTGTGGAATCTCGACCACCCAAAAGAAACATGATGCAATCTAGGTAGTGTTGTGCTGCTTCAGCAAAATGAAATGTTTTATTCCATGCACAAAAACTACGACAACATCATAAACAATAGAGTTATAATTTCAGCATGTTTAACCACATTTTGGCATACCAAACACTATCATATTAGAAAGGAATTCTCTCTTCCTAAGCACATTTTGAAAGACAATATGGGCACTACTCGGGTGCCAACTCAAGTTTTCTATAGCATTCCATCCTCAAACAGATGGCCAAATAGAAGTGGTTAACAGGGTCTTGGTCCATGCTCTTAGAATGCACTTTAGGCATAGCAAATAATGGGACAATTACTTGCACATCATCCAACATAGCTACAACAAGGCCACACATTCCTCTACTGGATTTTCCCCTTTTGAAGTCTTTTTAGGCTTCCAACCAGCATCTCCAGTAGAGCTCCCACTCACTTTAGCTCCTCAAGGTACCATGCACCAACAACAAGAACAAAATCCACACAAAGGTTTCGACAACAAATTACAGAACACCACACTACAGTCACAACAACACTCAAAGCAGCTCAAGATCATGCCAAGCAATGCCATGACAAACAAAGAACCTTCCTGGCCTTTCAAGCGGGAGATAAAGTCTGGTTACACTTGGATAAAAAACTCTTCAAAGGCCATCATCACAAGCTCCTGCCAATAATATATGGCCCTTATACCATTCTTCACAAAATTGGAGAAAATTCTTACAGATTGGATCTTCCACCACAACTTAGAATCCACAATATCATTAATGTAAACCATCTAAAGTTGTTTGAGCCTCCCCTACTGGAGGAACCAGTAACCATTACTCATCCAGTCAACAACATTCCAGACTTCCAAATCCCCTTGGCCAAAGAGACTCTATTGGACACCCGGACCCATTCTACAAGGCATCGCATATACACTTCTTATTTGGTATCCTACCAAGGACAAACTCCAGCTCATGAAAAGTGGACCATAGCTCAAGTCTTGCACAACATGTTTCCTCACCTTCTCATGGAAGCCGAGACACTTCCAGATATAAACAGGGAGGAATTCAGCCATCGTGGAGAAGGGGGTGCACATGTATAAATTAGGTTTATTAAGTATTGCTTTATCTATGTCAATATGCAATCTCCTTATTATATAAGGGTCTCTCTCTAATAAAAAAAATTCTTCTTGGTTTTTGTTGAAACATCTGCCTTCTATTTTCTGTGTTTCATTCTTTTTTGTTTAATTTTTGGTTTTTAGGGTTTTTATACTAGAGCAACCAGAGCACCTCACCCATGGTAGGATCTAGTCTTCCAAACTCTCCATGATCTCCCCACACAGAGAGCTATCCTTCCCCATAGGCTTTCTCTCTCACTAGAGGCTACTCCACTTTGCTAGAAATTCCTAAATGTGTAGGAGAATGTCAATGGGATGCTTCGCTCCTACTGAAATGTTTTTGCTTCCTGGGGCTAGTGAGCATAGTACCTCATCATCTTGCTGCACTGTTATTAGATGCCACCATCTAAGGCACGCGTAGCTACAATTTTTGTGCACCCCCCTTTTTAAGCTCTACGCATCAACAAAACGCCCTTGTCTTCAGCGCTGGAACGCTGCCAGGTTTTAGCTTGCTAATCAACAGTTTTTTCAGCCTGCTAAATAAATGCTAATGCCCTAAAATCATGTGGGAGTAAGATCACCACTACTTCCCCATTAGTTATCTATCTCTATCTCTCTCTTTCCCTCACACATACACACACACACACACACACACACTTCCCTATGCCTCCCTACCTATAACCTCTCTCTCTCTCTCTCTCTCTCTCTCTCTCTCTCTCTACTTAACCCTTACTAACCTGTTCTATCACTCTCTTTATCCCTTGATCCACTTACCCCCAATATATGAGTTCCCCTCTTTGTCTCTATCTCTAACCATTTAACACCCCACTCTCTACCTCTAACCACTTACCTCCCCCTAATCTCTCTCCCTCTCTCTCGCTCTCTAACCCCAACACCAATGCTCCTCACCTATAACCCCCTCTCTCTTATTTTTGTATTCCTACCCAAACCCCTAACCCCTTTGATCTCTCTCTTTCTCTCTAACCCCAACACCTAAGATCCTTGCTTATACCCCCTTTTCTCTCTTATTTCTCTACTCCTCTAAAAACCCCTTACCCCCTTGATCTCTCTCTATCTCTCTCTCGCTCGCTCGCCCCACCCCGCCCCCCCCAATTTCCCCCCAATTCTTAACAAACCCCTCTCTCACTCTCCTACTCCTCCACCTACACCTAACCCCCACCCCTCTCTCTCTCTCTCCCCCATCCCCCTAACACACCACTTTCCCATTGTTTCTATTTCTCTCCCTCTCACACACCCATCCCTTTGATGCTTTCTACCACAAACCCTAGCTAACCCTAACTAACCCCTTCTCTCACTCTCTTTATCCCCTACTCCATTTATACCCAATGTCCTATAATCCCCCATTGTATCTACATATAACCCCTTAACACCTCTCCTCTCTCTCTACCTCCAACACCTTACAACCACCCAATCTCTCTCTCTCGCTCTAACCCGAACACCCATGCTGCTCACCTATAACCCCATTTCTCTCTTATTTCCCCACTCTTTCCTAATCCCGAACCTCTCTCTTTCTCTCTCTCTCTCTCACACACACACACACATCCCTATTACTTCTCCTTCCACTAACCCCCATCCTCTCTCTCTCTCTCTCTCTCTCTCTCTCTCTCTCCCCCTCAGACATCTCTATGAATTCCCCTTCCAATAACCCCCATACTCTCTCTCTCTCTCTCTCTCTCTCTAACCATTACTAACACCTTCCCTCGCTCTCTTTCTCCCTTGTTTCACTTACGTCCATTATTCTAGCACACCCCTCTATATCAAACTCTAGGCCATTAACACCCCCTTCTGTCTCTACCTTTAACCCCTTACCAAACCACAATTTCTCTATCTTTATCTCTCTAACACAAACACCCACAATACTCCTCACCTATACCCCCTTTCTCTATTGTTTCCATACTCCTCCCCAAACTAATAACTCCCCCCTTTCTCTCTATTTCCTCTTCCCCCTGACTATTACCAATCCCATCTCTCACTCTCTCTCACTCCCCTACTTCTCCACCTACACCTAAACCCAACCCATCTCTCTCTTTCCCCCAACTATATAACACACCACTACCCCATTATTCCCCATCTCTTTCTCTCTCTCTTACACACACACACGAGCACATTCCTATGCCTACCCCTACCTTACCAAATACCTCCTATCTCTCTCTCTCTCTCTCCCCCTTACTAACCCATTCTCTCACTTTGTTTATCCCTTTTTCATATTACCCCTAATCACCTAACACCCTCCTTGGTATCTACCTCTAACCCCTTAACAAACCCCATCTCTCTCTTCCTATAACCCCTTACCACCTCCTAATCTCTCTCTCTCTCTCTCTCTCTCTCTCTCTCTCTAACCTTGACAACCACACTCCTCACTTATTCTCTCCTTTCTCTCTAATCACCCTACTCCTCCTAAAACCACTAACCCCCTCAATATCTCTCTCCCACGGCCCCCCCTCTTCTCCCTAAATCTTACTAACCCTCTCTCTCACTCTCACTTAGTTCCCTACTTGACCTACACCTAACTCAAACCCCTAACACACCACCACCCTATTGGTTCTCTCTCTCTCTCTCATACACACACACATCCCTATGCCTTCCCCTACCACTAAGCCCCCTCTTTATCTCTCTGCTCCTCTCTCTAACCCTTACTAAACCCTTCTCTCACTCTCTTTCTCTCTTTCTCCCATGCTCCATTTTGGATTCCAAATATGTCACATTCCCTACTATATAAAACTTCCATTCATAATTCATATTCCCACACTTTTGATACATTGCATAGCCATTATTCCCTAGGTTTCCAATAAATCATTCACTTGACTTATGTAGTTAATTATTGTGGATTACTTATCCTTTTAATCATTAAAGATGTTTTATTATGGTTTTATCAATAAAGGTTTAAGGTATATTTCTATGATCAAGCAACATATTCTTGTGCTGACATACTCAACATTCATGTGCTAGCATACTTAGCATTCCTACACTGGCATTCAAACCCATATTTTTGCGATTCCTGTACTAAGCATTCATGTGCCAACACACTTAGCATTCCTGCACTAGTACACTCAGTGTTCCTGCACCCAAAATACCAGCTACGCCCATATTTATGAAATGAAGGAGTATGTGCCCATATTTGCAAAGATTCTGTTTATTATTGAATTGGATAAGTGACTCATCAGTCATGCACTCCGTGTCATGAGGATGAGCCACCATAAATACCTATCTTATATTTTTTTTGAGAGATCCGATTAAAATGGATTGTGTCCTATATTTGGAATATCTTGTTGAAATACATTCAGAAGGAATAAACTCAGCTGAGTTATAATACTGTATTATAAGAGAGGAATGATGAATAAAATAATGCTCTGGAAAATTCTGCTCAACCTTCGTATGCCTGCATGATCTTGTGATCGATTCCATGTGATGATAAAATCTTTGAAATTCAAGTTAAATTCAGTTGTGGCTAATCGTTAGTTCCTGATTTTTCCTTAAAACATCTTTCCTGTGTGGAAAGGGCCCACCATTCAGGTTAACATTGCTCTTTTTTTATATCTATCATTTAGTTTATTTATTTTGTTGTAGTGTAAATGGTCTTTTAGAATTTGATTATTAAATTCCATATTTCATTGTATGACAATATGATCTTAATTACATATATCAGTCTAGCATTGAATTTTGTTTCTTTCATTGATTCTAACATTTGATGTGTGAGTAAAGGAAGATCTATTGAAGTTGTGTTGTTTGGATTTGATTTTATATGTTTCTTCCATAGCACAGAATCAACACGCATTTGATATTTGGTTGTGGTTGGAATAACTATGGTATCAGTTAGTTCGATGAAATAGCACAATAATTCTTTATGATTGTTGATGTAAACTTGAATCATCAATTTCTCTTACAATGAGTTAGTTTTATTCAACATTATATTGTTGGTGTGATTAAGCTATGGGATTTATTTTGTTTGATTTTAAATATTTTGAGTGCAATCTTAGAGATCAAATTTCATATATATATATGCAAAACAACAAACATAATACACATTTTTTTTCATTTATTTTGAAAGAAATACATATTATAGACTTATCAAAGAATGACATCGACACAATTTCAAGGTTCCAAATTTATTGATCACAATTATAAACTTGTTAATGTGAATGGTTAGAGATTGAAATCGTTGATAATTACATGATAATAATATTTTGGATTAAACGAAAATAACAAAAACTGTGCATACTAATAAATAAAGCATACTCATCAACATAGCATTTATTCTTGGTGTTGAATGAAATTAATTAATAAGTTGGAACCTATCCATATTTTAAATAACAAATGTACCTTCATTTTCAAAAGTATGAATTAAACAAAACCAACGTTCATTTGGAATTTTTTTTAGTGAAAATTCTATTTCAGATCTGAAGTCATTAATCAATTGTGATTGAATTCTTCAGAGAAAAAAAGCTTAAGCACTTTGTTAGTTTGAAAAAGATGATTTGCTTTACAAATTTGATCTTTTGTGATTCCAAGATTTGCTTGAAGGAGTGCTATGTTTTCATTTACAGATTTGTTACCAGAATTAATGAAATTTGTTTGATTGAAGGGTTGGTTGAGAGTTAGTACTCTGCTTTTATACCAAAATTTATTGAGTGTTCAATTTGCATGAGTGGTTTGGTTTTCTGGATTTGGTCATTATTTTTAATATTTTGAGTTACCTTTATTTCATTTTTGGTTTGAGAGTTAATTTTTCTCTTTAATCAAAGTTTCTTTTTTTTTAATAATTTTGTCTTTGTTATTGAATTGTTTCTTTTAAGTTCTGAGTTTTAGATTATTTATTTTCATAGTTTGTTTAAGTGTAAATAGTTCTTTCTTTGGATTGAATAAACAGAAATAGAGTTCTCTTATGGTAAACGTTTTTTCTTCATTTCATATTTTTTTATAGAAGAAGTTTAATGTCGAGTGCATTTGAAGTTTTTAAATTTTAATTTCTTCTAGTCTAAGTTCCTTTTTTATTTTTTGCATTTTGACTCTTGTACATAGTTTGATTTCTTTTACCTTATCTTTGTGCACTTTAATTTATTTTACTTAGTTTTTTTGGTAGCTTCAATCATCAATAGAGAGACTAAAAGTATAACTTGTGAGATACGGATTCTCTGTAATGGGCTTCTTATTTAAGTGTTGGGATATTTCCAGTTGTTTATTTTATTTATTTATTGCATTTAAAAGTTTGTTACTAGCAGTTGTCATTTATATTCTACTATATTAGGATTTAGTTTTGCACATACTATGTCAGTACCTCGAAGCTTATGAGCCCCTGTTGATAATTTAATGTTTCACATTAATTAAAATATAATTGCACCTACATATTTTCTCCATTTCCGAGGAGGTTCTAAAGGGATTAGAGCATAGTTTCTTTCACAAGTTTTCTATTTTATGTGTGATTTAGTTACAGGTACAACTTGAGGGAGGAGATAAAACAATAAAATGAGAGGTAAGAACATTCACGTCCACTTTGGTGGGGTTTCTCCTAAGCCTTGTTGTTTTATTTTTATTTTGCAAAGTGTGTTTTCGTTTTTCAAGTGTGCTTTCCTTTTATTAGAAAAAGTGTGTTTTTTTTATGAAAAGTAAATTTTATTTATAAATAGATACTCGTGTGCACAAATAGCTCGATGAAAGAAAGGTATAAAGTAGCACAAGGAGTTCAAGTTTTTTTAATTAATGTATTTTAGTTCTCCAATTAATTTCATTCTATTTTTGTATCAATATAATTTTAAACATTAAATTTTATTTATTATTTTATAAGGTGTTGTAAGAGTTCCATGCATTAATCCATTTGTGAGATGGGACCTTTTAACTAGCAAGATGGCTTCAAAGATGATCATGAGTTTGAAAGAACTCTCCCATATCCTAAAAGTAGCTGAGATCTCGCTCTCATCCTCTCAAGAAGAAAAAATCTTGATGGCATCTAAGAACCTATATTCCTCTTTAAAAGTACTAGAAAGAGAGTTCCATGAACACCATCAACAAGAGACCAAAAAAACATGGACCACGTCCGATGGAGAGAAAACCTTAGAACCTAATATTGAGAAGCTCTTGACATGTCCTTCTAAATATATTTTATGCACTCAAGAGACCAATCATCTAAAAGAAGGAAATCTACATGTCATGGTAGAAGAAAACATTCAGAATGAAGAGGAGGACCAAGGACATCATGAATATATTTATCAATGGTTCCAAACCATCATCACATAAAATAACCACTATATTCTTCAACAAATCTTGGTATTGGATCATTTTCAACTATTGGTCTTTCATGATTTTGTGTACACTAAACTTTGTATTTCAAATCTAGGCATGAATGTATTTCCACACTTGTTGCGCACATGGTTTCACTGGAAGTACTCCTATACTTGAAGGATATTCTCTTTTGTAAAAAGTAGATTAGGATGATGTAAATAAATAAAATAGTAAAGATAAAAATAATTCCTCTTGTGAAAACTAGCTTACTAGTGCATCTAGACGCAAACTTTGCTTGAAAACCACGCAACTCAAAGGAAAAGTAAGTACACAATAAAGTTTGTAAGTTTGTATTGGTTCTTCAAATCATGTAACCTTTAAGTCATTATGTTTTGTACTTGTATTGGATGATGTGGAATTCATTAAGGTCCACCTTCCAATGGTCTTGTCCCATCAACTTTAACAAATTATCTGGGTAATAAGACTTGAGTTATGTGTATAGCTCCCTTGTACCTGCATACATCACGAGAACTTCCTCGTTGTTAATCATGGGGATTCACCAATGCCTCTTGGCTGACGAATATTGTAGGAGACCCGACTTCAACCCATCGATTCGTACCTTTCAAGATGCACTGAGGTACTTTATCACTAATTATCATTAACAGTGAGTTTCTCCATGTTGGTTAATGACATAAGTTAATGGTCGTTAATCCAACTATTTCTTTTCATCCTTGACATCAACACATTCATTTGCATGATAATAATTGTACGATGGTTTTGTAGTGGTTGAAGACTAAATGGTTCTACATCTTGCAACAATTTATTCTTTTGTTTTAGTAGTAGCATCCATGCTTCCTCACCTAGTTTGCATGAGGAAATGAAAACCCTTGGTGTGGGAGAGAAGGAGGGAATATTTAGATCTTTTTTTTTCAACATCATCAAAGACAGAATCATTAGATCATTGTTTTTAAACATCATCATAGTTCCTCTATTTCATCATATCAACATTCATCACTTTCATCTCTAATCCTTATTCAATTTCACCTAGCATGCATCAGTTTCACATAGTCCACATTAAGCTTACACCATACAGAAAAGTCAAGGTAAACTTGAGGTAAAACAAATTTAAGACTCTTTATATCATTAAAATTTTAAGAAAACTTAATGATTAGCCACTATAAATTCTTTATACTTTATCTTTCATAAACCATTATCAACCATTAAAACGTTACATATTCCATCCATTGTTAATAATAAAATGGATACTATGTTAAGGCCATAAGAATGAAAGCAAAGTGGTTCATAAATACAAAGCAGTAACTACAATGTCTTCTCTTTAAACATCATAAGACATTCCCAAAACTGAATGTTCTCAAGTAGAGGATGAAGTCACAACTTCTTATTAAATAGCCATAATTAAATATTGGTCCTAAAAGAAATAACAGAGTATACAAGGACCTAAGTTCATATTCACATAAGTATTGTTTCCATCATCTCTTCATGCTAATATTTTTAGTCCTTAATTTTCATAAGAATCTATGATAGCATGTAGATCAATTGTGAAGAGCATTTCTCCACAAGAACAAACACCTTCAAACTTCCATAGTATTTCTCTACAAGAAACAAAACCCCTACACAAAGTAAATAATGAAGAATAATTTTGTTTGCATGAGAAAATGCAAACTAGTAGGTGTTAGGTGTGGGGGAGTGTTGGGCTCCAAAATTGTCACATTTTCTACTATCTAAAACCTCCATTCATAAATCAGATTCCCACACTTTTGATACACTTCATAGCCATTATTTCGTAGATTTCTAATAAATAATGCATTTGACGTATTTGGTTAATTATTTTGTATTAATTATCTTTTTGATGATTAAAAATATTTTATTATGATTTTATTAATGAAAGTTTAATGATATATTTTTATGATCAAGCAACACATTCCTATGCTGGCATACTTAGCATTCCTACACTATTAGTCAAACCCATATTTTCAAGATTCTTGTACTAAGTATTATTGTGCTTGCACACTCGACGTTCTTGCAACACCAGACTCAGCGTTTTTGCACCCAACATATCAGTTATGCCTAGATTTATGAAATGAAGGAGTATGTGTAAAGATCTACAAATATTTCGTTTATTATTAAATTAGATAAGTGACTTGTCACTCATGCACTTCGTGTCATGAGGATGAGCCACCTTAAATTCCTGTCTTATATTTTTGTTGAGAGATCTAATTAAAATGGATCATGTCCTATCTTTGGAATATCTTATTGAAATACATTCTAAAGAATAAACTCAATTAAGTTATATTATTATATTTTATATTATAAGAAAGGAATGATGAATAAAGGAATGCTCTACAAAATTACTCTCAAGTTTTGTGTGCTCTCATGATCTTGTGACCGATTCTATGTGATGATGAAAATTTATGCAATTCAAGTTCAATTCTACTACAACTAATCATTACTTCAGTGTACTTTCCTATGTGGTAAGGGCCCACCATTTAGGTTAGCATTGCTCTTGTTTTATATGTGTCATTTAGTTTATTTATTTTGTTGTAGTTTAAATAGTCTTTTAGAATTTGATTATTAAATTCCATATTTCATTGTATGTAAATTTGATCTTAATTACATTTATCAGCTACAACATTGAATTTTGTTTCTTTCATCAATTCTATTGTTTGGTGTGTAAGTAAAGGTAGATCTATCAAAGGTGTGTTGTCTAGATTTGAGTTGATTTGTTTCTTCAAAAAAACATAATCAACACACATTTTTATTATTATTGTGGTTTGAATACTTTCGGTATGAGTTAGTTCAATGAAATAGAGCAATAATTCTTTGGAATTGTTGATGTAAACTTGAATCATCAATCTATCTTACACTGAATTAATTTGATTCACCATTATATTGCTAGTGTGATTAAGCTACAAGATTTATTTTGTTTGCTTTTAAATATTTTGAGTGTAATCTTAGAAATCATATTTCATATATATATATGCAAAACAACAAACATTATTGATGTATTTGTAACTTCAGAATATATTTTGATTTACATTATCATTGTATGTTGTTGTACCCAAATTGGAGATGTGTTTACCTCCTTGTAGGATGTCTTAATTATGTCTAGACCTTGAGGTACAACCTCCATTGTGAGTCGGGGAAATAGTCGTAGTGTAACATGATGTAATGTGTATTTGGAGTCTCTCTAGGAGAAGTCAGCCCTGTTAGGGAGAGAATTCGGCCCCAGTCATGTGTTTGGTTATTCACTATATTATTATAAATGGGGAGGCACCCTCCCTCATTTATAGACACCTCACACTCTCAAGTTTGAATGAGAGATAAAGAAAGACAAAGGGAGGAGAGATAGATAGTTGTTGAATACTTCTTATTATTGTTTTTTATCCTCTTACTATTCTTAGGAAGTTTGCGGGGTTTTCTCCTTTATGGTTTACCCAGTGAAAATTTGTGTATTGTGTATCTCTTATCTTATGTATCTAGATGTACTTGTTATTATTTGAGACAAAGATCCTAATTAAAAATATAAGATATAGAAAAAATAACATGGTAATAGAGCCTCTTTGAAAGAAGGTATTATGTAGTTATGGAAAATAGGGATTCCTAGTTCAACATGTTCTCTCCACGGATCATCAAGAAAAGAGGGATAGGCTAACTCGCCTCAGTAGGGAACATATTTTGGTGGAAGCAGTTTCAGATTTGAAGAAGTTTCATTTTTGATCCTGCCACTGGTGTCGAGAGCAAGTAGGGCATCAAGTTTTGGAGGCTTCCCACCTCAGTCTTCATAAATTGACCTTGCTGAGAAACTCACCTCAAGGAGGTGCATCTTTCTGTCCAAATAGAATTCCCAAACTCTAATTTGAAAAATTAGGGTTTCTCTAACAAACCCTAGGTCAACTAGCTCTAGAACTAGGTTGGACACCTCAAATCGGTAAGATCTAAATAATTTCTATTTCCATTTGAGGTTCTCATTTTGAAAAGATGACTCACCAAACTCATCTTGAGGACAAGCTTGGAGGGGATGATAGATTCCGAGCATGGGAGTATAGAATCTCCCCAATCTTCGAAGATAATTATTTGGATCAGTACATCACTGGAAAAGTTCTAGAACCAGAGAGAGATGAGGCTAAGGATGATTGCAAGAGAAGCATTGATAAGGATAAGAGAATCATTGCAGATTCTATTATGGATCACCTCATCCCCCATGTGTATTCATTCAATACACCAAAGGAAGTGTATGATGCTTTAACGAAGATGTTTGAAGGAAAGAACATCAACCGGATGATGACCTTGAGGAACCAATTGAAGAATGTAAAGATACAAAACTCCATGATTGTAGTCTTACTTCAAAATGGTTTCTCAAATCAAATAACAACTTGAAGCAGTTGGAGAAAATGTCGAAGAAGGAGAAATTGTGATGACCACATTGAATGGTCTCCCTAGATTATGGGAATCATTCATTCAAGGAATTTGTGCAATAAGGAGGCTAATCTCTTTCATAAGATTCCGAGAAGAATGTGGAGAAGAAGAAGCTCGACTCATGACAAGAGAAGAGAATATGGGAGCAACCGAATATCAATCTCTCACAGTTCACACTAGGAAGAAATTCAAGAAGAAGGAGAAGAAGGAGAACTCACATCACAACAAGAATAAGGAGAGGCCACAATAGAATACCAAGAGAGATACTTCAAATCTTCAATGTTATACTTGTGATGAAAAGGTACACTTTTCAAGATATTGTCCCATCAGGAAGAAGAGACACCATGCTCATGTTTCCGAAGATGATGAACCAACAAACAAAAGATTCAGATGAAGAGTATGTGCTAATATCATCACTTACTACTCGAAGGTAATGATTGGCTTGTGTATAGTGGATATTCTAAACATATGACGGGATACAAAGAATCATTTGTTAATATGTATGAACATGATTCACCTCACAAGGTGAAACTTGGGGATGATTATCAATACCCCATAAAAGGGAGTGGAGACACTTCATATAACCTTGAATCTGGGAAATCCTTAAAGATGAAGGATGTTCTATATGTTCCAAGATTGAAGAAGAGTCTTCTCTCCATTTATACACTAGATGCAAAAGGAATTAGAGTTTCTTTTGTCGATGGCCAAGTTTTGATGTGGCCTAGAGGAAATAAAATAGAGGATACAATAGTGATTGGAGAAGAAGATAGAGGCATGTACAAGATAAAGGGTCATCCTAAACAAGAATTGGTTCATGATTCAATTGAAACTAGTGAACTATGGTACATAAGGCTTTCATATATGCACTACAGAGCACTATCGATGCCAACTATAGCAGTCTTAGTACTGCTAGAGATCTAGGAAAATAATGAAGGAATTTGCAAAGGATGTGCACAAGGAAAGAACGGGAAGAAGACATTTCCCAATAGTGAGAGAAATGATAAAGGAATACTAGAGATAGTACACTCAGATTCATGTGGACCCATGTCTTCTAGATCATTAAGTGGGTATGTGTACTATGTTTCCTTTATAGATGGTTTCTCACATAAAACTTAGATATATTTCTTGAAATGGAAAAGAGAAGTTTTAAGTATGTTCAAGGAATATAAATCCTTGATCAAGAACCAAACCAATAGGAATATCAAGACTCTAGATTCATAAAATGGAATATAATTCACTTCAGAATAATTAAAGAAACTCTACAGGGAGTCTGGGATTAAGAGGGAGTTGAGCACTCCATACAATTCTTAGCAGAATGGGGTTGCGAAACGAACGAACTGAACCATCATGGAAGTATCAATAGTTATGATGAATGACTAGGATCTTCCTATGCACCTTTAGGTGGAGGAAGCAAGAACAACTATGTATGTACAGAACCATACTCCTCATCAAGCACTTGACAACAAAACTCCCAAAGAGGATTTCTCAAGAGATAAACCAGAAGTCAGCCATATGAGGATATTTTACTTCCCGGTGTACATACATATCCAAAAGGAGAAAAGAACCAAGATCGCTCCTTCTGGGAGGATGGGTATATTCACAAGATACAATGATACATAAAAGGCCTACTGAATATACTTCCCAGGATTCAAGAATATCGACATCAATAGAGAGGTAACCTTTGATGAAGACTCAACATACTTCATATCGAGGAGGACACCTATTTAGGAGGTCAAGGAACTTGAAGATATGAGTCCGAGATATGGAAATTGGTGAAGAAATTTTAGATGACCATGAATATCATGACATGATGGAACCACAAGAGCAAGTAGAGGCAGTCCTTGAGAAGAACTCCCACAAGAGGAAACCAACATGGGAACATGAGCTCATATGAGAAGCCGAAAGGTATGGTGCTCCAAAAGGAATACATAAAGAGAGAAAGAGGGAAATCCCTACAATATCTATGTAGTTCTGTTGTGTGACATCATTGACAAATAATCTTCCACCTGTGAAGAGTCTACATAAAATAAAGAATGGAAGGATTCTATGATCGAGGAATATTAGTTGATCATGAAGAATGATGTCTAGGAGATAGTTCCGAGACCGGACTCGAGAATTTTGTCATGACTTCAAAATGGATCTACAATATCAATCATGTTGCATATGTAAGCATTGATAAATACAAGGCAAGATTCATAGCATGAGGCTTCTCACATAAACAAGGCATAGATTACGAAGAGACATTTGCACATGTGGCAAGCTACACTTCCATTAGGACCATACTTGCATTGAAGCAATTATTAAATTGAAAATACACCAAATGGATGGCAAGACAACTTTATTGAATGGTGTATTCTAGGAGGAAGTATACGTGGATCAACCATTGGGATTCGAGATACATGAAAGGAAGACCCATGTATGCAAATTGAAGAAGGCCTTGTATGGATTGAAACAAGCACCAAGGATCTCGTACGATAGGATGGATAGCTTCTGCATGCATGATCTTAGGCTTTACCAAGATTAAAGTCGATTCTAACCTTTACATCACGTGTGAAAATAGAAGACCAATAATACTCATGTTTTATGACGATGACTTGTTTCTAACAAGCAAAGACAAACTCATTAAAGATGCAATGAGAATACTTGATATAGAGTTCAAGATGGAAGACCTAGGTATGATGCACTACTTCTTAGGAATGGGGGTGTGGTAGAGTGCAGATGGGATCTTCCTTGGTCAAGGAAAGTATGTATTGTATATTCTAAAGATATTCAAAATGTTGGAATGCAAGGAAATAGCCACACCTATGGAATCTAACCTGAATATTTTGAGTGATTCTTCATCTAAGTTGGTTGATGCCATGATGTATTGTCAGATGATTAGGTAATTGATGTACCTGATGAATAGTAGACCATATATATGCTTTGCAGTGAACACCCTAAGTCAATTCCTAATGAATATGAGACATGTTCACTTGATATCTGCAAAGAATGTATTGAGGTACCTAAAAGGTACAATGGATTATGGGCTCAAATATGATCAGAATCAGAATATAACCTACATGGTTTTGTTGATTTGGATTGGGAAGGTAGTGCCACTGATTAGAAGAGCACCTCAGGTTGTTGCTTCAGTTTGGGATCTAGCATGATCTCCTAGTTGATTAGGAAGCAATCATGTGTGACACTAAGTACAACTAAGGCAGAGTATGTTGTCGCTTCCTCAGCTAGTTGTTAGCTAGAAATACGCACCTCCTATGGACATGAGATTTTTGCCTTGTCTGAATTGTTCATATCTAGAGCAAAACACAAACACCAAATGTTAAACTTCCCCTAGATCTGGTTAATCACTTGAATGTAATGCATCGATACTTCTCTTAAAGGTTGTACTCACTATCCTTGAATATTTCTCCTTCGATACTGCAGAAGAACCTATGAAAAATGGAAGACAAAAATAAAAGGATGGTAGAATACAAGATAATCAACTAGATCTATGCTTGCGACTAAGGAATCAAGCAATATATACACATGAAATAGTAAATATGGGAAATAAATGAATTTTTTTATTAGAAATGATTGGAGAGACTACAACATTCATGCCTTGGTGTTGGGAGTTCCTTCCAATGGATCCTTGCCTCTAACTTCACCTTTCCTCCAAAGACTCAAGAATGATTTGGGCAGAGTTTGGGTATGCAACACAATTCTTCCTCTCCTCTCCCACAGGGGATGAGCTAGTCTTTAAAGGCATTGGAGGATAGGTATGGTTGAGGATCTCATGGGTGAGGTGGAAATTAGATACAAAATGGGAGGATATTGAGCTTTAGGTGGTACTAAAACATAGGGATGAGGCTCCACAAAGGAAAGCTTCGAGAAGCCTCTCGAAACTTCTCTATTTTCCATGAAAACTTGAGCACCGCTCCTCTAATGAAGAAAATAGGTGGTGTTAAGGGGTAATGCTTCTTGCAATAAGGATAGAGGTGGTGGCACTGCTATTTTATCATGTATCAGGAGCGTTACTAGCTCTTTGCTTCTTGGGTAACACTTTTTGTCAATGGGGAAAGAGCGTTACCAGCTCAAAACAAGGAAAACCGGTAAGGGGATATTTTGAATCTTCATTTCTCTAAGGAAAATTTGTATGGATTGGAGCAGAAAATGGAATACCTATCTCATAACGTGAGGGTGACGATATTTTGGTGTAACACTAGTTGTGAGGAAGTGTAGATACAAAATCTACTGTTTTCCTTGTTTGATCTCCAGTTGTATGTGAATTGTATCTTTTGGGACAAAGAGTTGCATGAATCTTTCGAAAAACCATGTGTTACATGACAAGTCAAAGAACATGGAGATCAAGTTCCAATATATTAGGGATATGGTGCAAAGAGGAGTAGTGAAGCTCCACTACGTGGAAACGGATGAGAAGATAGCCGATATGTTGAACAAGGCTCTAGAAAGATTGAAGTTCGAGTGCTTTAGAGAAACACTTGGTGTGATCTAGAACAAGAATACTCTAAAGAGGGAGTGATATGTTCTAGCATAGCTAGAGAGACAAGTTTTTTGAGCGTAAAATACCAGAGAAGATCTTAGGTTTATCAAACATAATCAGTCATGTAGGTTAGTCTTATATGTAATAAGTCATGGAGAAGCTTACAGGTTATCCTCAGATGTAATCAATCCTTGTGTGTATCTATGTTAGAAATTAAGGATGCATAATATCTCACATGGGAAATGAGATAGGTTTTTCAAGAGGCAAAAATCCTGGTGAAGCAGGATGCTCGGACATAATCAGTCATGTAGGTTGTCCTAGTATGTAATCAATCTTGGAAAAGCTTGCAGGTTATTCTTGCACTTAATTAGTCCTCAGATGGGTTATCCAAATGTAAATATGAGCCCTAGAATGGTACACAGGTTATTCAGATGTAATAAGTCATGTGGGTTGTCTGAGTGTAAAAGGAGTCCTGGTGTGGTATGTAGGTTACTAGAATGTAATACACCCCAAAGGTTGTCTGAATGGAAAAGATCCTAGACGTGAGTTGTTCAGATGTAATAGGTCCTTGAGGTTGACCTAGAACGTAAAATTTCTGATGTAGCAGTTTGTTTGGTCGTAATCAATCATTACATATATATCTATATATGTGTGTGTTCCCATGTTGAGATGATTAGTTCATGAAGCACATGAGGTGCACCTCGACGATTCTCCTTTACTGGTAGAATGTAGGTTGATCATGGATTCTCTGTGTGCTATGTTTTGTTTTGTGCAGGACAAAAGAGATGATGTGGATATTATGAGATGATGGTAGAAGATGAAGGTTATTGTCATGAAAATGTAAAGAATTTACTAGACGGTTCCTACATGATGCCTTTCTTGATATGTGATGAAGACTGGGTTGAGGACTATGCCTACACCCAACATGAAAAAGGGTTGGATCTATAGAAATTTCTGATGACAGATAATATAGTTCAATGATTAATAATAAGGTGATGATGAAAGAAGCTATGATGATGACTCTATGACTCTGTGATGATGGCTCCATGATGAAGACTTGACCATATGTGTTGATGACTGTGAAACAAAGAGAATTCCTTCCTAGTTAAGAGGGAGTATTGATGTATTTGTAACTTCGGAAGATATTATTATGTATATTATCATTATATGTTGGTTTACCCCCATTGGATATGTGTTTACCTCCTTACATGATGCCTTAATTGTGTCTATACCTTGAGGTACAACCTCCATTGTAAGTTGTGGAAGCAGTCCCCATTGTAACATCATGTAATCTGTATTTGGAGTCTGTTTAGGAGAAGTTGGCCCTGCTAGGGATATAAGTTGACCCCAATAATGTGTTTGGTTAGTCAATTGATTAGTATAACTCAAGAGGTACCCTCGCTCATTTATTCACACCTCACACTTTCAAGTTCAGATGAGAGAGAAAGAAAGATAGGGAGGAGAGATAGATAATTGTTGAATACTTCTTATTACTGTTTTTGAACATCTTACTATTCTAAGGAATTTTGCGGGGTTTTATCCTTTATGGTTTCCCTAGTGAAAATATTTGTGTCTTGTGTATCTCTTATCTTATACATCTAGCTGTACTTGTTATTCTTTCAGACAAATATCGTAGTTAAGGTAATAATATCTAGAAAAACTAACAAACATAATATAGTCTTATTTTTAATCATTTTTTTGAAAGAAATACACATTACAGACTTATCAAAGAATAATATTGGCATAATTTCAAGGTTCCAAATTGATTGATCATGATTATAAACATGTTAATGTGAATTCTCAGAGATTGAAATCATTCGTAACAACATGATAACCAGATTTTGGATTAAACATAAATAACTAGAATTGTGCATACTCATAAACCAACCATACTCATGGGCGTAGCATTTATTCTTGGAATTAAATGAAATTAATTAATAAGCTGGAATCTATCCATATTTTAAATAGAAATTTTATCTTCATTTTGATAAGTATGAACTAAACAAAACCAATGTTCATTTGGAATTGATTTTAGTGAATGTTCTACTTCAGATTTGATGTCATTAATCAATAGTGTTTGGATTCTTCAATGAAAAAAAAGGTTAAGTACTATGTTAGTTTCAATAAGATTATTTGTTTTAGAAATTTGATCTTTTTTGATTCCAAGATTTGCTTGAAGGAATGCTCTGTTTTCATTTACATATTTGTTACCCGAATTAATTCAATTTGTTTGATTGAAGGGTCGATTCAGAGTTAGTACCGTTGATTTTATACATAAATTGATTGAGTGTTCAGTTTTTATGAGTGGTTTGGATTTCAGTATTTGGTCATTATCTTTCAGATTTTGAGTTAATATTAATTCATTTTTAAGTTGACAAACAATTTTTCTCTTCAATTGAAGTTGCTCTATTCTTAATAATTTTGTCTTTCGTATTGGAGTGTTTCTTTTCAGTACTAAGTTTTAGATTATTTATTTTAACAGTTGGTTTAAGTGTAAAGAGACCTTTATTTAGAGTTCTGAACATTTGGATTGAATAAATAGAAATAGAGTTTTCATGTCGTAAAAGTTTTGTATTATTCTCATTTTTTATACAATTTAGTACCATAAGTTTAATGTTGAGTGTATTTGCCGATTTTGAATTTTAATTTCTTGTAGTTTAAGTTCCTTTATATTTTTCACATTTTAACTCTCATACTTGGTTTGATTTCATGTACCTAAGATTCTTGCACTTGAATTTCTTTCACTTAATTTTTTTTGTAGATTCAATCACCAACGCAAAGACTAAAATTCTAACTCATGTGATATGGATTCCCTATAACGAGATTCTTGTTTAAGTGTTGGTATATTTCTAGTTGTTTATTTTTTTTATTTATTTCATTGAAAAGTGTGTTTCTAGCATTTGTCATTTAGATTACTCTATATTGGGCTCAACTTTTGCACATACTGTGTCGGTACCTTGAAGCTTACGAGCCTTGGTTGATAATTTAATGTTGCATATTAATTAACATATATTGCACCAATACTCCACTTACCCCCAATATCCTAATACCCCCCTCTATCTCTACCTCTAACCCCTTAACACCCCCCTTTGCATTCTACCTCTAATCCCTTACCACCCCCCAATTTTTTTTAATGTTATCATCACTAAACCAACAATATAATTGTAATTTTACATATTGTGCACTCATTTTAGCATTATAGAATGTGTATGCATTTTAATGAACAAAAATATGTAGATGTTATGTTTACCTACACTCCTACCCCCCCTCCCCCAAACCCCCTAATGCACCCCCTCTCCAACTCCCAATAACCAATCAACCATCTAACACCCCCTTGTTAACCCAAAAAATTACCCAACTTGCTCCATATGTCCTGCACCACATGAAGACATCCATTTCCTAACCCTTGTTGACCCCCACCACAAGGACTTCACTTAGTGAACGTCTCACATAGCACGTGCGATCATGGGATATTAAAGAATACCCTTAATTTCTAGAGATATTGACCCAAAATATTTTTGTTGAAACCCCCTCCCAATACTTAAAACCTTCTCCCCACCCCTTTTTATACCTCAATCCTTATAAGCCACCCTACCCACCCCCACCTTAAACCCCTCATCCCCCCCAATACCTACAATATATTGGTTCAATTTTTGATAATTTTAAAACCCATAATATGAACTAACGTGATAGCATATTGGTCAACAAGTGCCCCCCCCCCGTGACCCCCACATCTTTGTTTAACCTATGCTTCCCCCTCAAAGGCTCAAAAGATATAAAAAAGGGGCTTAAAAACCCACAAAAGAGCCATAATAGCTCACAAAGGGGCTAAATCCCTCAAAAGGGGGCTAAAAACCCTAAAAGGGACTAAAAAATCCAAAGGGAGCTAAGAAAGAGGTGAAAAGGGTTTAAAACCCTGAATAAGGGCTAAAAACCCTAAATCAAGAGAAAAATCTGTAAATAAGAGGGTGTGGGTCACTATCAACTCATGTCCATTTCTTCCCACCATTATCATGGCTCCGTGAGTGCCTTGAGAAACCATCATTCTCAAGCTACTCATCCCCATCACTTCATCTCCTCCATTAGCTAAACCTCATGTGTGTTGAGTCTAACTCCACACAATCCAACCTTGTGGAGAGGAAACTTCTTAAGTCTGGGCATGGTGGTCCCATTTTAAATCCAACTGGAAGATATATGGTCCCATTGCTTTTGTTCTTTCAGTTCGTATGTTATTTAGATGTATATCATGTTATTTATGACATTTTTGTTGCAGGTTTTTATTTGTTTACCTCTAACAGTTTGTTGCAGGTATTTCTTCATCCACATACTCTACCCTTTCGTCCTATAGATGAAATGGAGGTGCATCTGCACATGGCCAGGAATTTTGTCCAGCTACACCCCGACAACCCCTAACACCCCCAAAACCATATTACCCCCCCCCTCTCTCTCTCTCTCTCTCTCTCTCTCTCTCTCTTTTTCTATATCCCCCTTTATTCACGAAAGATGTTCATTCTATATACCTATCCATCTAAGTATTTTTAATGTTCTCATTTATTATAATATCCAAGTCAAGTCCCACCCCTCTCCTCCTCTCTTACTCTCTCTCTCCCATACTCCTCCACCTACCCACAACTCCTAGTCCTCTCTAAATATCCTCTAATCCCCTAACACCTCTCTCTCTCTCTCTTTCCCTATAACCCATCCTCCTCCTCTCTCTCTTTCTCCCATCTCCCCCCTAACTCATAGTAACCCTCTGATCTCTCACTCTTCATCCCCCCTATCCTCCTTTCTATATTTCTCTCTCTCCCCTTGTCCCCATAACTCATAAAAGCCCTCTCTCTCTCCCTCCTTTTTCCCTTAATGCATACTAACCATCTTTATCACTCCTTGTCACTATCCTATTCCTCCTAACCCCCTAACACACCGCCAACCCATTCTCTCTCTCTCTCTCTCTCTCTCACACACACACACACACACACACACACACACACAAACAACTATGC
>LPNX010509998.1:259298-318067 GCA_001517045.1 Pseudotsuga menziesii
CTCTCTTTCTCCCCATTCCCTATAACCCTAAAAAATATTTAATATCATTCTATATACCCAGCCATCCAAATATTTTTTATGTTATCATCATCAAGCCAAGTCTAATGCACGAACTCATATTCGCTTTCTTCATGAAATACATGTTCTTTCTATATACCTATCCAACCAAATATTATAATGTTCTCATTTATTATCATCACCAAGCCAAGTATAATGCACCAATTCATGTTCATTCTATATACCTAACCATCCAAACATTTTTAATGTTATCATTGCCAAGCCAATTATAATGCTCCAATTCTTGTTAATGTTATCATCACCAAGTCAAGATAATTCTAACCCACTGAACCTTTTTAGAGTTATCATCACCAAGACAAGTCTAATGCACCAAGTCAAAATATGTTTATTTATTCTATATACCTACCCATCCATGTCAAAATACGTTCATCCTATATACCTAGCCACAAAAATATAGGTCAAAATATGTTCATATCCATCCAATTCTTTTCAATGTTATCATCACCGAGCCAAGTCTAATGCACCAAGTCCCCAAGTGAAATGGACTTAAAACACATTCATTCACAATGAAATTCAAGCATTACATAATGCGTAGCCATTTAAGCATTACAAATCTTCTACATAGTTTATAATGATAAAACGAGTACATGTTTTATAATGCTAAATATCGCATGCGTTTTTGTTTGGTGGGACTAAATTTGAATTTAAACAAAACACATATGTGTTTATTATCACTCTGCCCAACCCTTCACACGTGTTGGCTTGGCATCCCTATCCCTATGTGTCTGCTTCATATTTTTCTTTGGATTTACCATGCCTATGCCATGGAATGTGGTAAACCATGGCTAATTGGTCATTCCATCCATTTTTCAATATGCTTGTGTTTTATCGTTGGTTAGGGTATGCTACACTGTCATTTTTTATGAAATTCTAGACCCATATAGATTTTTTCTATAGGTTCCAAATATGCAATTTAACTAAAAAAATACACTATTAGTGTTTTGTCCAAAAAAAATTTCGTTTTTCAAGCATTTTGGAAGAAAATTGTATATCGCACTATTATACACCAACTTATACATGCTATAAAAACAATTTCAAGAACATTACATTAATACATTCAAATGTTGTAGCCACAAAAACATATACCTTATAAGTTGTCCCAAAAAAAGTACATGTTAAAAAATATCAAACTTCAGATAGTTACAAACATTTTCAATAGAAAAAAATATACATATTTGGAAACATCATTCAATTTCCTACATTTCATCTTTTTTACTCATTGTAAGATTCATTATGTATGTGTTTCAAAATATCCATTTAAGTTGAAAGATGCTTGTTTTTACAGTTTTCTATTGTATCTAATGTGTCAAAAGAGACCCTCATTAGCTTGCACACACCCTTTAGGACAAAAAAATCTAACAATAAATCAACCTTTTTACTAGTTTGCATAAGTTGGGGTGCCAACAACAAGTTCACACACAATTTGGGTACATGAAACACATTGCTATTGGGATTTAATATTACCAAAACCAACAATTGAAACTGCATAATATTTTTCTACCATTTTAATTCTTTTCTATCTCACTTAAGAAAGGGAAGAGAGAAGCATATTTAGACATAAGGTGAGTAAAACCAAAATCAACTATCCACTGACTATGAGAAAAGTGCCAATGTAGGGCCTTATAATTGCTAACATAACATATATAATTATCTTCCATACCTTCTAGAAGTTGTTGATGACCATTGGTCAATCATCTAGTCAAGATGTCTGCTTCAAGTTTCTTGACCTTCTCTCCCAAATCACTAGTATTATTCTACTAATACTTATCCATATGTCTTAATTTCCTATAATAATGATGTTAAATTTGTGAACCATTTATCTACATGAATATGAGAGAAATTGAGAAGTAAAATTATGCAATGGAATATCAAGAACAATGTACACTAAACAAGACAAATTTGAGAGAGATATCATAAGAATTGATAAGTTAATTACAACATTAATATTCATTATTGCAACAATAATACAATGGTGTTACAATAAGAATAAGTCAAATCATGTGGATAATATTTGAGTCTACCAACTAAACTTGACTGACTAGCTAACTCAATGTGTCTAAATCACTACATGGGAGCCAGTAGTCTAACTCTTTATGTCTAAATCAGTCTACAATCAGTTACTAGCTGTGGTGTTAGGATTATATAATCATCCCTTGTCCATATATAGTTTATTTGATCATCATGTCTAGATTAGGGAGACATTATTATTGTACTAGAGTGTGGGGAATGAGAGGTTAAATGTCACTTACTACATGTTCATGCATTAGTTTATGTGCCTATGAGACCAATCCCTACAATATAGGTAGGGATTATTTTAGGGGAGAATTATAGCCCATAGGCAAATCTTAAGGGGTGGTTAGAAAAAGGTAAGTGAATTTTTAAAATTAAAATGTTTTTTTTATTTAAGAAATTAGCCCATTTTTTATTATATATATAATTTCCCCAAATTAAATAGCTTGGGCGGTGAAAAGATGAAAATTAATAAAATGGAATTTAGCCCACTCGATTATGGGGAAATTCTTGACATTTGCCCAGATTTCTTCGGTAATGGAGGTCAAATTGCCAGAAATTTCCAGTTTTGGAGGAGAAACAGAGCTAGTTCACCTAGATTTATGAATGATAGGTTAAAAGATTTAGTATTTCACCCCTGATTTATGGATCTTTGAGGAAACTGGTCAAATTTCGTCCTTGATTTGGGTAAAATGGGTAAAATGGACTTATTTCATCCTTGAATTGGGTTTGTGGAGCAATTTTACCTTCCCATATTTTACCAAATCATCCTACGCCTGTCGATTTGGTTCTCTTTTGAGAAAAACATGGAGATTTAGTCGTTTCTGTACTCAATTTGGTCCAAAGAAAAATGTTGATAGATTTTGTCAATTGGGGACTTTTTTTACTTATATAATGATGCTAGGGGCCAAGGCTCAACATCAAGCTTGATTTCATGCAAATTGTGTTTTTCCAGTGGATTCGTGGAAAGCAATTTCACAATGCCTGACTCCTGAGTGGAAGATCTTAGATCTCTGCATTTGTTCAAGGTTATTTCTATCTGCATAGTTTATAGGTTAGTTTCTTCTTCTATATGCATACTTTTCAGTGCAGATAGATTATTTAACGTCTACATCTTTCTAATTTTATATTTTATATTTTGATATTTTTATCTTATACTGAGGGAGTGGTGGTTTAAAATTCGCCTATCACCCCTAAAGTCATCCCTGGTCGAGAAGATAGAATCTCACCCCCATCATTCTTCAAATCATAGATGTAGTTGTTATTTCTATAAAAGGAAGCGTAATGCTGAAAATTTTTGGTATTACAGCTCCATTCTTTCACCCATAAAGTGCAACTCTTCAGTATCCAGGTGGATTCTACCTGCACCAAAATCCTCGCTCTTTTTCCTTCCAACTCCAACAATTCATATTTTCTATCAACCGATAAAAGATCACCATCAACCCACCTGTAACGTTCCGCAATTTTGTCTTCAATGTCAGTTAGCACTTTAACATTTTCATTCTTCTTATTATTTTCCCATTTCACATCTTCTACTTTCAGTAACTTCAATTTCTTAATAAAACCATCCATCGGAGACATAACGATCTAATATGAAAATGATAACCAACACTTTCTAACCAAGGATCTAAACTTATAATAATGCAACCTATGGAACATATTCCTGTTACAAATACACTTGGTTGACCTCCTTAAGCTTAGATACCATCCTGTCGAGTTTTGAGGAGTATCTATGTTTTCAAATTGGCTTTGGACTTGCATTCGGTTTAGTGCTTTGTATAACATGTTGTTCATATGGGGTGCAACACAATGAAACCTGGACCCTAGTGGAGTGCTTATAACTCTGAACCTTCCTAATGAACCAAAGCCTAGAGATATGAATCATATTATTGTTCAAATATCTATATTTTAATATATTTTGAAGTGATCTCTTATGTTATCTATTAACTTAATGCTTACAAATTTGTAGCTAAAATCGAGACAAATATGTAATTGGTGCTCTTGATCATTCATGTTATAGGATTTAACCTTCTCCCTTCATTTATCATAAAGAAGGGTTGTGTAGTCAAAGGGACATTCTTTATTTGTAGAACTTTTTGTAAGTATGTATATTCTATATAAGTATGGATCCCATAAGCTTCTTGAAATTGGGCCTCCTGGTTGGTTGGTGAAACGAGAATGTTGTGGTTCTTCTATCATATTTGAAATCCCCTAGAGATATGTTTGCCTCTTGTGAGTCAGTGTGCTTGCATAAGGAGGTTGTCTATTGTAGGTGGGGCCATGCACAAGTTATGCACAAATTTTACATAACAAATAACTCCCATGTGCTCGAGTAAGTGGCCTTTTTATTGCGGTTGTGGCTAGGTGCAATTCCTAGGATCACCCTATTACAACTAGTTGGTTGAAGGATGGTCATTGTAAGTGTCTGAGACATCCTTGATCCATTGTAATAAATTCTAATACTAGGAAAAAGAGTGTGCTAGCTTGTCTAAGAATCCATTAAAAAAATTGTATTTTTAAGAAAGCAAAAAAATCTAGGCAATAGGATACTTAGCAGAAAGATATCATTCATTGAAAGACCCAATTTGTCAATAAATATTATCTGTTGCCAAATTTCTGTGGTGATAGGTTATTGGAGATGTAATCGGAAAAACCACAGTATCGAAATGACGAGGTCGACGTTTCGAATCCATATCAGGATCCATCATCAGGACAAGTCAAATGTGGAGAGAGTGAGAACCAAAGTTAAATACTGGAACCGGTAGGTCGGCCGCGGAGACTAGGGTATGCTAGGTTAGAAAATCATTATTAATTTTATTTGGTTTCAAAATGCGTGGAAAAATTATTCCCTCCACCTATTTTACGGGAAAAAATTGTTTATATTATTAAATTTTTATTATTAATGCCTAAATTAAGACAATATGAAAATTTTTTTATTAAGGAGAAATGTTGCTTACAATTCTTAACAACCCTAAAGTTTCTGAATTGATAATTTAAAAACCCCCCAATAAAATATAATTTTTTAAAAACTTTTGATATTAAACCTAAAAACTTAAGTTTTTAAATCTATTTTTATTAATAACAAATTAAAAACCTAAAGTTATTAAAGTGTTATTATTAATGAATTTTAATAATTAATATTAAAATTCATTTATAATAACACTTTAATAACTTTAGGTTTTTAATTTGTTATTAATAAAAATAGATTTAAAAACTTAAGTTTTTAGGTTTAAAATCGAAAGTTTTTAAAAAATTATATTTTATTGGGGGGTTTTTAAATTATCAATTCAAAAACTTTAGGGTTGTTAAGAATTGTAAGCAACATTTCTCCTTAATAAAAAAATTTTCATATTGTCTTAATTTAGCGATTAATAATAAAAATTTAATAATATAAACAATTTTTTCCCGTAAAATAGGTGGAGGGAATAATTTTTCCACGCATTTTGAAACCAAATAAAATTAATAATGATTTTTTGACCTAGCATACCCTAGTCTCCGCGGCCGACCTACCGGTTCCAGTATTTAACTTTGGTTCTCACTCTCTCCACATTCGACTTGTCCTGATGATGGATCCTGATATGGATTCGAAACGTCGACCTCGTCATTTCGATACTGTGGTTTTTCCGATTACATCTCCAATAATAAATATTATGCTTTGTCAAATGGGTGCCTTGAAGACCATTGATAATGTTTTTAAGTAGAAACCTTTATCTAGGAAATTCAATGCACCTTCTGGGACCTACCTTCACAGAATTCTGTTATAGCTTGCCATTACAAATAACCAAAAGCTGCTATAGGAGAATCATTCTTGATGCTGAGAATGCTTAAACTAATGAAGTTTCACCACTGTTTGCTGCTATTCTAGGGTACAAAGACAAGGTTTTAAGGTTTCTTTTGAGTGTTGTTACCCTAAAACGTTCTCCTTAGGAGTTTGGGCTTCTTCGTTGTTGTTTTGGTGGCTAAAGCAGGCTAAACCCACCCATAATTGTTGCTCACTGTCAACAGGTGGTTGTCTGCTGCCATTCCTCAAAATTTAAATCTATTATGTGGCCAAATTGAACATGATATATGCCTCTTTAACTGTGTTATGTGCACAGAACTGACCTTACATGTTCCTAGCAATTTGATCTAGGGTTTTTCATGAGCCCATGATTTCCAAAACGTACCCAGATCTACTCTTTCCACCACTTCTATCCTCAAAATTGTTGGTGGTATTAACTGTTGAAGATCATTGTAGTTATTGGCTTGTTAGTTTCAGATTTTGGGTTTCTCTAGTTTTTAGTTTTTAGTTTTTTTGGGTTTCCCTATTACACCAGTCAAAAGATAAGAATACCAAGACCAAAAATGCAATCCAAAGGAATCTCAAGAATTCCTAGGAGGTTATTAAGCATCTAAAATTGGATAATGAAAAACTACAGAGGGGGAATGTTGAGATCAAAAGAATAATGCACAAATTTGTAACAAATCATAGTAAACTTTTTCGATTTGTCTCATAAGCTTATGAAAGATAATAAGAATATATATAGACAGGGAAGATGTTGGAATGTGAAATGGATCCAAGAAAATCATAGAGGCCAAACAAGTAATAGGTTAGAACAACTTACAGGATCAGTGTCACAGGTTCTATAGAGCACAACACATATTTTGATGTTCAAGGTACCTGTTATAGAAGGATTTCAAGAAGCCATTTCATGAATGTTCCCAAATTTGGATACAAAGCATGTTTCTACAACAAGTTTGTATTATTTTGAAGCTAAAAAGTTACTAAAAAGGTAGCACAAGTTTGGATGCAAGTTACAAGTAACAAGACCTCTACAGAAAATTATGAAATTCTGTAGAGCCAATCACACAAAAATTTGCAAAAGCACTACAAAATTTCCTGTAGCTTGATTTTTCACTCTTTTTGATAGATTTTGAGTTTTTGTGAGGTTTCTAAAGATGTTAAGTCCAAAGTAACTTCCTATTTACATTTTATTATGTTGATAAACATCAAGTATATGCTTAGATTTGGATAAAATGGTGAGGATATGCTTAGTGTTTGTGGATTTGACTTGCAACCATGTGAGATGAATTCTAACAGTGGAAACTACTTGACAAGGAGAGAACACCATGGAATTGTATCCCTTATTTGAAAGTGATACTTCTGAAATATGATGGCATATATTTGATGTAATTTTATTGTAATACCAAGAATAATAAATGAGTAGACCTTGGAAAATTAGTTTATATTTCATGTGACTGGCTAAGGCTTATGATGGGGTGATGAAATTTTTGACATCGTAAATTTATTCTTTGGAAAACTTAATTCTACAACAAAATGCAAATTCATTCTAATTCTATTATTTAATACATTGTTGCATTTAGATATGTAGTTGCCAATGTATTGTGTATACATGGGAATAAACAACATGCAATAATATGGATCTTAGGAGGAGGAGGAAGTACATGTAGAATAAATGTATTTATGTAGATTATAAATCGCAATAGCACATGCTCCCAATAATGATTATCGTTCGACATGCTCACATTAATGGCTGTTGTTAGGCATGTTCACATTTATGTCCCTCTCTCTCATTAGATCATTTAGTGTTTAGTAACTCCCACTCATAAATATCAATCATCGAGGATAGTAACTCCCACTCATAAATATCAATCATCGAGGATAGTAACTCCTCTTTTCTTGGATTCCTCTAAATTGGATACAAAAAAGGCTCTTAGGCATTCGAGCAGGGGCTTTTGTGAAGTGTTTTATTTATATTTTCAGGCATTCTGGAGAAGATTGTTTGGGCTAAGAGAAGAACCCATACTACCTTGGATTTGTCCTGAATTGGAATCCGTACATTTCCAGGGAAGTTTCTATTCAACGTACTTATTTTTTGGGTTTTATGATGTTCAACACCAAACTATTTGTTGCTAGGATTTACTTCTATTCTTGAAATTCTATCATCAGTTTTGGTTGAAATCTCTGGTATTTCATTGTCATTGTGATTCTTCATCTCTTTGTACTACTCTTAAAACTATTTAAGAATCCATATTTTTTCAAATTTGAATTATGATAACATAATTCCGAGTTGGCTAAAAAAAAAAACCACATCTTTAACCTTGGTATGTTCCCAGAACTAACCTTACATGTCCCCAGGACTTTGGTCTAGGGTTTTCATGAGACCAGGATTGCCAAAATGTACCCTAATCTACTCTTTCCACCACTTATATCCTCAAAAAAATCCCATGTTTGCTTCTCTCACTCTATCTCTTCCCATAGACCTAACAATAATTCAATTTACTCACCTTTCAACTACTGGAGTATGCTAGGAATTAATGTTACTTCTTGTTTGATGGCTGGTATAAAGATAGATTGAGGTTTTATAACTCTTTTTACCCACACACTTTCCCATAACAGCTCCGATTCAACTTGAAATTGGATTCAAGGCCATTTCTTGTTGTTCTCATCCATGGAACTAGCCGAGAATAATCCCTAAAACCCCTAGCGAATACCCTCTCCAAATAGGGGGGTAACAATTTCTATCTAGTTTTGAAGCTTTGAGACCTTTCCTAGTTGAACATGTCTAAGCTGTATGAGTAGATGTTGCAGGCCTTGTAGAATGCAAACAAGCCAAATTTAATTGGTGCTATACAGATTAGGACGAAGTCAATCATAGTGTACACAAATTAAAGTTTTGTCCATAATGCAACATTGTAAATGTGAAGAGGATATATTGAACATAAGAAATGGTAGAAGTACATTTTGTTATCAAAGAATGATTAGAAGTGTGTTTTCTTCTTTTCTAAATCATTATTCTTTTTATGGTTTAAAAAATTGTTAGTTATTCCCTTTTTACACAAATTAATAGAAATTTGTAGATTACTTATTAAAATGTAAATAAATTCCAAGGTTGAGATAATGTTGGAAATATTGTCTAAGACTACCTAGAAGTGTCTAAGATGCACCTAGATTTAAGAATTAGGGTGGTTACATGTTGTTTGATGGTTGAAACAATTGCCAGGATCATTGTTTAAGGATGTTAGGAGGCTGGGACATACCCAAAACTGCCCATGAGGTGAATTCAACTCAGAGGAACCACCCATCTTTTCATTTTTCACCTTTGTTTATATTGTTTGATGACTTTTGTCACTGTCATGGCTTCCAAAACTAAACCAGAGTTTTTTTCTAGGGTTTGAGGTTGACCCAACGATGCTAGAAATGAAGATTTGCCCCTTTTCCATTTCCAGAAGATCTAAGAATTAGTTTGGAATTCCTCTAAAAACATAAGGTGAACACCCTATGAAAATAGGGGGGTAACATGATGAAACTCTATGTTTAGGAGGAAAAATTTACTATCCTGTCACCATAGGGATGCCTATTGTTTGGTATTGGGTTTGCAGCTAGGATCCAAGGTGCATAAGAATCAATCCTAACTGCCAGTGAATATATTGAAACATTTTGTTCTGATGTGAAGGAAAAATATGTTGAATTTTAATTCAATTCTCAATCCTTGACAGTAATTATTCAATCAGTTATTCCTTTCTTTATTTTATGCACTGATTATCTTTATTAATGATTGTATTGCAAACAATGATAAGAATGGGCTTTATATAGTATACAAGAGGTCACTGTAAGTCTAGAGTCATCACTTCCAAATATTGGAAGGGATTTGTTTCTCTTAATCAAGTATATAGTGGGACTAAAGCCTCTGTTTGAGATGGTAAAGCCACATGTGTTGAATATATGACATGTGGGTTAGCTACTGGTCCTTGAACCATTCTTGCTTATTATGGAATTTTATACATTCTTGCACATATAGCCTAGAAGGAATTCTATCCTCCTCGAACAGTAGGATATTCTTCAATCTTGACACTTTTTTATTCTTTACAGAGTATGGAAGATTATACTCTCTTGCACTGTTGGCTTGGAAATAATTCTATCCTCCCACAACAGGATACTTTCCTATTTGGACACATATTTTGTTTCATTATCAGCCACATAGTTGTGAACTTGTATGGCATTCATTCATGTATTCATGTCTTTTGTATTGTTTGTGGAGTAGCATAGGAAGAAAGGGTAGATTCAATCAAAGGAACAACATCATTAATTGTTGATACAAGTACATATTAAGAATAACTTGTAGCACCTATAAAATATTAAGTGCTTATAAAATACCTATAAGAAAAGTCAGGGAAAATAATATGGGTGGCATAAACTAGGGTTGTAAAATAAGTTGTTGCTCATTCATATCCATATCTAGTGGTGTATCGAGTACCATATCATGTAGAAGTACCAATAGCACCACGATTAGTGTGAACAACATATGTAGATATAAGATAGAATTATATATATTATAAGATCCAATAGTTCTAGCTTATCCACCAATAGAAAATGTATATATCGGTAATGTTACCCCTAATTTTGATGAGGGTAATCCTAGTGATTCCTTCACTAAACCTTATAATTTGAAAACTTGGATGGTAGGGGTACTTACTGCTATATCGATAAGGAATATTAGACCTAGCACTTAAAGCATATTGTTTCTGGCATAACAGTTGCATAACTAAGTAGGTTTTGTTATGATTGTCTCAAGGATTTGACTTGCTCTACTGGTAACAACATGCAGAAGCACTAGCAAGTTAACAAAAATTCAACTAGTTAAACAATGAAGTTTTAGGTAGAAATAAAGTTGCATAAATTAAATTTTTGAAGTGATTGCATAGAGTATAAAACTGCATTTGGGTAAGAATTTGAACAAGACAAGAATTTTGCAACACACCTGTATAATTATTAGGAGATTGACGATGTGATTAGAGGGAGAACTACATAAGGAGCTTTGTGGCCATGTATAGCATGTGTATCACTCATGTCAGGATGCTCTGTGATTTAGCAATTTTCATAGTTTTGCATTTCATGATTGATAAGGAAAATTAACTAGTAGTCAGACAACCTATCTTCAAGGACCATCACATATTAATTGGCAGGAAATTGATATATGAGGAAACAAATATCGTAAGGACTAAAAAGTGTTATATGTCACATGTATAATTATTAGGATATTGAGGGTGTGATTAGAGGTATAAATACAGAAGGATCTTTGTGTAAATTTCTAGCATGTGTATCACTCATGTGAGGATGCTCTGCAATGCAACAATTTGCATAGTTTTGCATTTGATTACTGATAAGAGAGGGAAACTGGTGTTTAGAAACCCTATATTCAAGGATAATCACACGTCAAATGGCTGGAAAAGTGATATATGAAAAAAATATGGTAAGGGTTGTCTAGAGAGGCAGAAATCCATCCCATCAAGAAAACACATAATTCTTTATATAGTCCCAAGAGTTGTTATCACAAAACAAGATTCAGAGCATTGTGTGCATGGATAATGAGGTTTTGAGTATCGATAAAATATTTGGATTGACTACAATGAAGAACTCATCCAACTTAGAAAAATGTCAAATTATTATCAGAGCTAAAATTTGAAGAACAAAAAGATTAAAAATAAATATATAATCATAATTCCCTTTATGAAATGCTATGAGTTCTTTGAGATTACCTCTTCTAGAAATGTTGAGGAAGGAAAATGAAAATGCATCAATCATTTTCTATCAGAGTGGATTAAATTATTTTTTTAGTAAGCCATTGTTAGGATTATTAATCCTCCCTTGTACAATTTGGTCATATGTCTAAATAAGGAGTCATGTCTAAATCGAGAGTCCTTCCAGTCTATTTTTAGTCACTAGCACCATTAGGTCAACTTGGCCTAATTGGGGCACATGTTCTAGTTATTAAAGTGTTGGGAACACTAATTGAGGCCTACTGCCACTAATTTCACTTGCATGCATCATTTTAGGAGCCTCCTAGATCAATCCATACAATTTAGGAGCCACTAGGAGTGTTGATACCAACCAAGGTCAGTTGAGTTGAGTTGATGACTAGTCAAGCTCAGTTAGGAGTCAGTTACATTTAGTTCTAGTTCTCTACATTCAGTTAGCACTAGGTTTGCATGGCTGCATGTAGGAGAGGCGCATTCCTTACCTACCACAGTCAGTTAGCCTTAGTTAACACTGAATTAGACACTTGAGTTGTGTTTTAGAACTCCGATGAACTCCAATAACGATTTATACGAGGTCAATTAACTATTGAGTCCTCCGATAATGATTTAGACAAGGTCTTAGTTACCTACATTTAAGTAGATTCTTATCCATTCGAATTTCCTCAGGTGGATTTGAATTGCTTGTGGCTATTTAGCCATTGTATTACATTGTAATTATTATCTAATTAATTTTTTGATTAATGAAAGCATTCATAGCTACAAGCCATTTTTGCACTATTTCATTCTTCAATTTCTGAGTAAATTGTGTGATATATCTTGTGAGTTGTGTGTTTGTCCACAGATATATGTGTTAAATTTAATATAGTATCAGAGCCTCGACGGAAAAGGCACTTCTCATCCTCATATCTCCAGCTGGATCATTTTTTTGAGCAATTTGCTCCATTCCTACTCTGCACCAGAAGCTGAAGGTTTACCACTTAATACCCCAAGTTAAGAAATTGTTGATCAAGCTTACTTGATCAATTATGTTGGGTGTGATGAAAACATGAAATGTGCAGGTATTCAACCTTATTTTGTCTATTTGATTGTGTGATTTATAGTTTATTATTTGTTCTCACTACATTCTCTACAAGCAACTCTTTCTCCTCATTGCATTTGCTACAGCAGCTCAGTCCTTTTCTCTACACTCAAAATGGATCCTCCAATAGAGCAGCTCACTTCCTTCAACTAGCACCAGTGGAAGGAGGACATGGATAACCATCTTCACACCAAGAATCTCTTCAGACTCACAATGGAGCTAGAGGCAGAGCCAGTTCTAAAATATGACAAAGAAAAGTATTGGAATAGGCATGATAAAGCCTTTGGATTCCTGTTCCTCTCAATCTCTTGAGATCTTCTCTTCCACATCAAAGGATTGAATACTCCCAAGGAGACTTGGGATAAGCTTTCATCCTTTTTTGATAAGCAGGATGAACTGAGGGTCCATCAGCTAGAGAATGAGTTGATCTCTCTTCATCCATCCAGCTTTGAAACATTGAATGAATTCTTCACAAAATTCAAGAACCTGATATTCTAGTTGAAGCTATGCATTGTTTAGAAGGAGGATGATCAACTCATCCTTGCCATTCTCTCAAAACTTAGTGCAGAATACTCAATCTTTGTATCAAATTTTCAATTGGTGAGGCTCACTACTCCAAATTGGAAGATGCCCACTCTTGATTCTTTCATTGAATCTCTCACTCATGAGCATGACAAGTTGAACCAAATGGGGATCATTCGATATTCTGTAGATCAAGCACTGGTTGCAAGAGGACCTAAGGTAGTGAAGCATAAAGGGAAGCAAACGGATGATTCTTTTGTGAAGAAAGAGCAGTCCAATGAGCCTTCAGTTTCGAAGAGAAGAAAGAAGAATGGCAAAGGAAATACTCTTTGTTCCTACTATGGAAGGGGCTTTTATCCAGAAAGCTCTTGTATGAGAAGACAACTTGATGAAATGACTCTTCTTCTGAAGAAACATAACATTACTGCACATGATAGCGCAAGGAAGGCTGACCACATAGAAGACAGTGAAGATTAATTTGAAATAGGTCATGCACTGAAGGCCATCTGCTCAACAACACATGTATTCCTCATTGATTCTATAGCTTCCAATCATATGGTTGCATCCATAGAATCGTTCTCTTCTTTACAGTATTTTGATGGTCCTAGTATTCAGCTGGTTAATAATAGTAAAGCTCAAACCCAAGGGAAGTGATCTATCAAGATTGAACATGGAAGGTTCAAAGATGTGCTCTATGTTCCCTCCCTAGCTTCAAACCTATTATCTGTACACTAGATGACTCATACTTCCTCTCCAAAGCGAGTGATATTTGGTCTTGACTCAGTGGAGATCACAAATATCTCTACTAGGAACATCATAGCGAAGGGTGTTTCAAATCATGCCTCTAAAGCATATGACTTCTCACACTTCATGCCTTTTTCAGAACCAGTGCACTCTCAAAGGGAAGGTAAAAACATTTCATCTCCTTATTTTGCAGTTTCCACTAGTATTGCGGAACTAGTTGTATCATCTCTTGAGATTAAGATTCATTCAGATTCAAATTCAGTTTCGGTCCCTACTTCCAAGCAGGAAGCTAGGAAGATGATTAAAAATGCATCTGACACTCAAAAGATAGAGAAGCTTGCGCTATGTCATGCAATCTTACCTCCTTCATGTTAGTTTTTCAACATTAAGCTAGCATTATGTTAGGATCTTTACTGAGAGAATAACAAGTACAGCAATCAAACACAAGAGACAATGAACACAGTGTTTTTGATCAAGGAAACCATAAAGGATAAAACCCCACAACTTCCTCAGAGATAGAATCAGCACCAAAACAGTAAAAGCCCCAAAATAGTAAGTGATCTCCCAACAGCAGTAATCTTCTTCTTGACTAGCCCCAGTGTCTTCTCCTTCCTCACTTATGTGCTACACTTGAGTGAGTGAGTGATCTGTGTGATAAATAGAGAGGCTCACTCTCTATTTATATTCTTTCATTCACTTGAAGTGCACTTCAACATGTTGGCCTTACTTAACAATTACTTAGTAGAGCCGACATCTCTAGGATTTCCTAATAACCCTAGTGCCCTAGAACTGTGGGGACTTTAACTCTTACACAATCAGAGAGTTACCCTCTATGACTTGACATGACTTGTTTACATTATTGATCCTCCCCATCGAAACATCGGGGTATGACAACATGACTCAAATACATAATAGATACATCCCGGAATAAACATCGGGTTACAATACATAAGATACATAGATGAATACATTCCAAAGTTATAAATACATCAACACTCCCTCTTAAATAGGAATGTATTCTTTCGACACAATTTTCAGCATTGGTCTTCTTCTCTGTATCAGCTGGATCATCTCGTCTTCAAGTCATCTTCATCTTCAAGTCATCTTCGTCATTGGATCTGGATCATCTCTCGATCTGGATCATCATGGGACATCATCACTGGATCTGGATCATCACTGGCTATCATCACTGGATCTGGATCATCACTGGCCATCATCACTGTATCTAGATCATCACTGGCTATCATCACTGGATCTGGATCATTACTCGATCTGGATCATCACTGCTAGATCATCATCACTGGATCTGGATCATCACTGGTGCTATCTCATGATTCTTCTCATCATAGGAAGTTCTACAAAGCCAGCCCTTTTTCATGCTGGTTGTAGGCCTAGCCTCCATGTAGGTCTTTTCTAGCACTTATATCTGATCAACACATGATACGAAGAATGGCTTATCATTTCTATCTGATCAACACATGATGCAAAGATAGATACTGCACTTACATCTGATCAACACATGGTACGAAGAATGGCATGCCCAGCACTTACATCCGACCTACTTGTCAGAAAGGCACGCCCAACACTCACATCTGACCTACTCGTCAGAAAGGCCTAGCACTTACATCTAATCAACACATGATCGAAGAAAGGTTCAACATATCTATCTGATCAACACATGATGTGAAGATAGATACTGCACTTACATCTGATCAACACATGATGCGAAGAATGGAACAACACTTACATCTTATCAACACATGATGCGAAGAATGGCTCAGCACTTATATCTGATCAACACATGATGCAAAGAATGGCTCTGCACTTACATCCATCCAGGAGGGAACACATCCTTCTCACAATGATGGAAGGGATTGCACTCATATCTAATCTTGTAGGAACCAATCCTACAGTCATATCAGAATGGCCCCCAGTCCTCCTCGACTGAGCTACCTGGTAACTGACTAGGCACCTCCATTCTCCTAGAGAATGGAAATTGCCCTTACATTTGACCTGCTCGTTGGAATGGCCAACACTCACATTTGACATGGAAGGAACTTAATCCTTTAGCCATAACAGAATGGTTCGGCCCTTACATATGATCAAGTGGGAACACATCCCTCTATCACATCAAAATGGCTACTCAGTTTTTACACTAAGTGTTCCTGGTAACTGACCAGGTGCCTCCATTCCTAGAATGGCAGTTTCCCTTACATCTATCCTACTCAACATAATGGCCAACACTCATGTCTGACATGGAAGGGAGCAACCCTATCACCATGACAGAATGGCTCAGCCCTTACATCTGACCATGGAAGGAACCAATCCTCTCACCATGTCATAATGGCTATGGGTCTCATCACTTTCTCTTGGAGGGAACCTCGATATAGAGAACACCAAGCTTCTCCCTAAAGTACTCAAACTTCATCCTAGCCAATGGATTCGTCAATACATCAGCTATCTGTTCCTCCGTCGCAACATACTGGAGCTTCACTGCTCCCCTCTGCACCATATCCATGATATAGTGATACTTGATCTCAATGTGCTTCGACTTGTCATGGAACACTGGATTCTCTGTCAACTTTACGCAACTCTGGTTGTCACAATGTATACAATTAGCATCCAACTGGAGATCAAATATATCAAACAGTAGCTTACGTAGCCATACTGCCTCACAACTAGCTGAACAAGCTGCGACATACTCTGCTTCAATTGTACTCAGTGCCACATAGGATTGCTTCCTACTAAACCAAGAGATCATACTTGATCCCATACTGAAGCAACATCCTGAAGTACTCTTCCTATTGATGGCACTTCCTGCCCAATCTGAATCAACATAAACCTCCAGGTTAATCTTTTGATTCGCATCGTACTTGAGCCCATAATCAATTGTACCCTTCAAGTACCTCAGAACATGCTTTGTAACAATCAAGTGAACACTTCTTGGATCTGTCAAGTACTGGCTCAAGGTGTTCACAGCAAAGCAAATGTCTGGTCTTGTGTTTGTCAGGTACATCAATGACCCAATCATCTGATGATACATCATAGCATCAACTGACTCTGATGAAGCATCACATAATAGCTTCAAGTTCGATGCCATGGGTGTGGTCATAGCCTTACATTCCATCATCCCAAACCTCTTCAGGATCTCTACTGCATACTTCCCTTTTCCAAGGAAGATTCCATCTGTACTCTGCCACACCTCCATATCTAGAAAATAATGCATCATCCCCAAGTCCTTCATTTTGAACTTAGCAGCAAGCTTTTTCTTTGTATATCAGCAATCAACCCATCCGTACCTATCACAAATAGATCATCTACATATAGTAGAAGCATCACTGGGTTTCCATCCTCAATTTTATAGTAAAGGTTAGAATCTGCTTTACTTTTGGTAAAGCCCAAATTGGATAGAAAGCTGTCAATTCTGCTGTACCAGGTCCTGGGTGCCTGTTTCAAACCATACAGGGATTTCTTCAATCTACATACATGAGACTCTCTGTCATGTGTCTCAAAACCGAGTGGTTGTTCTACATACACTTCCTCTTCCATTACACCATTCAAGAAGGTAGTCTTGACATCCATTTGGTGTATCTTCCATTTCATCACTACAGCAAGAGAAAGTACTGATTTAATGGAAATGTATCTGGCTACATGTGCAAAGGTTTCTTTATAGTCTATTCCTTCTTTCTGAGAGAAACCCCGAGCTACAAATATTGCTTTATACTTTTCATTGCTACCATCTACAGCATGCTTGATCTTGTAGATCCATTTGGAAGTTACAACTGACTTCCCTTATGGTCTTGGGACAACATCCAAAACATCATTCTTCATGATCGATTGATATTCTTCGATCATAGCACCCTTCCATTCTTTCTGTTTTACTGCTTCTTCATAACTGGAAGGTTCTTTATCAATGAAATCACATAGTAAAGCTACATACCCGAAATTGGATCTGGTTCTCTTTCTTTCTCTGTGATTCTCTTCTGGAGCCCCATATCTTGCTGCACCTTGGATAAGTTCAAGTATCCAAGCAGGTTTCCTCTTATGAGGATTCTTCTCCAGAGGTGGATCTATAGGTCTTTGTGGTTCTTCGACATCTCGATCTTCTTCTTGATCTTCTTCATTCATGGCTGTGTCATGAATTCTGGGTACTTCTGCTTCTTCAGGCTCTTCAGCAGGTCTCTTTCTAGATTTGTTGTAGGTTATGTCTTCATCAAATGTCACATCCTTGCTGATGTCAATATTGTTGTATCCTGGGAAATAGATTCTGTAAGCCTTCGATCTTTTAGAGTATCCCACAAATATGCCCTTCTTTCCTGAAGGATCTAATTTTGTTCTCTTCTCTTTTGGAATGTGTATGTACACGGGACAGTTGAATATTCTGATATGGCTGACTTCTGGTTTCTTGCTGGAGAAGACTTCTTCAGGAGTTAGAGACTTAATAGAGTCTAGTTTATATGAAGATTCCCCACTACCTTTTATTGGATATTGGTAGTCATCTCCTAGCTTCACCTTGTGAGGTGATTCATGTTCTGATAGTCTTACAAAGGATTCCTTGAATCTCATCATATGTTTGGAAGCCCCACTGTCTATAAGCCAATCATCACTTCCATGAGAAATGTTACCTGTGAGAGCAGAGATTAGGACATATTCATCCTCACTTGAAGAATCTTCATTTTCATATCTGGATCTCTTCTTGGATGGTTCATCATCCTCTGCAGCATGAGCATGATGTCTTCTTTTGTTCCCCTTCTTCTTATGAGAGTGGCTCTTGTTCTTAGGATAGTCTTTTGCAAAGTGTCCTATCTCATCACATGTATAACATCTTAATTTTGATATGTCTCTTCTGAGATGAGAATCCTTACCTTTGGAGTAATGAGGTCTTCTTCTGCTTTTCTTGGAGTGGGCTGTGAGGGCTTGGTCTTCACTTCCCATCTTCTCTTCTCGAGCTGCTATCCATGCTTCTTCTTGAGAACATTCTTCCCATAGTCTGTTGAATTTGACTAACTTATTTCTAGCACAGATTCCTTGAATGAAAGCATCCCATGACCTAGGAAGGCCATTTAGTGTTGTCATCACAATCTCTGCATTCTCCAATTCTTCATCTACAGCTTCTAATTGTTCCTTGATCTGAGAAACCCTTGTGAAGTAATACTGGATAGTCTCTGCATTTTGTATCTTCACATTCTTCAGTTGATTCCTCAGAGTCATCTTCTGATTTATGTTCTTTCCTTCAAACAATTTGGTTAGGGAATCAAACATAGCTTTAGGTGTCTTGAGAGAGGACACCTGTGGGATAAGGTGATCCTTGATAGAATCAGCAATGATCCTCTTTTCCATAACCATCTTCTTCTTATGTAAGGCCTTTGCCTCATCTCCCTCTGGAACTGGAATCTCCTCATGAATGTAGGAGTCTAATTCATTCTCTTCTAGGACCAGGGAGTTCCTATACTTCCAGGCTTGGAAGTTTTCAGCTCCCTCAATCTTTTCATCAAGCTTGGTATGATGAGACATATTAAATGAGAACCTCAAATGAAAATACAAAAGATTTTAGAACTTACCAGGTTCAAGATGTCGCATTTGAGACTTGAGCTGAAATTCTGAAGAGCTGGTTCAGGAGCAAATTGGGGTTTTGCTTTTCCAGAGTTCTGTCCACCCAAATGCCTTGAAATTTGTCCCTAGCTTCGATTTTGGGGAGGAGATCAATCCAGGCCTGGGCTCACTGAAAAATTCCTCTTCTACAAAAATCCATAATTTCCGACAGCAGTGGTAGGTCCAAAACTGAAAAACCTCAGAATTGGATTCTGCTTATACACGAAAGATGCGCCCTAAGGAGGAGAGTTGTTCCACCTTACTTTTGCTGAAAATATGTGGAGGAAGATCCATAAACTAGGAATACCTAGTTCCCTTAGCTGCACAGTGTCTTCTTCTCAGGTTAGCTCTGATACCATGTTAGTTTTTCAACATTAAGCTAGCATTATGTTAGGATCTTTACTGAGAGAATAACAAGTACAGCAATCAAACACACAAGACAATGAATACAGTATTTTTTATTAGGGAAACCATAAAGGAGAAAACCCCACAACTTCCTCAGAGATAGAATCAGCACCAAAACAGTAAAAGCCCCAAAACAGTAAGTGATCTCCCAACAGCAGTAATCTTCTTCTTGACTAGCCCCAGTGTCTTCTCCTTCCTCACTTATGTGCTACACTTGAGTGAGTGAGTGATGTGTGTGATAAATAGAGAGGCTCACTCTCTATTTATATTCTTTCGTTCACTTGAAGTGCACTTCAACATGTCGGCCTTACTTAACAATTACTTACTAGAGTCGACATCTCTAGGAGTGTCTAATAACCCTAGTGCCCTAGAACTATGGGGACTTTAACTCTTACACAATCAGAGAGTTACCCTCTATGACTTGACATGACTTTTTTACATTATTGATCCTCCCCATCGAAACATCGGGGTATGACAACATGACTCAAATACATAATAGATACATCCCGAAATAAACATCGGGTTACAATACATAAGATACATAGATGAATACATTCCAAAGTTATAAATACATCAACACTTTAGAGAGATGCAAAAAATTACCTGTAAGATGTCACATGGAAAGGTCTGATCAGTCACACTACCTTTAGAAGAATAGAGTGGATCATACACCTCTTCAACTAGAAAGAGGCAAAGGTTACATTCCTCATTCCTTCCATCAACATTTTGGGAGAAGGAGAAGTATACATGCCAGGCCCCAGAATACCTATGCACAGAACACCATTCATGCTGCTTCGCTACATCACATAGATGAAGGTAGCAACAACATATTTCCAATTTTTTCAAACTTGAATCCAAATTATATCTACTTAGATAGAGGGGGGAATTTTTTACCATGTGGTTTTTTCCCCCAGCTTCTTGTATTAAGCAATTACTTTACTTTACTTGATGTAATGGGTGACCTATGGTATTAGTTACCAGGGCCCACAGATTGTCCAAGTTAGCATTCAAGGGGGGTGTTAGGATTATTAATCCTTGCTTGTCCAATTTGGTCATATGTCTAAATCAGGAGTTATGTCTAAATTGAGAGTCCTTCCCGTCTATTTTTAGTAACTGACACCATTGAGTCCACTTGGCCTAATTGGGGCACATGTTCCAGTTACTAAAGTGTGGTTGACACTAATTAAGGCCTACTGCCACTGATTGCACTTGCATGCATCAGTTTAGGAGCCTCGTAGATCAATCCCTACAATTTAGGAGCCACTTGGAGTGCCAATAGAAACCAAGGTCAATTGAGTTGAGTTGGTGACTAGTCAAGCTTAGTTAGGAGTCAGTTACATTCAGTTCTAGTCCTCTACATTTAGTTAGCACTAGGTTTGCATGGCTGCATGCAGGAGAGGCACATTACTCACCTACAATAGCCAATTAGCCTTAGTTAACACTGAATTAGACACTTGAGTTGTGTTTTAGAACTCCGATGAACTCCGAGAATGATTTAGACAATGCTAGTTAAATATTGAGTCCTTTGACAATGATTTAGAAAAGGTCTTAGTTACCTATAGTCATGTAGAGTCTAATCAATTCAAATTTCCTCATGTGGATTCAAATTGCTTGTGGCTATTTATCCATTGTATTACATTGTAATTATTATCTAATTACTTTTTTTATTAATGAAAGCATTCACAACTGCAAGCCATTTTTGCACTATTTCATTCTTCAATTGCTAAGTAAATTGTGTGATATATCTTGTGAGTTGTGTGTTTGTCCACATATCTATGTGCTCAATTTAATATCCATGGACTACACAAGTTGAAAACATGGTTGCTAACAAAAGTAATATTAATAAGTTCACAAAATACAATAGTATACATGCATACAGATATCATGAGTGTGAAGGAATTTATTTCCCTCCTCTAAATAACAGAAATCAATCCTAGTTACAACTTCCTTCCCTAGTGTTGTCAATTCCTCAAATGCAAATCCATCTCTACTACAAATCCATACAAGATGAAATGATATGTCTAACAGGTCACTTGAGGGAAAGTAATTGAGCTAACCATGGACAAATTATACTATCTTTTTCCATACAAAAATAATCTAGTTCATTCATATAGCTTCAAGTTACAAAGAATGCTTTAACAATTCAAATTTGTTGTGTGTGATTTGTAGAAATCACAAGGTCAATTATAACCTCCTTTTCATAGGTTTGTTAACTATCAAAACATCTAATTTTATGGATGCCAACTATATGATCAGGAAATCTAATATATGAAAAGAAACCATACCATATGTTCAACCATCCTACAAGAAACCTCTTCCAATTATAAGCACAGTATTCAGACCAGATCCACCTCCAAATCCTCTTCCAGGAAAGCTTCTGTCCAAAGTTTTCTCCACTTAGACTCAGATGTTATAGGAGCTACCTCTAGTAGACCATGATCTGTTTATGTTCACACTATTTTTATTCCATATATTGGTTTCATTTTCCTTGAATAATTTTCTCCTAGATATGATTTCCATTATTAGTGCAACCTTCATTTCTTATCTTAGATCTATACTTTACTTTACTTTATGAACCTTGATTTACATAGTAGCCATTTTTGCACTCCCACTTTGGATAAAAAAATTTGTACTCAATAGTCACATTAAACTACTTTTGAGATCATTCTATTGACATTAATAAAATTATATTATATTATATTATCATACATATTTGTCTTCCAAACAACGACACCAATGGTTGAGGCTTGAGGGGAGATAACAAGATGCTTTGGCATCATAGGTCTCGTAACAATTCGAAACACAAATCTAAAATTAGTATCCAAGAACAAAATTCCAAATAGTATCTAACATGAATGATAACTATCCATCCTTGGGAACATGATCCAAATGATTAGGCTGGCTGGGATATAAACTACAGTAACAAAAAAAGTCACTAATGCTAATGAGTAGCGTCGATGATAACTATCCATATCCAGGAGTATGATGTAGATGATTAGGTTGACATAAGATATCAACTGTAGAAAGAAAAATAGGTTCAATAATGCTAATAAGGATAGAACTACACAGGTTCACAAAGTAAGTGACAGTTGAAAATTTTGGTGGCATAGGATTAGTGAAATCCAAACACTTGGAAAAATTGATGGAATGAGACCCAACATATTTGTACAGATCATGTTAGAGGAGTCACCTTTGTGCATTCTGGCTTCAATGATATAAGGTGATGTTATTTTTCTTTTAGGTTTTATGTTGACATTGAGCTGGTGATGCTCACATCCAAGGTTATGGTGTGTATGTTCTCTTTGTGGCTTGGGATCTCTACTAAATATTTTAGGAAGGTGGCATGCTAATATATATATATATATATTTTCTTTAGAATGCCTCTAATTGATGACAACAAAAGCTCTGTTTTTTCATCTTCATAAATTATACCTTGTTACAACGAGAGTAGCAAGGTTCTCTGCAACTGAGTATGGGGGAGATGCATTCCTAACACTCCTATCATAATATACAATATAGAACATAAATAAAAAAAAATCATGTCAGCGTAAACTAAAAACTAAAAATCATGTCTTTTTTCATAATTATAATTGTATATTATAAATTACTTGTAGCTTCATGATAAAGAGTTGGTAAGTAAACCAATACATCTTGAATGCAGTCATGACATTAAAAATTGTGATTCTCCTTGTTATTCCAGTTCGTTTTAAAATTTTGGAAGGATATTGAAACTGGAAAGGGAATGGCATTGTATTAAGGGTTTAAAAGGTCCCATTGTAGTAACTATTTAAAAGGTTCCACTCTATCATATTTGGTGTTGTTTAGCGTGGTACATTCTCCACGTAATTCAAGATTAGGTTATTGTTGCATTTACAAAGAGACACAAATTATTCATAGATGAAACCTCTCCCCTAATTGTGATATCTCTCACACCAACAGAGTTCTGCAAGCTAGTAAAGGTGGAATCTAATTTGTTTATTTGACGACATTAATATATTTTTATTTCATTTCATGTCTGTAACAGGGAGAGAACTTTTACTTATAGTCAACAGATTTTGTGGATTTTTTTTTTTTGTTGCAATCAACTAACTCATTGTCATGTTTTGATTATATCCACATTTCCATAATTTGTATGATAATATGTATTAAACACAAGAGACCTCAGAATCCATAACAAACAATGGATATCTTTTCTTTACAGTGTTATTAAATTACTTTTTTAACCTAATGAAATACATCTTTCCATAGTTAAAAACTATGGTATAATTAACATATCCACTATCCCAATTCGATTTTTAATTGACACACATCTAGCTTGTCCCATATCTCATCATTCATGTAACAGCCTTATAAAAATTGCACAAGGTTTGAGCTGACTTTAGTATCGATGGTCAGAGAATACCCCATCAGGCTACATCATGAGTATATGCAACTGAGAGAAATAAATCCTACACTACCAATCGTCCCTGAGGTTTACTTAAAAATTATGCCATGATCCAAGGAACGTGTGTCAGTGTAATGTGATAATTCCACTGTAAATAAATTGTGCCTAAACAATCGCAAGGGTTCCCAATGCACAATCTCCATTCTGAACAAACTCCAATAGGGTGGACTCTACCATAAGTTCCGATTTTGGATTGTTGTAAATACAAGTCAGGATGCTTAGAGAACACTCCCAGCTACAACAACCCTCGGTTTCCTTCGAAAACTATGATATGGACTGTATTTTTCCTTGTGTCATCTTACAGTAGTGTTGACTATGAAATTTATTTAACAGATATTTTAATTGTTCTTTGTTGTGCTGGTTAATATACCAGAGCTCCTTAAAGGTAGCACATCACATACTCATCGTAAACCTCATAGAGATGACCCCTTAGCTCATGACCTATCGGTATATATATATATATATATTCATCCTCAAATAAACATAGGTAAGCACCTATAAAATCATAATCAATGATGTTTTTCTTTGAATCATCACCCTTTAATTCAAATGTTTTGGGAGATGTCAAACTGTTGTACCATCATGTCTTTTACTTGCCTCCAAAACATGAATGCTACAAGCTGTAACTGAAGGATTATAATTGGTTTTACCATAATTTTTATTGAGAATACTAACAAGAGATGGGCATAAATATTACCTTATATCTACTACAAATCTTTCAAAAATTCCTCTTGATCAGAGTAAGAAAACTCTTTTACTATTCTTCAGAGGACGATATGCAATCAACAACAAGAATGACCTTATATCAATTCTTTTGAATCTATGATAGATGGATTGAAATCCCTTATTCACAAAGGGTACTTAGGCTGCAGAGATCTAAGAGCACACCTCCTTTAAAATCCCATCATAAGGACTGTAACATTGCTTACTTACAGCCTTAGAAACACACTTCCTTTTGATATCTACTATTTGTGAACCTCCTGAGTAATGGTTGTGTGTGTAAAAATAGGGTTTGTAGTCTAGTAATCCAAGAATAAATTTGCATGTCCTTTGGCCCTTAGTCACCTCCTTTCAAGTTTGTTTCAAAGCCATAAATGAATAATTGTAGTGCAGAGCTTTGAGAATGTGTGCCTGCTTTCTACGATAGAGGAGGCAAAGATAGGATCTATGAAGGTGGGTAAAGAGGGATTGGGCATGTGTCAAAGTGAGATGAGATGCTTGTGACAGATTTTGTACTCCTGGTTGAACAAATGGTTCATTGAGTAGAATCCAAGTGTGGGGGTGTAGGTGGCCAGGTAGATGGAATGGGGGTAAGAGTCAATATCAATATCCAAAATAGATGTGGAGAGAAGGTCATATTTGGATGAGGTTTCTTGAGAGATGAGAAATAGGGGAGAGGAGGAATGAACTAATGAAGGTGGGTGGTGTATGAGTTGGCATACTTTATATCAGTAAAAATGTTCTTGTCAAATAGACTGTACCCATAGCTTGTTTGTATAGGATTTTGTTTGTAAATTCCTTCAAGTTTTACTATGATTGTAATGAAAATATTAGTAATATTTGTGAGATATTTTGAAAATCAAGATATCTATTTAAGTGGAGAAATTAGTATTTGAATTATAATGCACATTTAGCAAAAGGTAAAATGTCCATTTGGTAAAATGTTCCCTAGCACCCAGTATTATGCTATACCATAAGGTGAATTGTTGTGGCTTGTACACCTTTGTTGGGTGGTTTTCAGGCACTAGATAGTGGATTCAAAGTATTTTCTGTTGGAAAGAAGAATGCTGTCCATTCTGTTCCTACAGAATTAAATAATGACCATAATGAAATTTTTGGAAATGGATCAGGTATGTTTTGAAAAACTTGTAGTTTTGAAAATGAAAAGACGGTCTGATTGCATTAAATAAATTATACTTTGTTGTTTTGTATTATATGAGAAAATTTCAATTTAATGATTGAATTTGACTGCATATTCAATGATTAATTTAATGACACACTCCTTGGAAGTTATGTCTCTTTGTATTTAGGGGATTGCCAAGATTTCTGTCAAATATCAAACTGTATGTCCTTTATGTTATGCATTACTTTTTTCCTTCCATCATTTCTGACTGCATCCCCAAGATTTGTAGACATTATTAGTTTTGATTTCAAGGTAGACATAATACTTTTTGTGGGTTGAGTATGAGGAGATTTTAACATAAAACTATGTATTTTAATTTTTTTACGGTGGAACTTAATAAAATATCTAAATATTTATTTTCTTTGGATATTCGTCTTGATATCATCAAATGTATATGATGCTAGAACTGAGAAAGATTTAAGAGATAAAGCTTCTGAGTGCATCCTAAAATTTGTAGACATCATTATTTTAATGTCAGGGTAGATTCAACATCTTCTGTAGGTTGAGAGTGAAGATATTTTAAAGTAGAACCAAAATTTTTGGCATCGTAAGTTACTAACATGGATAAATATTTATATTATATGGATATTCTTCTTTATATTACTGATTGCATGATGCTAGAACATATAAATACTCAAGAGGTAAAGATTATTGTCGCTACTCATTAGTTTTTCCTGTTTCAATTCTGAATGTTGGTGGTTATTGCTTTTAAATTTTCACTTTTAAGTGCTTGATTGAATGGTTAAAGCTAAAAGAAATTTTTAACTCAGTGGGATATTGTAAGGGTACAATAGCTATGATATTCACTGCTTAATTTTGCATATAAGTTGTCCTAAAATGGTGTGTTGGTTTAGAAATCATTTTGGCTAGTTAGGAGTTCTATAAATCTATGGAGGTTTTCATTTGTAGTAATGAATGTTGTTTTTATTTATTGTTCATATTTTTGATTGATTGGACGGGTGCATTATTATTAAGGTTTGTTGAAGTAGGTTCTTGGATGATGCATGGACTGTCATAGATATGGATTCTTTTGGCATGTTATATATGATTGGGTACTAAATGGGTTTAAATTTAAAATGTGTTTGGATTATGGTTTTATTGCATATACGAGGATTGAAAACATGAAAACCTAATAGGAAAACATGAGGCTCAAAACTTGATTGACTGAGACTTCAGATATATAATGGCATGATGTATAAGACTATAATTTTAGTGTCCAGTATATAAACTATTTTCCATTCTAGCTTTGTTGGAATAATCATAATGTGATACTTATTATGAGCTAATCATGTTATAAGCATTGTGCTCATTAACAAATCTTGTCTTTCACACATGTTGTTGTGGGGCTTCCATGAGTGTTTTGCTTATGATGATACAATGAAGTACATATTGATGACATCACTAGTATATGACTTGAATGTGCAAATTCTCATGGTTAAAATACTGGATGTTAACTTCATTGACTTCTTAGGAATGTTTACTTATGAAGAAATGCCTATGGATTCCCATGCAGAATACTCTGTAGCTAGATCCTAATCCCATTAAAAAACAAATGTCATATAGTTGATAAGGAGTGTCAGTGAATATCTTGAAAACAAATAATGGTGGAGTCTCCTTAGACTAGAGGTGTTGGTCAATGTGTTGTGTTTCTTTTCCTTACTGTATTGCTTTACATGAGTGTATAGTGCATATTTGAGAATCAAAAGGTAGCAGTTGTGTTTGGTATTTTAAGTATCTATGGTCATGACCATTGTGTTAGTGATTTCTTAGGAATAATCACTTATGCACTGATGTGTGTGGATTCTGATGCAAAACATCCCGTAGCCATATCTTAATCCCTTCATAAAACTAATGTCTTATAGTTGGTAACGAGTGGAGATCTTGAAAACCTTGGCTCTCCTTAGACTAAAGCGGTTAGTTGATGTGACATGCTTCTCTTTTATACATATATTGTCAACCATGGGGCGCTTTATTTACTTGAGTACATAACTCATATTTGAGGGTGAAAAAGTAGCAAGTGTGTTTAGCATCTATGGTGTGAGGAAGTGGTCTTATTTCACAAGGTAGTGAATTTGAAACGATACTTAAAACTGTTGGAACTGCACATAAGTGGGTGAATTTGTACTCAACAATGGCATCAAATATGTATTTTTCATTTACACTTCTGCATTAAATACTAGCTCCACCTTGTGCAGCCACACCCCATGGAAATCCCCAACCATTACATGGGTGTTGTCGACAATGTTGATGTATTTGTAACTTCGAAATGTATTCACTTATATATCTTATGTATTGTCCCCCGATGTTTATTCCGGGAAGTATCTATAATGTAATTGAGTCATGTCATGCCCCGATGTTCTGATCAGGAGATTCAATAATGTAAACAAGTCATGTAAAGTCATTGAGGTTAACCCTCTATTGTAAGTCAAGGCAATAGTCCCCACAATTGTGTCAAGGTTAACCATCCTTGTTGATCGGAGGGAAAAGGGTTATTAGACTCTCCTAGAGATGTCGGCCCTAGTAAGTAATTTTTAAGTGGGACCGACATGTTGAAGTGGACATTAAGTGAACGAAAGAATATAAATAGAGAGTGAGTCTCTCTATTTATCACACACTCACTCACTCACTGGGGAGCATGAGTCAAAGAGGAGAAGATCTCTCAAGTGAGAGAGAGAGAGAACAAGCTGTTGGAAATCATCTTTATGTTTTCGGGTTTTAATACTAGCATTGCTACTCATTCTATCTCTGAGGAAGTTGCAGGGTTTTCTCGTTTATGGTTTCCCTGAGGAAAATTCTTTGTGTCTCTTGTCTCTTGTGTTTATTGTTGTGCATGTTATTTTCTTAGATAAGATCCTAATATCATATTGCTTAAATGATAAAAATCTAACATGGTATCAGAGATAACCTGAGAAGAAGACATTGTGCAGCTGCAGAAGCTAGGGATTCCTAATTTTTGGGTCTCTCTCCACAATCCATAAGAAAAAGTATGCTAGGATGACTCTCCATTTAAGGGCGCATCTTTTTGTCGAAGCAGAATTTGATTTTGGGCATTTTCAATTTTTGGTGCGAGAAATTAGGGATTTTTACAGAATACGAATTTTTGAGTGAGGCTAGAATAGGATTTATCTCCTCATCAAAATATAATTTTAGAGACCTGGATTAATATTTTTGGTTGGTTGTAACTCTGGGAAAGTCAAACCCTAGTTTGACCCCGGGCTGGAAAAAACCTAAACACTAAAACTGATATGTTTTGGTAACTTCGCTATATATCAGGATTTCAGAAGTATCGGGGGCTGAAACATTCATAGGTACAATATAAAATCCTGATGTACACTGTGTCTAAGTTTCAGCCTCATATTCGCTATATTCCAGGATACAAGATTCCTCCACGTTAGGGTTCTAGCCTCTCTGAGGATTCATCCCTAAACAGGACACCTGGGGAGAATTGCTATATCTCAGGCTATGAAGGTCCAAATCAAATTTATGAAGATGTTCCAGAAAGGGCATAGACTTTAATTTCTTTGATCAAAGTTATAGACCCATAATATGAAACAGTGACACGCGGAAGTCTGTACAACTTCACTATTTTGAACAGTCCTGAAATAGGTCACCTTGGAAAAACACTCATATGTCCCAATTGGTGATACTAATTCTGATGAACCTATGGTGTTAGAACAAGGACAGAGGTAGAGACCTTAGTACAAAATTTTAGACACAGAGGAATAGGGATTTCTGAGATACCACAGAAACAGTATCAGGAATTTATGCAGAAGAATTTGGTAAACTAGGGCTTCCTGTTCCAGGAGCTTCCCTCCACTGTTTTCAGAAAAGGATTACATTGGAAAGATATCCTTGAAGAGGTATATATTTCTATCCAATCAGATCTGAAATATTCCAAGTTTTTAAAATTAGGGTTTCTCTAAAAAACCCTAGGTCAGCCAGCTCTGGAACCACGATGGACACCTCAAATCGGTAAGATCTAATCTTTTGCTATTTACAGTTGAGGTTCTCATTTCAATATGAATAATCACACCAGATTGATGACAATATTGGTAAGGCTGACAAATTCCAAGCATGGAATTATAGGATCTCACTAGTTCTTGAAGGAAATGAATTAGACACCCACATAAGTAGAGAGGTTCCAATTCTAGAGGGAGATGAGACTAAAGCCTTACTCAAGAAGAACTTGGTCAAGGCCAAGAAGATCATTACTGATTCAATAGAGGATCACCTTATACCACAAGTGTCTTCGATAAAGACACCTAAAGAGATGTTTTATTCCTTGACCAAGCTATTTGAAGGGAAGAACATAAATCAGAAGATGAATTTGAGAAAACAGTTGTGAAGATCCAGAATGTAGAAACCATACAGTCATACTTTACAAATCAAAGAACAACTTGAAGCGGTAGAAGAAGAAGTGGAGAATGCAAAAGTTGTGATAACCACCTTAAATGGCCTCCGAGGATCTTGGGATTCATTCATTCAAGGAATTTATTCCATAAGGAAGTGATTACTTTCAGCAGGCTCTGGGAATGGCACATACAAGAAGAAGCTCAAGTCTTAATGGGAGAAAAGAAGATGGGAGCAACTGAATATCCAGCTCTCACCATCCTAAGAACATCCCTCAAGGGATGAGGAATACGAAGGGCTCAACTCTTGAAGAACCTCTTATCCATCTTATCATTTGGATAATAAATGATGTTGTTATGAATGAAGAAGATGATGAGGCTCAAGAAGGAGTCTACCCATGAAACAAATGAAGATAATTATTCAATTGTCATTTCATGATATTTTTTTGCTATCCATTTGTTTATATTCAATTGATGTATTATACATGATAGAATGTTTGCATTAATGATAGTATAATCTTAATATGCATGTGATGGGTAAGTAGCTCATGGTGCTATACAACTCTCCATTTCTACCTATATAAAATGAAACCTCTTTGCTGACATATTAGATTAGTGCACAATCTCAATGTGTCCTGGTTGAGATGGAAGGCATCTAGAAAGTTTCCGTGAGATATGGATGAATGTTGTATTGGCTAAAATAGTTGCATGATCATATCTTTATGCTTAAGAATTTACCATTGTGAATATGCATTATGAAATGTTTCTAATCATACAACTGGTGCATTTGACTTGTAGGAAAGATCATGTACAATCGCCTACAAGAAAAGAAGGATGAGACTTGTTCCAAAGAACAAGTGATGATAGTTCAAGACATAGACTAATATGATGAATGTAGTGACATCATTGATGCAGAACCTTCCACCTATGAACAAGTAGCCAAGAAGACAAGGAAGACCAATTCAAGAAGAATGATGTCTATGATGCAGCATTGAGACCTGAAGGGAAGTCCGTAGTATCTTCCATATGGATCTACAAGATCTAGCATGTAGTAGATGGAAACATCGTGGGATAAAAGGTAGGATTTGTAGCACAAGGCTTCTCACAGAAAGAAGGCATAGACTACAAAGAGACATTTGTAGCCAGTGGGAGTTGAGGCACATGACAAGCAGAATCATGTGTGCAAATGAAGGAAGGCCTTGTACGAGCTCAGAAGACACCCATGGGATGACACATACATGAGGAGCATGAAGATCATCTAGAGTGATGAAGATCTTAACCTTTGATATAGGTTGGAGATGAAATCCTATAGAGGATGACAAGCTCATAGATGGGTGTGAGAAGAACTTTTGAAAAATTTCAAGATAAAGGATCTTGGTATCTAGTGATCCTAGATAGATACATAGAATATTAGTAGGAGAGGAAGATACTTGTCACTCCGGTACAGCATGTTTTAGTGAAAAGAGTACAAAAGATAGAGGGAGAATGATGCTCCACTTCAGAGGGAGTGACTGCAGAAGATCCTAAGATTTGACATGGTATGACAAAATGGAAAACTTACTGATGGCTCTAGGATTTACTGAGAGTAAAGCGGATTCCAACCTTTGCTTCAAGGTTGAAGGCGAAAGACCAGTGATTCTCCTGTTATATGTCGATGACTTGTTCCTAATAGAAAAGAGGAACTCATTAAATTTTCAATAAGAAGACTTGCTACTGAGTTCTAGATGAAGGACTTGGGTATGATGCACTAGTTTCTAGGCATGGAGGTATGGCAGAATGCAGATGGAATCTCACTAGGACAAGGGAAATATGCAGTAGAGATCTTGAAGAGATTCGGGATGATGGACTGCAAGGCCATGACCACACCTATGGCATCGAACCTTAAGCTATTGAGTGTTGCTTCATCAGAGTTGGTTGATACCACGATGTATCATCAGATTATTTGTCCCTTGATTTACCTAATGAATATGAGACCAGATATTTGATTTTCTATGAACACCTTGAGCCAGTTCTTGATAGATCCGAGACATGTTCACTTGATTGCTGCAAACCATATTCTGAGGTACCTAAAGGGTACAGTTGATTATGGGCTTAAGTATAAGGCTGATTAGAAGATTAACCTGGAAAGTTATGTTGATCTAGATTGGGAAGGCAGTGTCATTGATAGAAAGAGAACTTCACGGTGTTGCTTTAGTATGGGATCAAGTGTGATCTCTTAGTTTAGCAGGAAACAGTCTTGCATGGCACTAAGTACAATTGAAGCAGAGTATGTCACAGCTTGTTCAGCTAGTTGTGAGGCAGTATGGTTAAGGATGATACTATTTGATTTATTTGATCTCTAGTTGAATGCTACTTGTATATATTGTGATAACCAGAGTTGTGTGAAGTTGTCTGAGAACCTGATGTTCCATGACAAGTCGAAGCATATCGAAATCAAATATCACTATATCAAGGATATGGTGTAAAGAGGATCATTGAAGCTCTAGTATGATGTGACAGATGAAAAAATAGCTGATGTGTTGACTAAGCCATTGGCTAGAGTCAAGTTTGAGTACTTCATGGAGAAGCTTGGTGTTCTCTAGATTGAGGTTCCCTCCAAGGGGAAGTGATGATTCTGAGAGCCATTCTAACATGGTGAGAGGATTGGTTCCTTCCATGGTTAGATATAAGTGCTGAGCCACTCTGAGGTGACTGTGGGATGTGTTCCCACATGATCAGATGTAAGTGCAGAAGGCCATTCTCTATTAGAATGGAGGCACCTGGTTAGTTACCAGGAATTTGTTTAGTTTGGTACTGACACGTATCCTGGGGTTGAGATCCATTCTGATGTGACTATGGTGATGTGTTCACCCCACATGATCAGATATAAGTGCATAGCCTTTTTGACATGATGCGTGATGAGTTTCCTATCATGGTCAAATATAAGTGCAAAGCCTTTTTGACATGATGTGTGATGAGTTTCCTATCATGGTTAGATATAAGTGTAGAGCCTTTCTAACATGATGTGTGATGATTTTCCTATCATGGCCAGATATAAGTGCAGAGCCTTTCTAACATGATGTGTGATGATTTTCCTATCATGGCCAGATATAAGTGCAGAGCCTTTCTGATATGATGTGTGATGAGTTTCCTATCATGGTTAGATATAAGTGCAGAGCCTTTTTGACATGATGTGTGATGAGTTTCCTATCATGGTCAGATGTAAGTGGAGAGCTCTTCTAACATGGTTTGCGATGATTTTTTGACCATGGTCAGATGTGAGTGCTGGGCGAGCCTTTCTGACATAGTTGTGATGTGTTTTCGACCATGGTCAGATATAAGCACTGAAAAAGATGAAGACCTACATGGAGGCTAGGCCTACAACCAGCATGAGAAAGGGTTGGCTCTGTAGAACTTCCCGTGACGAGAAGAATGAAGAAATAGCACCATTTGATTGAGATAGTGGAAGCAATGATGATGATGATGATCCAGTGACGATCCAGATCAAGTAATGATCCAGACTTGATGATGATCCAGTGATGATCTAGACTTGATGAAGATGACTTGACAATGAATATGACTTGATGATGAAGATGACTTGAATATGAAGATGAATTAAAGATGAAGATGACTTGATGATGATCCAGATGATACAGAGAAGAAGACTTGTGCTGATAAATTGTGTCAAGAGAATACCTTTCTAGTTAAGAGGGATTGTTGATGTATTTATAACTTTAGAATGTATTCATTTGTATATCTTATGTATTGTACCCCGATGCTTATTCTGGGAAGTATCTATAATGTAATTGAGTCATGTCATGCCCTGATGTTCCGATCAGAAGATTCAATAATGTAAAAAAGTCATGTAAATTCATTGAGGTTAACCCTCCATTGTAAGTCAGGGAAATAGTCCCCACAATTGTGTCAAGGTTAACCCTCCTTGTTGATCAGAGGAAAAAGTCCCTACAGTTTTGGGGCACTAGGGTTATTAGACTCTCCTAGAGATGTTGGCCCAAGTAAGTAATTATTAAGTGCGGTTGATAGGTTGAAGTGGACATTAAGTGAATGAAAGAATATAAATAGAGAGTGATTCTCTCTATTTACCACACACACACACACACACTCAGTGGGGCGCATCAATGAGAGAGGAGAAACTCTCTCAAGTGAGAGAGAGAGAGAACAAGATGTTGGAGATCATCTTTATGTTTTTGGGTTTTACTACTGCCATTGGTGTCATTCTATCTTTGAGGAAGTTGCAGGGTTTTCTCTTTTATGGTTTCCCTGAGGAAAATTATTTGTGTCTCTTGTCTGTTGTGTTTATTGTTGTGCATGTTGTTCTCTCAAATAAGATCCTAATATCATATTGCTTAAATGATAAAAATATAACACACAAGTAAACATGATTATACATCATTTCCCATGCTAAAATAATGCCAATTGTATTGAGACATGCACCTCTATGACTGTACACAACACCTTTAGTACTGGACGTGATTCCTAATGTGTAGCTTAATGAGATAACTTCCCATTCATCTTTAGGCCAGCGATTCTCAAAATTTGTATCTCCACTTATCAAAAGCTTTTCATAATCAATAATATATTTATGATCTTCATTCAAATAATATTCTGTAGATTTGTCCAATTCATGGATCACAATAATTAATGGTAATTCCTATGTCACCTGAGAAAGGTTCTTGATTGTTGCCATTATAACTTCCAAGAATTATTAATCCACAAACACCACCTTGGCTTTTGAATGCTTCAAAATGAGAGACATTGTGTGTGCATCATGTCTAATATTTAGAGTGTTGAGTACTACCCCTACCATTGGTACCCCAAAGTGCATTTCATGTGTGGCTGATACATTCTAGGCCACTGCAACAGCCTATCATATGTATGGATTGTTCAAACTTTAAATTCTCTAACAATTGATACAATTTCAGTTCGATGAAATTTTGATGATTTTAAGGTATATAGGAAAAATCCTTCACTAAGAAACATATTGTAAATAGAAAGGTTATAGGATTGATTTCTAAAAATATATATTTTCCAAACTTTAGGAATAACCAAACTTGACTCCTATGATCACTATGATAGTTCCTCATATGATCACTATTCACTCAGAAATACTTTTTTTGTTTTCCTTTTCAGAGAGGGTAAATTATACAATGTATTCTAACAATTTTTACTTGGGGAACAACGTTTACCACCAGTTTCCTTGGACATTTTCAACATTGGTAGAGATAAGGAAGGTCTTGGGCTGACTAGTATTCGTGTAGATAGGATTGCATTGGTTGTGAAGTGGATTGTTATGGCCCTCACATGATTATGGATTTAAGGGAAATTGGGATTTGTGATGTTGCTATAGGGTTAGTTTTCTTCAAAATGAATGGTTTAACATATCGAAAAAGAATTTGGAAAACTAAATAACTTAATTAGGAATTTCAAGGAATAATAAGACCATTCTTGTCCTTTTTTTTGTTAATAGTCATACTAGTTAATATTCATACTAGAATAAGACTCATTGATGGAGTTATGGTTCAACAGTGGAGGTGGTAGCTTGCAAGGATACCCACTGAGGTACAATTCCTTGAAATCATATGAATAACTGATTGGGGCTAGGTGCTCGTTCTAGAATATTTTGATGGTTCACCCATCAAGTTCTATGAAGAGGTCATTTGTAATACTAATTATATTCTTTGAGATTAAACAAAGAACTTAAAAAATTAAGCAGAAATTATGAACTTATTCCCTAAGTTTTCTAGCATGATTTGGAATTGTTTTGATTGTTGGTAGCATATTGAAGGACTCTTTGAAGACCTCCTTGATCAGTGAAACAACATTCCTGAGGATAACCTATGTGCTAATTAAGGGCAGTTGTTAGTTCTTCTCAAAAGTAGGCAGAATTGAATTATTTTGTTTGGTGCACCTTTTAAAGTCAAATCAGTCAAAAACTTGATAATGTGAATAAAACATAGTACTATGGCATGCCTTAGTTTATTGAACAACAATACAACAATAGATGGAAGACTCGATGCATTAATTCTAGTGAAGATATCATTTTGGACATACTTGAGACAGAATTGAAGGTATTTGTTTTCGACTTTGGATTTACATGAGAAAGATGATGAGGTGATCCTCATGGGGAGAGTAATTTATAATGGGATCTACACAAAATATATGAATTTAAATTTGAACAGAAGAAGGTCAATGTAAGGCTTGATTATTACTCAAATACTACTCAAGGACAGACATCAATGAGTAAATTTTATTTGCAAGAGAACCATGTTCTGAAGCCTAATACTATTAAACTTCATGAGTCTTATTTTGGTCTAGGTATTCCATGTACCAATGCTAATCAATGGTGATCAGTGTATATGAATTTGAGGTTGTGTTTTAGGTAAAAATAGATTCTACATTGTACTTTTTTGTTGTAATATTGATGATTTGAGCTACATTAACTTCATGCAACTTATTTTAAGATTGATGGTTTGATATTTATCTCTTACAATTTCTGTTTCTTGTATGTGACAGGAAATGACGCTGGAATTTAAGAAAGCTAGGCCTAGGACTTATCTCTTCACATATATAGTTTCCTAACATTAAATGATAAATAACTAATTTTACAAGACTTTCGCTAAGCAAGAATGGGATCATTCAAGTACATGAAACCATGTTGGTGTTTAGCACGAATATCTTGACAAATTTTTATGGTTTGTTTGTTAATTTTGTTTGAAGCATTTTGTCGATTTTTGAACTTTGTGTGTATTTTGGCTAAATATTGTGTTAGTCCTTTAAATGCTTCTAGTCCTGATTCGATGCTTGATTTAACCCTTTGTTGTAGCTTGAATCAAGGTTTGTTTTAGGGTTTGAGAAAAGATTATTTTATTACCTTGTAGTTGCATGAATTAATTGTCTTCGGTTTTTTTATTCTTTTAAATTTATTGTATATTTTATTTGTAAATACTTATCGTTATTCAAAAAAATAAATGAGCTCTACATAGCTAAACGAAGAGAAAAATGGTCTATGCACTAGGTTCAAATGCATTGATCGTAAGACACCTATTGGCACAAGACCAACATTCATCTAATGCAATAATCAATTGGCATAATTAAAATGCATAATTGTGTTAGCCTCCATGACCATAATTGGCTAGTGGAGGCCAAGACGGAGCATAATTTTTGATTCTATCAGTTTATCAATTTTTCAAGATTCATGTCCCCACATGGCTACTAGACAATTTAGGGACGAGATAACAAGCGGAGTCCCCACTTTCCCTAAATCTAGTCAGTGCAGTTGTGTTTCATTGACACCTTCCAATTGTGACTTGTGAGTCTACATGTTCCGTTGTTGATGATGGGATTCATATAATTTGAATAATGTTGTTGTTCCTCTATTTTGAAAATATTATATAAATTAGTGAAAGATTCGCCAGTTTTTACAATTTTTTATAATGAAGTTAAATATTCACCAAGATTTTACAATATCTTATAAATTAGTGAAATATTCGGGAATATTATACAACATTATATAATAAAATGAAATATTTGGCAAGATTATACAACATTATATAATAAAATGAAAGATTCACCAATTTTTTATATATAATATTAAATTATATTGGAGAGATTCACCCATTTTTTATACATATAAATCTAGGGGGGGTTCTTAAAATCATCCCTGAATATAGGAGCCACTCTGAGTGCCACCAATAGCCTCCATCAGTTGGTTGTGGTGGGTAGTCAGTTATGCTGAGTCAACCTTTAGTTACATTCAGTTATGTCACTCTCAGTTAATCTAGCATGAGTTTTGCATGGATGCATGGGGAAGTGGTGTCTTTTTCCATCTACCTCATCAGTTTAACTACTTTAACTAGTTTAACTGATTTTCAGACTGATTTATACATAAAGAGTTAGACTAGTGGCTCCCATGCAGTGATTTAAACACTCTTAGTTAGCCAGTCATTCAAGTTTAGTTGGTATATTGAAATCTTATCCACATGATTTGAATTCTCCTTATTGTAACACTATTGTATATTGCTGGGAATAATGAAGATTAATGTTGTAATTAACTGATCAATTCTTATCATATTTGTCTCAAATTTGTTTTGTTAAGTGTATATTGTTCTTGATATTCCACTGCACAATTCACCTCTTAATTGCTCTCATTTTCCTGTAGATCAATGGTTCAATAATTTAACATGGTATTAGAGCCGTATTCAAGCTAGCAACAAGTCTTGTATGATCTCCATTGTACACCAAAAGTAGTCAAGTTTCCACATAAATCCTTGAATGATAGTCTTGCTCCCTATGAATTATGTTCAAAGAAGTCTATCTAGGTGTGACAGACTCTGAGAAGGTGTACATGTCAAGGTGGAAAGGCTTGAAACTGACATGCTTGCGAATTTATTTTGGTTTTGTAGTGTAATTTGTAGGTACCTATGTAGTTTCTTGAGGAATTGACCGTTTTAACATACAAAAAGATAGATTCTTCATCTCTCGTACCTCGAATCCTTACACCCTTCAACTATTCTGATTGGAGGGAAGATATGTAGGTAGCCTTGCACAAGCTTGGCCTATATAGGATGACTATGGGCAGAGAAATTGAGCCCCAACAGTATGTTGAGAAGAAAATTTTTTTGAATCGGCTTGATAATACCCTCAACTTCATATGCACTCATCTCCCAGGATATTTTGCTCCATCTTGAGGAACTAAGGACCCCGAAGGAGCCTTGGGAAAAGCTTGAATATTTTTTGGAAAAAAACATGAACTTCAAGGGTATATATTGGAGAATGAGATCATTGCTTTATATCCCAATTGTTTCGAATTTATTCAACAATTATTTACAAAATACAATTCACTTTTACTGCAATGCAAACAATGTGGATTAGAGAGGAAAGATGAGCAGCTTCTGTTGTATGCACCAAGCAAGCTTGGATCTGAGTACTTAGTCTTTGTCTCTATAATTCCATTCCAGAAGAGCTTCCATCCCCAATTGGAATATGCCTTGTCTAGATGCTTTTGTTGAGTCCTTAATATAAGAGAAAGATAAATTGGTTCAAATGGGAGTGATTCAAACCTCGAAGACTAAAGTACTCTTGATGTCAGACTCAAACAATGTGCAAGCCAGAGGTAAGCACGAAGGGAAGGATTCCAAAGCCACCGATTCGAAGCCAAAGGAGAATCAGAGATATTTCGATGGAGCCTCAAGTTCCAAGAAAAAGAATAAATTCGAGAATATTTGATGCCCATACTGTACAAGAAGCTTTCATCAAGAGAGCCAGTGCATGGATAATATAATCGACCAGTTGTCAACACTCCTTCAACAAAAAAATATTACCCTCCCAAGAGGAACAAATAATTTTGATGCTAGACAACCGATGGAAGATCATGAGATATGCCATGCCTTGAAGGCAGGGCTCACTCATTTGAAATATTAATTGAATGATTCTGGAGAATCCAACCACATGGTTTCCTCTAGGTAATCCTTCTCCACTCTCACTCTACTAGGAGGACCTAACATTCACATGGGATATGACTCCCAAATACCAACTGCTGGGAGAGGTTCTATTAAAATACAACATGATGAGTTCAAGAATGTTCTCTATGTGCCCTCTCTTGCAAGAAATATGTTGCCTAGTTATCATATGACTCATACAAGCTCTCCCAAGATAGTTATAGTCGACTCTCACTCAGTTGAAATCACAGAAAAGGCGACTGGAAATATCATAGGGAAATGGTTTTCTAATCATGCATCAAAAGCATATGAGTTCTCTCATTTATTTCCTGCTTCACATCCAACAACACAAGAAAGTTGGGGCATGAGAGATTTCGTCATCTCAATTTCAAATATCTCCACCAAATCCACAAAGACAAAATGGTTAAAGGATTTCCCCTCATCCAAACATTAGATGGAGTATGTCTTGGTTATTTGGTAGGTAAGCATCCAGAGAAGAGATATGAAGTTGGGAAGGAAACTAGAGCTGCCTCTACACTTGATCTAATACAGAGTGATGTTTCAGGACCAATTCCTACAACACCAATTAATGGTTCCAGGTATTTCCTTACTTTTATTGATGATGGTTCAAGATTCTGCTGGGTATATTTCATGAAACAGAAATCAGAAGTATTCAAAAATTTTAAAATTTTAAAATATTTGATTGAGAATAGTTTCACAAAAAATATCAATTCAATTAGATCACATAATTGAGGTGAATACATTAAAATATATTTTTAGCATTATTGGTAATCAGAGGGGATTCAAATGGAACACTCAGTTCCATACACACCACAATAGAATGGTGTTGCTGAGAGGAAAAAAAGATCATTGAAGGATATGGAAACCTGTATTCTCCAAGCCAAGAATATTCTTCATTTTCTTTGGAATGAAGCTATAAATTGTGCTTCATACATAAAGAATAGAGTGCCTCACAAATTAGTGGTTGGGGCCACTCCCTTCGAAGCACTACATGGGCATAATCCTAATGTTTCTCACTTGAGATTTTTTGGTTCCAAATCTTGGGCCAGAATACCCATGGATAAGAAAAAGGCCTTCCAATCCCATAGTAGCGAATACATACTATTGGGATATACTGAGGATAAAAAAGCATATAGGTTGATGGAACTTGCAACTAGGAAATGCTTCATAGAGCGCAGTGTTCAGTTTGAAGAAGATCAGTTGCTTGATTTACCACAATCTGAAACACAAGGAGGTATAAACACTCTTCCATTTCCTTTTGATAATGATATTTTGTTACATGTTTTAGATTCGGATGAATGGGAACAAGATGAACATGATCTTGATATTGAGGTTGTAACTCATGAGAATCTAGATCCATATCCATCTCCCATCCCAAATAAGTGGCTTAAGCCTAAATGGGACCAAAATATCATTGAAGCAGCTAGGGATGGTCTTGGGAATCCATAGGACAGAAGGCGAAAATGGTCCCAGTATCAGAATGTGCATGTTTCACTCTCTCACATAGCTTCTCTATCTACATAGTGGTGCAACAAACTTCTAGGAAAGTTTTACTTGATGATAGCGAATGATCAAATCGTTTCTCCCACATAAGAACAAAATTGATCATTCCATTCCTCCTCCAGAAAGAAGAAACACAAAGAATACTCATTAGATCAGAAGAAAATTGAGAGGTTCACATGCACAGTCTCAGGATATTGTTGCACATAAGAACCAGGCTACTACATTGTTGTTGCGTAGTGCTTCAAATTGCAGCAAACGTTTACAAGTTATTACCCAAAGATGAAAATTTTCTCCTAAGTGTAGCTTGTTTTCCTATTTCCTTCTTATTTTTAGCGGGGGAGGGGTGTTCCGATGAGGTTTTCCACATTTTCCTTAGTTTATTAAGGAATTTTATTTTTCATTAGATTCTATGGGTGACTTTTGGCTTAGTTTCCAGTTCCCAAAGTTTTCCAAGTCAAGATTAATGGGGCATGTTAGGATTATTTAATACTCACTTGTCCATATATAATCTATTTGATCATCTTGTCTAGCTTAGGGAGACATTATTACTATACTAGAGTGTGGGTAACACATATAGAGGTTAAATTCCACTTAGTGCATGTTCATGCATGAGTTTATGTGCCTCTAATACCAATCCCTAAAATATAGGAGCCACTCTGAGTGCCACCAGAAGCCTCCATCAGTTGGTTGCACTAGGTATTCATTTATGTTGAGTCAACCTTCAGTTACATTCAGTTAGGTCACTCTCAGGTATGCTAGCACTAGTTTTGCGTGGTTGTATGGGGAAGTGGCACCTTTTTCCACCTACCTCATCAGTTTAACTTGTTTAACTATTTTAACTAATTGTCAGACAAATTTAGACATCGGGAGTTAGACTAGTGGCTCCCATGGAGTTATTTAGACACTCTTAGTTACCTAGTTAGTCGGTTTTAGTTGGTATATTCGAATCTTATCCATATTATTCAACTTCTCCTTATTGTAACATTGTTGTATACTCTTGGTAATAATGAAGACTAATGTTGTAATTAATTGATCAATTCTTATGAGATTTGTCTCAAATTTGTCTTGTTCAGTGTACATTGTTCTTGATATTCCAGTACACAATTCACCTCTAAATTGCTCTCATTTTGTCTTTCTATCCAACACTGTATATCGAGATCTAATTCAAGAGACATGGTATTGCTATCCAACTCTAAGAATCATCGAGAGGTGTTAGATTGTTTCTAATAAATTAACTTATTTGTTTTCATTTATCACATTCGAAGCATGGATTTGATTGTCTTATGACAATAGCTTGTTAAATTAAGATATATTAGGTTAGATTAGAGGACCTAGTCTCATATTTCCTATTCTTGCACCTCTAATTTTATGGATCCCTAGTCAATAATTAATATCAATTAACTAAACATATATTTAGCTCGACAATATCCTATATATCCATTTTTTCCATGACATTTGTCAATCCCTTTTCTAATTTCTACCACTAACAAGGTGACATGACACAACATTTATAAGCCATGCAATATCATAAAATTAAATATTAAATATTTATGGGAGTAGATATTTCAAGATGTGGAACAAACCATTGATCCTAACTTAGCTTCACACATAGTTTTTGAAATAGAATTTACACCACCTTAACACAGATAGAACCATACCTATTTGATAAAAAAAAAAAAATACTTCACACAAAGTCAAATTCGAATGAACATGCTATCAAACTCACACTACATTCACATGAAAAATTACACACTGCAATCAAAGTTCCCAATACCTAGTTCAAACCTTCGATCCTAAGTCTTACCCTTCCCCTAAGAAATATATTAAATATCCCTAGACCCCTATATACTAAGAAATATATTACTTACACTTTCTAGAATTTTAAATCTACTAATATGAACTCATGTAATATAATATAGCCTACTTAGTGAACCATGTATGATGATTGTTAACATTAACAAAATAAATTTTATGATAATCAAATCCAAAAAGATAACCTATGTTGTTTTGTGTATGTCAACGATAACTTGAAGTAAGTGACTTTATTCATACAAATATATTGAAATAAATCTTCATCCCAAGCTTAACTAGAGCTATAACATTGATAAAATGATAAGTGGAGGATGGAACAATAACAAATCAATTGGCTTTGAGATTTAAGAATAAAATCTTCTTTAAGATTCTTTTCACTCTTGTTATCCTATATGCTTGTGAAATTTGGGTATGTAGCATCATTAGAGAATCATGGTGAAAGATAAAGAAAATCCAAAAGGATTCTATAACTTCTAATTATCTCAAAATTAAAGGAAATACAACTGATCATATCCTCCTCATAGGGATGAGTCTTTTCCCTATGGAAATCATGGCTATGACTAGGTACCTAATTTACAAGAATAAAATAAACAACTTGGAATGTAAGAGGGTTCCTAATATTTATTTAAACTCAATTCAAAACTGTAAGTGCCTCAAGGGGGTTGGCTTAAATAAGCCATGTCTTGGCTAAATCATTGGGGAATCGCGTAAGATGTCACACTACATAATAATGATAATATTAAAAATATTAGTATATCTAATATTAAGAAGAATGGTGGTGTGATAAATAATTAGGGTCAAGGATAATTAATATGCTATAAAGATGTGATCAACCATAATCTAGAAGATCAAAAGTATTGCAAAACTAAAACAAACTCTCATTAGCTCCATAGTGAAATATGACATTCAAAATTTATTAAATCATTATGGAAAAAAATGATCTTTCTTACACTAAGATGATTGAATATGAAAAACATGTTTTTCCTAAAATATTCTACATGCAAAGATCAAAAGACAAAATTTGAAATATTTGATAAAATGTCTTAACCTTTTAGTACATCAGAACTAAGATGATTATGAATGCTTGTATTAAAACTTTTTTAGCACATAAATAAAATTCCAAAGAAAACCAAATAACTTCGTACCTTTCTTAAAATCTAATAACTTAAAAATGATGTCAATAAAAAGTAATAAACATCAGCATCAAAATATTATGAATGAAAAATTCAAATCCCTTAACCACTTGGCTAATTTAAATTGATTAACACACTAAATACAAAACCACTTGGCTTATTTAAATTGATTAACACACTAAATAAAAAATATCGAGGAAAAATAATAATGTCACCATATAATAAGTTTTCAAAAGACTTTGTCTCCTCAACTCATTAGGATTTTATTTCCTTTTACATTATTCTCGGATAGTACCACAAATCTCCTTAATTCCACTGGGTGGTTCAAATTTGTAAAAGTTGTTTCCAAAATCCACTATATTTATTAGATGTGTACTTTAATGTGTCTGTTAGTACTCAAATTCACCCTTTTAAAAAAACATTTAACCATCGTCAATCTTGTGTCAAACATTACTAGCCTATCATCCTATGCGTAGACTGAGTCTAAATTTCCTAGCTCATTCATCTTCAAATCAATGAATGTTTGGGTCCTTCATTGAGGCAATATGCTTATACTCCTTTGCTTTCAAAGCTCATTTTTTCCTTGGTATTATAGAAGATCAAATAAATTAAAAGTTATTATTATAGAATTATTTTATTAATTATAAAATGATTTTATATTCAATAATAAATTTTTGTTTATTTTAATGGACAAGTGTTTATTATTAAAAAAAATGGCCTTTTATTCATTTTTAACTCCCCTTCCACTCATTTTCTTCCCACCTAACATGCAAGTGGTAATATTTTTCATGTTAACCTTATAATTTTCATTAAAAAGGGTATAGCTTGTCAAGCATCAAACCTTATATGTTCATGCGTGGGAAGTGCTCTCACAAGAATCCACGTAAACGTTCACAATCAAGCTTTATGCACTACGAGTTGAAAGGAAATAAAGGCACCTGGGTGTATAAAATTGTAAAATCTATCTTATTTTGTTGTATGTGGGAGTACTTCCTCAATGCAAAATAAACATGTTGACAGTTCAAATTGTCTAAGACATAACTTTCACATTATGAGTATGAGTGAACAAGCGTCGAAATGTTTTCTTCGGTTTTCCTAAATGTATTTTAAAGTATCATGACAAAGATGACAGCCAAAAATTCATCAAAATCCTAAGCTCCATTGTTTTAGCATTTTTGAAATTTTATATAGATGTCAATGGAGCATCCAACACCAAGAGAAATAACATCAATTCGATGTTGAAGAACAAGCTTATTAATAAAGCTAATAGTCGAATCATTGCACAAAGCAATGACGGGAGGTTTACAAAACATCTGGAAGAAAAATCTGGGGTTGTTTATTCTACATGTGACAACTATAGGATTTCAAGAAGCTGGATCCAGATCTGGAACGCAATGCTTTGAGGATCATTTTTCAGTTCAACTTTGTTTTCATATTTTTTAGCATAAAATCAGAATACATAATTTTGATTTGCATTTAAAAAAGTTGTTCCATCTATCCCGAATGTTGAGGATTAAATGAAGCATCAAATTCATTTAAATTATATTTAGCGTTCAATCACACATTCCTACTAATTATCTTCAGATTTAGAGTCGGCAGTTCAATATCATTTTCAGAAAATCAAACTCAGCATTCTCAAGTAACATTAAAACATTCAAAGGATGCAGACTCAGATTTTGAAGGAAACCAACAAGAGGTGGCAGAGTATATCTTGAAGATTCTTGATGAAAAATCATGTCTAGATTTTAAGGAAATTAGTAAGCAGGAAAGGTATTATGTGGTATTCAAACTTTTTCACCGAATAGGAAAAGAAGGGATTAACTTCAACAATTCCAAATTTTCTTGCAATTAAATTGCTTCTACTTTCATTTTTGAGTAGGTAATTTCCTATAAATTGGATCATGTGCAATGTATAGAGAGGGGGACTCATGAGGGTCGAGAACAGACCAACTGCTCATGTTACAGTTTGATAATGTTTTTGTTATGTAAGGATATTTCTGATTAATGACTCTATTATCTATTGGAGCTAGGTTTAAAATTGTATCTTGTTTTGATGTTTTGTAATTCTGTTTGAATCATTGTTTGAACTTTTTATTTACATGGATGTTTTCTGTATGAATTCCCGTGCAGGAAAATGAATATCACTACAAAGTTTATATTTGAAATTTATTTTTAAATATCTTATATCCATATGATGCCACAAGATTAGAACTATTTGTTGTCTCTTCTTGTACCTCTTATGATTTGAACCTACTTATCTCCCATCCTTGAACATATATTCATTCTTTTATATCTTGTCCTTATGCATACATCATCTGATGTTTTTAGATACTTTTACCATATCATTCATGATCTTTTATGATTTTATTTTTTGACCCCTCTTGTTATCCCAAAATCAACAAAAAACATTCCTTAAAATATGAGGTGCCTAAACTCTGCTACCTTGCAGTCTAACTGGCAGACTGTACAGAAAACATATTTTGGCGACCATACTAGGGAGCAAAGAAATGTCGTCATATTCCCCAAAGTCTTGATATTGAGTATATCCCCTTCTTGATGTTGAACAAGAAATGGACATTAGTCTGACTACAAAATCTTCACCGGGTGGCTCCACAATTAGAAGGCTCAACTAGAGGAAGGAACCCATTGAAAAAAAAGAGATGAATAAGCCAAATGGAAATACCATGTATCAACTTGTTAGTTCCCTCCATGAAAATTTTCTCTTCTTCATCAGTTCATTCCTTTATTTCCCTTAACATATAAAAGGGAATAATCCTTTGCTTTGTTTACTATGATGATCAACAACATTCATTAATATATCCCTCATTAAAAGAAGAATATTTGCATTCGGCCTGTGTTATTGATGTTGACCATATATTCTCTCCTCAACCTATTTAGAAGGCTGATGTATGTATTCAAGTTCTTCCTGAATATGATCAGCCTTGTAACCATGAGGATGATGAGACTAATTTATCTCCTTTTCAGATCGTATCACGTATTATCATCACTACAGATCTTTGTAATCATCCTGTTGAAACTCACTTTCATCCCACTAAATTTTAGTCTAAAATTATATAGAAAATGTTTAAACCTCTCAAGATTCCATCTTACTTACATCCTTATCCTCCCATCTTTGTTGAATATCTCCCTCTATTTACTGGAGAAGACCATGTCACAACAGAAAAGCACTCGGAAGATTTTCACAATTTCATTGATAATTTTGAAATGGTACATGAGGATGTTGTTTTGAGGTTGTTTTCCAAATATTTGGTTAGGAATGTTGCTTTGTGGTTTAAAAATATAGAAGCTAGTTCTATTGTTCATGGGTCGAGTTATATGATTCTTTTTCAAGATATTGGTGTTATAGCTGATTTTACCACACATGGTGGATCACACCTTTATGGCATTCCCTGTCCCTTTGTAGGCTCTTTAGACCCCATGGACCATTTTTGTACCTTTGATGTTTCCAAGATCATCCCTAAAAACATGCATTATTTGCTATACGTGACTTTTAAACCTATTCTCACATATATATGCAAATATGACCCTCAAACCCGCATACATCAGGATGTGTGCAAAAGGCCAAATAGTTTTAGAGTTTTCCTTGATGTGGATCCGAGTCACTTGTCTCTTGGCCTTTCATATGCCTCGAGATCACTTGGATTTGACCTTCCATTACCCCATTGAAGCACTATATAAGGAACCCTTTGGATACATTGAAAGGGGAGGAATTGAAGAGCAAGAAAACTATAGTCCATTGTTGCCGGAGCTTATACTTGAGTCTGCATCCCTTTGTCCCTTGGAGCACTTTGTATTCTTCCCAATATTTCCTTTTCTTGTGAGCTTGCTATCAAGAGATGGAGGATTGAAGTGGTGGAGGCCCAGGTGGAGGACTCAGTTTCTCTGATTTGCAGACATGTCGATAGAGGTTTTCACCATTGTAATCTCTGTTTTATATTAATAGAAATATATTTTTCTATCCAATAATGTGTATTTAAATGAGTATTGAATCCATGGATTCTTTTACATGCTTATATGTTATTGATTATATATGATAGAGTAGGTCTAACACCATCATATAGAATGTTTGTCTTGTTTGTTGAATGTTGAGAGAGAAAATTGATAATACTGGCGAGAGTGGAAAATCTCAACAGGGATCTACATCAACCATCCATAATAAGGTATGTTTCGAGATTCTTTAGTGTTATATATTTGGTTTCTCTACATTTAGCAAACAAGACAAGCATTCTATATGATGGTGTTAGACCTACTCTAGCATATATAATCAATAACATATAAGCATTTAAAGACTTCCTATGGCTTGGGGCACCACAACAAATAGGGTAATCACAGAGATCAATCCTTTCCCAGATGCAAGAGAAACAAAATATCTAACACTAAAGGACCTCAAAACATACCTTATTCCAGACGGTTGATGTAGATCCCCATTGAGATTTTCCACTCTCACTTGTATTAGCAATTTGCTCTCTCAACATTCAACAAACAAGACAAGCATTCTATATGATGGTGTTAGACCTACTCTAGCATATATAATCAATAACATATAAGCATTTAAAAGAATCCATGGATTCAATACTCATTTAAATAAACATTATTGGATAGGAAAATATATTTCTATTAATATAAAACAGAGATTACACTGGTGACAACCTCTGCCGACATGTCTGTGAATTGGAAAAACTGAGTCCTCCACCTGGGCCTCCACCACTTCAATCCTCCATCTCTCGATAGCAATCTCACAAGAAAAGGAAAGCTTGGGAAGAACACAAAGTGCTCCAAGGGACAAAGGGATGCAGACTAAAGTATAAGCTCCAACAACAAGGGGCTATAGTTTTCTTGCTCTTCAATTCCTCCCCTTTCAATGTATCCAAAGGGTTCCTTATATAGTGCTTCAATGGGGTAATGGAAGGTCAAATCCGAGCGATATCAAGGCATATGAAAGGCCAAGAGACAAGTGACTTGGATCCACATCAAGGAAAACTCCAAAACTATTTGGTTTGAGGGTCATATCCGCATATATACACAAGAATAGGTTTAAAAGTCATGTATAGCAAATAATGCATGTTCTTAGGGATGATATTGGAAACATAAAAGGTACAAAAATGGTCCATGGGGTCTAAAGAGTCTGCAGAGGGATAGGGAAGGCCATAAAGGTGTGATCCACCATGTGTGGTAAAATAAGTTGTAACAATTGGGGAGAGAACAGGTCTTTTGATCAGTACCTCACTGATTTTTGCACTTTGAAGAGAGGAAAGGAAGAAGATTTGGTTGTCTTCAATGGAATGTTTTACAGTGTTTATCATGTTATTTGATTTTGGAGATCAATCCCACTGAGATTGCTTCCATGGTATATTATGTTATGGCTCAGCATTCAGATATTGTTCTTTTCTTGTTAGAAAGGAAATCATCATATTTTAGGCAATTGTTTGAGGATTCAAAAGGAGCGGAAGAGAACATCTGTGCTTCCAGAAGGATCCAAGATCCATTTTACTTTGAAGATGTGCATGCAGAGGAGCAAGAAGATTGTCAGTATGTTTCATATTTATAGCAGGACAATAGTAATTATGGATGAAATCTAGAACAACATCAAGGATGTAAGTATATTTCAGAGTTGGATCAAAATTCTTTAGCATTTGTAGATTATTCTATGGACAGGTATGAATATTAAGTGTAGGATCAATTTTCAAACCATGTTGACTATATAGTAACCAATGATTCCTTAGATAATTACATTTTCTTAGCTGATCATAATCAGTGTGTTTCAAACATTGCTTCACCATTATATAATGATCATTTTTATGAAGAAGAAGTGGTTTCTCCTCAACATCGTAATGTTGATATAGGAAATCAATTTCCATTTTTGACTTACGATGAGCTTAGGGAACATATTTTTTCAATATCAGTAAAGGATATTATTTACAAGCAGAGAATAAAGTTGAATATATTTATACCAACCATATGCATGAAGAAACATTTCAGCAAAACCAAAATCTCATCATTCAAAGATTGGAGGTTGTCTTTGATTGTAACAAAACAAGTGATATCCATGGTTTATTTTAAGAGGATTAGGGTTCATGAATGAATCAGAAATTCTAAATCAGCCATATGGTCTTCTATATCAGCTAAAACTCTGTCATGTTTTTCAAGATCCAGTGGCCACTTATATGGAATAAATATTTCCATAGGTATTCAATATTGCAACTTTGAGCCCACAAACACATTATAGCAGTAGGTATTAGCAACTATTTCAGTCTTGTGTGCAAATTTTATATTATTTCTGCAGCATTTCATCCATTGGAAAAGAAGATAGCCAATTTCGCAGTCTAATTTTTTCCTGGCTTCATTGGAAGTATGATTACACATGATCAACTTGATGTCTGTAAGATAGAATTAGGATTTGTAAATAAATAAGCTTGATGTTTCAATGATTTCCTTCAGTAAGAAGTATCCTTTCAATTTTTTGAATAAGTGGCATATTACGACAAGTGTTTTAGAGGTTGGTTGCACAAGTGACTCCATAGCCCAGAGGATAAGGCCAAAGTTAGCAGTGAATGGTTGCGGATCAAGCCACTTGGTTGGCATGTTATTGAAGCTTCGTAGGGTGGACTCCATCCCCAGTTGAAGCCAATGTTAGTACTGAAATTCACCCTTTAAAACAAAATCGTTGTCAATCTTGTGTCAAACATCACTAGCCTATCATCCAGTGCGTAGACTTCTCTAAATTTCCTAGCTCCTTCATCTTCAAATCATTGAATGTTTGGGTCCATCATTGAGGCAATATGCTTATACTCCTTTCCTTTCAAAGCTCGTTTTCTCCTTGGTTTTATAGAAGACTAAATAAATTAGAAGTTATTATTATAGAATTATTTTATTAATTATAAAATGAATTTATATTCAATGGTAACTTTTTGTTTATTTTAAGGAATAAATGTTTATTATTAAAAAAAATTCCTTTTATTCATTTTTAGCTCCATGTCCACTCATTTTCTTCCCACCTAACCTGTAAGTGGTAATACTTTTCATGTTGACCTTATAATTTTCATTAAAAAGGGTTTATGCATCAAGCCTTATATGTCCATGCATGGAAAGTTCTCTCACAAAAAATTGTGTAAATATTCACGATTAATATTTATGCACTACGCATTGAAAGGAAACAAAGGCACCTGGATATATAAATTTGTAAAAGATATCTTATTTTGTTGCATGTGGGAGTACTTCCTCAATGCAAAATAAACATGTCGAGAGTTCAGATTGTCCAAGATAGAGAATTCACATTATGAGTCTGAGTGAACAGGTGTCGATATGTTTTCTTTAGTTTTCCTAAATGTATTTTAAAGTGTCATGACAAAGATGAAAGCCAAACATTCATCAAATTCTTGATCTCTAGCGTTCTAGCATTTATGAAATTTATAGATGTCGAGGAGCATCCAGCACCAAGAGGAATACCATCAATTCCATGTTGAAGAGCAAGCTTATTAATAAAGATAATAGTCAAATCATTGCACAAAGCATTGACAGGAGGTTTACAGGGCATCTCGCAACAAAATTTGGAGTTGTTGATTCTACATGTGACAACTATAGGATTTCAAGAAGTCAGATTCAGATCTCGAACGCAATCTTTGAGGATCATTTTTCAGTTCAACATTGTTTCCATATTTTTTGACACAAAATCAGAATACATAAGTTTTATTTTCATTTGAAGAATCCATTCCATCTATCCTAGATGTTGAGGATTAAATGAAGCATCAAATTCATCTAAACTATGTTGGGTGTTCAATCAGACATTCCTACTAATCATCTTCAGATTTGGAGTCTGCAGTTCAATATCATTTCCAGGGATCGAACTCAAAATTTTTAAGTTACATTAAAACATTCAAAAGATGCAAACTCACATTTTGAAGAAAACCAAGTATAGGTGTCAAAGTATGTCTTGACGATTCTTTATGAAAAATCATGTCCATATCTTCAGGAAATTAGTAAGCAGACAGGGTGTTATGTGGTAGTCAAAAGTTTTCACCGAATAGGAAAAGAAGGGATTAGCTTCAACAATTCCAAATTTTCTTGCAATTAAATTGCTTCTACTTTCAGTTTTGAGTAGCTAATTTCCTATAAATTGGATCATATGCAATGTACAGAGAGGGGGACTCATGAGGGTCAAGAATAGACCAGTTTCTCATGTCATAGTCTGATAATTTTTTTGTTATGTGATGATATTTCTGATCAATGACTCTAATATCTATGGGAGCTAGGTGTAAAAATGTATCATGTTTTGATGTTCAGTAATTCAGTTTGAATTGTTGTCTACGCATTTTATTTACATGGATGTTTTCTGTATGAATTCCCATGCAGGAAAATGAATATCATCGCAAAGTTGATATTTGAAATGTTGTTTTAAATATCTTATCTCCATATGATGCCATGAGATTAGAACTATTTTTTTTCTCTTAATGTACCTCTTATGATTTGAACCTACCTATGTCCTATCCTTGAACATAAATTTTTTCTTTTATATCTTTCCCTTATGCATAAATCATATGATGTTTTCATATCCTTTTACCAGACTGTTCATGATCTTTTATGATTTTTATTTTTTGATCCCTCTTGTTATCCCAAAATAAACAAAACGCAATCCTTAAAATCTGAGTTGCCTAAACTTTTCTACCCTACAGTCTAGCTAGAAGACTGTAGGGAAAGCATATTTTGGTGACCATACTGGGGAGCGAAGGAACGAAGTCATCTTCCCCAGGGTCTTGATATTGAGTAGATCCCCTTCTTGATGGTGAATAAGAAGTGGACATTAGTCTGACTGCAAAATATTCATCAGGGGGCTCCACGATTAGAAGGCTCCACTAGAGGAAGGAACCCATTTACAAAAAAGAGATGAAGAAGCCAAATGGAAATAGGTATCATCTTATTAGTTTCCTCCATGAAATTTTTCTCTTCTTCATCAGTTCAATCATGTATTTCCCTTTACATATAAAGAGGATTATTCTTTTGTTCATTTATGATGATGATCATCAACATTCATTTGTATATCCCTCATTGAAAGAAGAAGATTTGCATTCATCCTTTGTTATAGATGTTGACCATATCTTCTCACCTCAACCTATTTAGAAGGATGATGTATGTATTAAAGTCCTTCGTGAGTCTGACCATCCTTATAACTGTGAGATGATGAAAGTGATTTATCTCCTTTTTAGATCTTATCACCTATTATCATCACTTTAGAGGTTTTTAATAAGCATGTTTAAACTCACTTTCATCCCACTGAATTTCACTCCAAAATTAGACGTTAAATGTTTAAACCTCCTAGGCTTCCATCTCACTTACATCCTTATCCTACCAACTTTGTCGAATATCTCGCTTTGTTTACTGGAGAAGACCATGTCACAGCAGAAAAGCACTTGGAAGCTTTTCACAATTTCATTGATAATTTTGAAATGGTACATAAGGATGTTGTTTTGAGGTTGTTTTCCAAATATTTGGTTGGGAATGTTGCTTTGTGGTTTGAAAATATAGAAGTTGGTTCTATTGGTTCATGGGCCAAGTTATATCATTCTTTTTCAAGATATTGGGTAGAGAAGAGGTCTTTTGATGAGTACCTCACTTGTTTTTTCACTTTGAAGAGAGGAAAGGAAGAAGATTTGGTTGTCTTCAACAGAAGGTTTTACAATGTTTATCATAATATGCCCTTGGAGATCAGGCCCATTGAAATTATTTCCATGGTATATTATGTTATGGCTTAGCATTGAGATCTTGTTCTTTTCCTGTTATAAAGGAAATCATCATCTTTAAGACAGTTGCTTGAGGATGTAAAAGGAGTGGAGGAGAAAATTTGTGCTTCCAGAAGGATCCAATATCCAGTTTAGTTTGAATATCTACATGTGCAGGAGCAGGAAGACTGTCAGTATGTTTCAAACTTTGAGCACAAGGACAGTAATTATGGACCATATCTGTAACAACAACAAGGATGTAAGTATATTTTAGAGTTGGATCAAAATTCTTTAGCATTTGCAATTTATTCTATGGATATGTATGCATATCAAGTTTATGATCAGTTTTCAAACCATGTTGAGTATACAGTAACCGATGATTTCTTAGATAATTACATCTTCTTAGATGATCATAATAAGTTTGTTTCAAACACTACTTCACCATTATCTTATAATCATTTTTATGAAGAAAAAGTTGCTTCTCCTCGGCATATTAATGTTGATATAGGAAATCAGTTCCCATTTTTTACTTACGATGAGCTTAGGGAACATATTGTTTCAAAACTCAATCAAGGATATTATTTATAAGTAGAGAATGAAGTTGAAGATGTTTTTACGAATCATATGCATGAAGAAACATTTCAGTAGAACCAAGATCTCATCATTCAAGAATTTGAGGTTGTCATTGATTGTAACAAAACAAGAGATATCCATGGCTTATTTCAAGAGGATTATGGGTTCATGAATGAATCAGAAATTGTAGATGAGCCAGATGGTCTTCTATATCAGCTAAAACTCTATCATGTTTTTCAAGATCCGTTGGCCACTTATATGGAATAATTATTTCCATAGGTCTTCAATATTGCAACTTTGAGCCCAAAAACACACTATAGAAGTAGGTATAAGCTTCTATTTCAGTCGTGTGTGCAAAGTTTATATTATTTCTGCATCGTTTCATCTAGCGGCAAAGAAATGTTAGGAACCCATGTCAATCCTTCTCTTTACTATGTTAGTATATTGTTGTTGGACGCATATGCTTTGTAAATCATCCCATAGTAATTGTTGATACATAGCTTGTGTTATTGTTGTGAGGCGCATATGCTTTGTAAGCCGCCTGTAGTATTTGTTGATCCATAGTTTATATTGGCCCATGGTTTTGACCCATAGTATTGGCGCCCATAGTTTATATTGGCCCATGGTTTTGACCCATGGTATTGGCGCCTATTTTTAGTATATAAGTGTGTGTTGAGGCCAAGGAAGGTACCGTGAAGTTATTTTGTATTGAGCTTGCTCAAAGGAGGTTGCCCCCTCGAAGTGGCTTGCGATTAATATAAAAGTGATTTTGAGTTCTACTGCTATATCGTGTGTTTTGATTACTTGTTTACTGCAGGGTCTTCACATTTGGTATCAGAGCACTTTCCTTGGCACAAATGGGAAATTTTTTTTTTTTCCAAAAAAAGAAAAAAGAAAAAGAAAGAGGGCAAAATTGGGCGGCGACTTTCAGATCAATTTATGAAATTTTCTGCACAAAATTAGAAGAAACAGATTGCATATATGAACTCCTCTTTCAAAAATACACAGTTTCAAAAAAAAAATCATCTCATTTAGAGTTCTAAAAGTGGAGATATCGCGGATTTAAAATCAGCAATTTTTCAGAATTTCGGTGACGGGCGCGGAAATTGCGGAGAGAAAATCTTTTGACCGAGTGCCCAGATTTCTATTTTGATCTTGTGGGTAGAAGCAGAGTGGTTGTTCCAGTTCCGGAAACATGCTATAATAGCTATTCTGAGCAATATAGATCAGGTTTTTGAACATTGGGTGGAATTTCTGCCCAATTTTTTTTCTGTTGCAGGTTCGGATCTGGGAATAATCCCTATCCACTTAACTGTGGGAAGTACTTGGGCATAAGCCCTAAAACTCATTTTGAGGAGTACCACAGGAACCCTGAAGTAGCTGGCCCATTGAGAGGACCTGCCAGCGAAAAGGGCAACGACCCCTACCTGATTGACTAGTTCCCACTCGTGAGGTAAACCAATAGCTGTCGTTTGTGGCCAAGCGGTTATCAATTTTACCTGAGCCATGGAGTGGGGGTTACTGCCTCAATACACAAGCCATCAGATAGCATTGGTGGCCGAGTGAATCCCTTGAACCGATAGGAAGCCGCACATACCTGGGGTCCATATCTATTTTCAGTTGCACAATTGCAGATTTCCTCTGTCCAGAACTGTTGCCGGTCAGTTCCGCGTCGTTGCAGATCTATCTATTGCCGATCACTTCCACACCATTGCAGATCCCTTCCTGGAAAAAAAAAAAAAACTCTCCTGCTTATGGTTGTCACCCGCACAGGAGCAAAAATCATGGAGGAAGCACTTGAAGCCATCCAAGTCAAACTCCAGGAACTGGATGACAAATTTCTCGGTCTCCATCTTGAGTATTTAGCTATGAACACCAGACGATAGTCCGAGTCTTCATCAATCAATGGGTTCTCTTCTTCCAGCAATTTTCGCGGTCCGAAGCTAGATTTTCCTCGCTTCAATGGTACTGATCCGACTGGATGGATCTATCGTGCAGAATAGTATTTCAGCCTTCATAATACTTCTGATGTCCACCAAGTTCCACTTTCCTCCTTTCATTTGGAACAAGAAGCTCTTCAATGGTATTGTTGGTACATCAAAGCTCATGCAGAGCCAAAATGGCCTAATTTTTGTCAGCTCCTTTTGAAACGATTTGGTCTTAGTGCTTTTGATGACTTCATAGGAGCTCTCACTAAAATTCGCCAAACTGGCACTGTGAAAGAGTATCAAACTGAATTTGAGAAACTAGCTAATCACACGAAAGGATTACCTGATGAATTCTACCGGAGTTGTTTTATCAGTGGTCTAAATGATGCAATTCGCTCTGAGGTCAAAATGTTCAGTCCCAACACAATGATGGAATCCCTAGGGTTGGCTAAGTTGGCAGAAGACAAGATGGCAGCCCAACAGCGCTCCAAATCCTCTTTTGTTCCCTTTCGAAATATGGGTTCTCAACGACCTCCCATTCCGCCAGCTCCTCGCTCACCTCCAATCAAGCATTTGTCTGAAACAGAGATGCAGGCACGCAGAGAAAAAGGGCTTTGTTATAATTGTGATGAGAAATTCAGTCGGGGACATCGATGTGTTCAACAAAAGATCTATCTCTTGGATGTGGATTCTCCACCTGCCTCTGAAATTGGTGAAGAAGTTTTCGATGTAATGGATGCTCCGGTTGACACTCAGGAGCCGCCTACTGACCCTCCATCTCACGACGACCAGCCCGAGATATCCCTCCATGCTTTAGCTGGAGTCACTGCCCCCAAAACAATGCGGGTACGCGGTTACTTCAAGAAGCTTCCTCTTACAATACTCATTGATTCTGGAAGCACTCATAATTTCATTGACCCTCGGATCGCCAAACAAGCTGATTGTTTTATCCATCCTTGCTCCAACTTTGAAGTCATGGTTTCCAATGGGGGAACCTTACCTTGCAAAAGGAAGTGTCGTAATGTGCGTATCTCTATGGGATATTATAACCTCTGCTCTGACATGTTTTCCTTGACCTTAGGCGGATGTGATGTGGGTTTGGGCTCTCAATGGCTGCACACACTTGGCCCCATATTATGGGATTTTGCTGAACTTTGGATGCAGTTCTCCCCCGATGGACACAAGCACACATTGAAAGGATTACAACTAGGGTCTCTCAGCCTCATCAGTTCACATCGCATGGAAAAACTCCTTAAGAAGAGTTCCCATGGTGTCATCGCTCAGCTCCATTCCATTCATATGCAACCATCAGCGGCCCCCACTACTCCTTTGGATCTCCAACAAATTCTGGATCGATATATAGGTGTTTTTGCTGAACCAGTGGGACTTCCACCTTCACGACCAGAGGACCATCGTATTCAGCTCCTTCCTGGCAGCATTCCTCCCAACATCAGGCCCTATCGCTACCCATTTCACCAAAAAACAGAGATTAAACTCCTCATTAGGGACTTACTGAAGCAAGGTATTATTCGCCCAAGCACAAGTTCCTTTTCTTCACTAGTTCTTCTTGTCCGCAAAAAAGATGGGTCATGGCGCCTCTGCATTGACTTCCGAGCACTTAATCACCTCACCATCAAGGATAAGTTTCCAGTTCCTGTTGTTGATGAGCTTCTTGATGAGCTTCATGGTGCTCATTTTTTCTCCAAGTTGGATCTTCGCTCTGGGTATCATCAAATTCGGGTTCATGAGGATGATATCCCTAAAACAGCTTTCCGCACACATGATGGCCACTATGAGTTTTTGGTCATGCCCTTTGGTCTCACTACTACTCCTTCCACATTCCAGGCCTTGATGAATCAAATCTTCCGACCCTATTTGCAGAAATTCATTTTGGTATTTTTTGATGATATCCTCATCTACAGTAAAACATGGGCTGAACATCTCCAGCATCTGGCTCTTGTAA